>LPNX010571088.1:188924-276610 GCA_001517045.1 Pseudotsuga menziesii
ACCCAAGGTGCGAATTAGGCGGCAACAATGCCCATTGACATGTCACTCTGCATTTCATTTCACTGAATTTGGGTTAATTTGGAGAGTTTTGGATTTTCTCCAAAATAATCAATTTTTCCCCAAAAATGACTTTTTTGAGAAAATATGCGTTATATGTCCGATTGATGATCTGAAAGTTGGATCTGACTGGCTAGCCGATCAAGAATGATTTTTGGCTTTAAGGTTAGAGCCTTCAATCACTGAATTCAGGGTCCGGATGACTAACTTATTACAAAATGAATTTTTCCATTTAATTTATGGAAAAATTTAATTAAAAACTTAGGAAAAAATTATAAAATTATAAAATAATTTTTTAACACATCTGGTAAAAAAAATTTGAAATTTTTTTAAGGGTCCTAGTGACTTAGGACATGACCATGCTCTATTCTAATAATGCCTAGTAGGTTTATATACACTTAGTTGGACTCTAATAACCCCCCAAGGCCCAGAATTCAAAATCGGGCATTCCAGCTTTGGAGGAAGCGGGAGAAAACCTTGTCAATTATACTCAGCTATAGGCAAAGCATAATTGTCAAGGGCAAAAAAACTCCCTGGAATACCTTAGTTGAAATTCTACGTCTTAGGAGACCGAACCACTCAAAACACCCTACTAGCACATTGTATTACCAACCCCGCGGGGCCATGGTCAAAATTATTCAAAATAAAAAACTGGCTAGACATAAAGACGGATCAACTGATACACCGGAATCAAACATTGGACGTGTTTGACAACCGGCGGCTCCTCAAGTAACCCAACTATGGTACAAAAATGTTGGCAACAAGATCCAAAGTAAAAAAACCAAAGTGCATTTTTATTTCATGTTGTAAGATTGTAATAAAGGCTTGAGAAAGCTCATCGGAGCCCACTCCCCATCCCCCCCTGGGTGGATTCGCGTCGGTGTCCATTTTCATGGTTTTTTTTGTTAGTGTAGTTTGTTTCATTACTTCGCTATTTTAATTTATATTTCAATTTTATTGCAAAGTAATACAAATACTAACCCACTGTGCTATACCGAAGTACTAGAAGGGAAAAGATTCGAGCAGTGTAGTAATTAGAAAACTTTCATTTCTTGCACTCTTGTTGTTGAAATAAACCCCCTTGCTCCCCCGAGTACGGTTCATGAATAAGGGCTTGCCTGACTACTGAACCTAGAAAGAGGTTCTTGGGATTTACATCTTTTAATCATAAAACTTTTTTCCAAAATATTTAAAATCAACAAGGCCTTCATCCTCGTATGCTCTACTTCCACTCCAGTTTCGTCTGATTAGTTGGTTGTATCAGAAAAGGATTTAGGTGACTAGTAATCTAAGTCACCTGACACAGGGACACGAAGAACACGGGGATTCGAGTGTCCAACACGGACACGCTGACCCTCAAAATCAGGAAACATTATATATATATATATTTTTTAAAAATTATATATATTAAAAATTAAAAATTATAGACATACAAATCCATTTTTTTACACATATTCAATATAAATCAGAATCAATGCACATTTAACATTGGTATTACACTCTCGGATGCGAGTGACAGCACAGACGCTCATCGATGCACCATGCCTCGGCCTGTGCACCTGCTGCGTGGCGAGCAGCATGTGCCTGGCACGTCCATCAACCAGGACATCATGAGCTCCCAGATCCTTCGACGTTCCTCGCACGTGGGAGATGAACTGTATGTCTCTTCGGCACCTGCAACGAGGGTTGGCGACACCCTGTACTCCTCCTAGCTTTCATGGCTTCGCAGGGATATTCAATGTGTTGTCGCCCGAAACTGGCACGCCGGTGCTGAAAGCCCAAACCGCGGGCGTGCCGGATCGGCGACAACTCTCGAGAGAGAGAGGCCAATGTCACCACACCCCCCTCTCCTGGCTTCAAGCTGGGTCTTCTCCAGCTCTAGGGAGGTTTCCCTAAGTTCGGATCGCTAAGGTAGGTGCGGCTGAGGGCAAGGTGATCTGAAGAGGCTCCCTTAGAGAAACACGGGTAGCAAAAAAGGAAAATGATTCGGCTTGATGGGCAGGAAGGGAAGGGAGGATCAGTCCTCGAGGGAAGGCCAGTGCCAGTACCAGAAGGGTAAATGGAGTCAAAAGGGGGCATAGAAGGGCTTTGTGTTTCGCAGAAGTGAGACTAGGTTGGTCCATTCCATAATCAGAGGCAAGGAGAATGGAAGTATAACTGACTACTTTCCATTACTCCCAAACCTCCAAGAACATAACGGCGACAAACAACTTGGCAGCCGCAAATGCTTGCCCAATGTGCTAGATTATAGCCCTCTATGCTGGCTTGGTCTATAACTTATGAAAACCCAAAACTACGACAAAGAAACCCAACATATCCCAAAAACTCAACATGATATTTTTTCTTTATTAGCTTTGGGGAAAAATCCTCCCAACCCAAAGATTACATCAGTTTAAAGGGGAAGGCTAGCCTCTTTTATAGGCCCAAAAACGACCTCCTTCTTGTTAAAGGTAAAAACAATAAAATAATAGAATAATGAGACAAAACGGGATCTTGGATCCACTTTTTTCTCAATTAAGATCTAACTAAAATCCAAGATGATTAAGGTTAACACCATCGTTGATTTAGGAGGTTTGAAAACTTATGGAACTAGTAGATGCCAGGATCGACAGCCAATGTAACTCTAGAATAAACCACCACCGATAAGACCATTGATACGTGGAAAGAGAAAGGAAGAAACACGTCGACAGACCACTCCTCGTGGCATAATGTGAAACCCCCCATTCTTGACTCGGCTGTTAGATAGAAACCGAGGCACTGCTCGATTCTGACTTCTTATTTTGCAATCGGCTTCTCCAAAACTCACTGCCGCTGCTCGAAAAATGGTCATCGCAATTGGCGGTCGATGAAGAAAGGTGATATAGGCTCGATGGATAGGTGATGTTTCGAAACTCCAAGTGAGGGCATACCACCCCTATAAACAAGCAAAGACGTGGAGCTCCATTCTAATAGTGAATGAATGTTGTTGAAGTGTACTACCACTGCCACTTGATGAGGCACCATCGAGAAAAAACATCGCAGCTGTACAAGCCATTTCCGATCTTAAGTTTGACGATGAGAGCGTCATCAGTGCAACCACTACTATTTAACGAGCCTCTTCAGATTCTAAATCATCATACAATGCCGCATCTACCCACTCCCGATCTATAAGCTTGATCAAAGTATTAAAAGTGGACTTATTAATCTTTGTCACTGTGTTCACAGCTTGCCACTCATCTTGCATTTACGCCAAGGCACTCACAACAGCGTTCTTTGGATCCACACAATTTGGAAAAATTTGGGCACTAACAACCAGCCCAAATTTCCCAAGTGCTGCTGTGAATTGTTGAACATCTCCACGAGATCGTGAAGCTTACCCCCGAGCGACTGCTAAGCATTAGATTCTTCTTTCGCTGCTTCTTCTTTTTGCAGGCTTTTGTTTGGGCTCTGCACTCTCACTTGCATCTGATTCCTCTTCATCTGACTCATCAGTTGAAATCCAGCATCATCTTTTTCTTCTACAAAATCTTCATCCTCTTCATCACTGTCTTCACCTATATTTTTTATTCGTTCAAGATGTGGATCTATAGCTTCATCTTCAGAATTCCGAAGAGCAGGTTGCAACTCCACCAATAGTTTTTGTATCCCCTGAATTGATAATTTTCAAACCCTTGGTGTTTATGAAGCTGAAAAGATTATGATATTCATTCCATTGAATATTACGGAACTGATGCTCTTGCTCACTTTTTAGCTTTATAATAAGATCAAAATAGTGTGAAGACATGCTACTCATACTAGCAGCTCCATGCCTTTCAAACTCAAGATAATCAATCTCATCATAAAGAATAAGTGTCGGGGGTTTAGGCAAGAATAAAAATCCTTTTTTAAGAGCATATAGCACTCCATCTTCATCATTAAGGGAAGCCCTCATAGTATAACCATCTTGACAACTACGGAATTTCACATGCCGTGTAACTTTTGCCCCTGAGAGACCACATAATATCTAAGTAAATACTTCATGTGAGAGACCCTTATAGGATGGCTCAAGCCTGTCTTTGAATTTAGAATTTAACAACTCTTCACTTATTGAAAGTTCACGCTCAGCTAATTCTTCCCTAGCAAACTGTGTAGGGACCCCTTGGAGTAAGTACACCAAAATCTTCAAACACCACAACTGATTCACCAGATGGTCCCACCCCGACATCAACCATTTGCATGATTTTATCTCGAAAAATTTGTGCTGGAGCTTGGGCTTCATCCCCATTAAATGTTGTATTTGTATTTGGTACATGGAAACACAGTTCTATTAACGAATCTTTCTCATTGGATCTAGTAGTGTCATCGACATGAAATTTGAGGACATGAAATTCAAGGACAACATCAATTCTACCTTGGAGCTGTGCTTGTGACACATCTGTTAAAGATACTTCAAAATCCTGCTTTGAGCTGACTAAAAATGCTAACATGTTTCCTTTCAACTCAGTGAATGGGAGTTTATGACCATCTGTTCCATCATCGTTTATTTGTGCATCCTAGACATCAAGAATCACAACATCTCCAATCCTAAGACCTCTGCCTTAAACAAATTTTAAAGATCCCAAATTCTTATAACGAGCCTTCAGTTCAGCCTCAGCAGCTCTTTCTATGGCAGCGTCACCTTCAACTTCAACTACAAACCTTTAGGTTATTGTATGCTTCAGGTGAAGTCCATTTAACTTCAAGTACCAAATCAACTACAACATCATAGTTGAGAAAAATTGAAGGAGAGAAAGCAGCCTGCAATGCATTATACTTGGTCTCTATATGCTCTGGATCCGTCAATGCTCTGTCCTTAACTGAATACATTGCTTCTTGGAGAGTCTTATTCAGAACTGGTTCAATTGTTGCACTCCTTATTTTTCTTTCCCGATGAAGTTTATGAGGAATTTTCTCACCATGACGAAATCCAGGAATCTGTGTTTGCTTGCGTAGTTCTTCCAAAACTTCCTCATAAATTTATTTACATATTCTTAGAGGGACCAACATCAGAAGCTTAGATAAAACCAACATCAGAAGCTTATTTTCCCCATCAACAAGAGTTGTAAGAGTGCCATAGTGCTCAAGATTGAAATCCATCAAAGCAGTAGTTCAGTACTCTCCAACAGGGGTGCTCTTCATCTTTTTCGGCCCTTACTTGATAATAGCTAAAGCTTCTGCTATTTGACCGGTACCGGAGCTCAAAAAGTGTTGATGCATTTTGAGGGGTAACACAATGCACGTAGGTACTTTAGCAGGGCAAACGAAGGTTATTTGCGCCATGGAGAATCATTTCACCATCCTTGTTGGGTTAAGCTCGGCTCTGGGAGGAGGTGGCAATATAAGTGCGACTGGGGGCGTTGTGCACATTGGTTGTGGGGCAAGTGGCAGTGGGAGTGCAACAGGTTGCAAGATTGTGGCTCCACAGGCACTGCCTTCCCCCATCCCTTCGATGGTGGAGCCGCTCTTCAAACGTTTGAAGAACATGGTAGGCCAGAAGTCGAAACAGCAGCAGCAACCGCCTCAACCCGCTCCTGAGGCCGCTACCAACACGTCCAGCCCTTTGCAGGAAGAACAATGGGTGTGCCCTATCATTGAGGAAAACCCCCCATCTCGAAGAATGTTCTCCTCATCTGTAGAAACGACTTATCATTTTAGGTTTTTATGCAATAGTTGTCAAGTCTGTTTATGTCTCGGTCTCTTTCTAAATTTGAACCCTGTAACTATGTCTATGTTTGTTATGTTGTCTAAAACTCGGTACTCGGCTAGTCTTATAATCATGAACAATTTCATCTCTGGTTTTCATAGATGGCCCTCAGTTTTTGAGAGGTTTGGGTGGTGGCTTGACCTTCTGAGACCTCCTGTGATCAAGGTTAATTTTGTACATTTTGTCATTATAATTTAATAGACTTGTGCAACTTACAAAAAAAAACATTAGTTTTACACATTTACAAATCAAATGAGTAATCACAATCATATTATGAGACACATAGATATCATAGTCATAGATCAATATGTCAATACTCATGAGTCAAAACCATATTTCTCATTAAGTCATGAAAATCAAAATGTATACAGTATAATCATATAATGTATTACATAGATGTCGGAATGCCACTGGCAATAGTAAATACAAAAAGGTGTAGATCAAAATAGAAGAATGAAGAGTCTCATCTATCAATAGTCCTCATCCTCCTCCATGCCTGAATCAACAAACCCATCACTGCTCTCCTCCTCCTCTTCAACCATGATAGGATCAATATCTGCTGGTGTGGAGGATGACCCCTCCAAAGGATCACTATCATCAAATGTCACCGGCTCTTGCACTGGATCATTAAGATCCAAGTTAGCTAATGCCAACGTAGTACTGCTGTCCAAACCCATATCATCGGGAAAGACATCCCACATCTTTGTCTTTCCCTTCACCCACTCCTCCCTCTTCTTGTAAATAAGACGATGATGTAACTTGAGAGATGATCCTCAAGGCTAGCTTCTGTAGAATAGGGCATGTTTCCCCATGAGTTGCCCACCAATTATAGGGCTTCTTAACTCCCCTATCTCCAACCACATCATAGCCTCCAAATCTCCCAGTAGCACAAGAAAAATCTACAAAGCCCGCTTCCACCTCATCAAGTAAGTCTCTATCCTGAAATAGCCGCCTAAATGTTATCTTCCTCCCCTGTGAAATCTCTCCATCCATCTGAGGAGGGACTCTATGTGAGGTCCCACCAGTGAGCCATTCCTGACTGTAGAACTTGGGATTCAAGGAGTGATCCAAGCAATGCAAAGGTGTACAATTCTTATCCCACCTAGAGATAAGAATATCCTAAATGGTGGACCATAAGTTCTTTGTTGATGTCTCATACTCGAGACACTCATTCTCCATAACAATGTTCCTCATGGACTCAACATGGAATCCCATCCCTCATAAACATCCGCTAGGATGGGTTGGTTCGTGTCTACAAAGAGCAACAAAGAAATGAGTGGCTCCATGATCTTAATGGTAAGATCCACCCTCTCCCACCAAACATCATCCAATACTGTGTCCTTCACCTTTTTTGAAGCACTTTGATATGTCTTTCTCTAGAAAGACCAATACTCTGAAATCACCATGGACCCAAGAGTGGTTTTGACCTCCCTCAACCTCTTGAGCATGATGAATGAGGAAGCAAACTGAGTATCTGCAATCTTCAGCAATGAAAGATGTGTGTACTCTTTGTAGATGGTGACGTCATTTGTATGGTTTTGTACAAAGTTACAGATATGGCGTGCATCCTCAATAATGTTGCCAATCCATGTCACATCTGAAGAAATGGATTTGAGTGCTAAGTTCAAGGAATGGACAATGCAAGGTGTCCAAAAAACCTGTAAGAGAAAAAAAGACAAGTATAAATGAATCTACAAAACTAACAGGTTAACAACTCAAATCATTAACAATGAAAGGTGTCATAAATGAAAATACCTGTGGATATTTAGTTTCCACAATCATGCCAGCGGCCTTGCAAACAGGTGCATTGTCCGTGATAATTTGTACACAAGAGTCAACACCTACTTCAATGGTTTTGATGAATAACTCACCCATAAAATGTGCATCCTTGTATTTCCCAAGAGCATCCACCGCTTTCAAGAACACCGGTCCATTTTGGGAAGATACAATGAAATTGATGAGTGGATGGCGTGCTGGATCCGTCCATCCATCAAAAACAATACTCACTCCAGATGAGGGCCATGTTGCTCTAACTGGCTCAAGAATTTTTTCCACCTCCTTCTTTGCCTTAACCAACAATGTGGTTCTAAGCTTCTCCGAACCAGGAGGCACATAACCAGATGGAGTTCGTTCACTGAGACTTCGACACATCTCAAAAAACAATGGCGACCGTGCAACATTGAATGAGTTGAAGTTAAGGTAGAAAAAGGATGCAATGGTGAGGTCTACCTCTTCTCGTGCCTCTTGTTGAAAAATCTTGTCCATTGGACCACTTGGCCTATTTTTGCTAGATGTGTATCCCCTCTGCTAGGTGGAAATGGAGGCCGAATTGTAGAGGGTTTCCTTAAGAATGGAAGAGGACCCTCATCCTTTTTCTTGCTTGTTGCTGCTACATTCCCTAAGCCTTCTTGATCCTCCTTTCCCATTTATTTCCTTTGGATAACACTCACACCTTTACATGAAGAAATCCCACAATTAGGAAGGCCCAACAAATGGCTCTTAACTTGGTAGTATGTGCTCTTAAAGTCATTCTTGCAAAAATTGCAAGTCCAAGACACATTGCCTCCTCCACCTAGCTTTGCCCCATGCCCTTCTTTCCTAGTCACATACCTCCACAAAGGGTATTTCTTCTCTTGGGCTTGTTGTCTTGCTAAAACAGGGTTCAATGGAGCATGAGCTCCACTAGCAGCAGATGGAGCACTAGCAAGAGAAGTAGAAGAGCTTGTGTTTGGAGGAATAAGAAGGGAGACAATAGATGGGGCATTTCTCCCTTTCCTTTTCCCTTTAGCTCCTCCCCTAGCTGAATGAGACATTGTTCTTCTTGCTTGATGGTTGACTTTGCAATCCACCCAACCAAATCCACCTTCACTTGCAAAAAAAACCCTTCCAAAGCCTTCAAATCTTCTTCACTTGCAAAAAAAACCCTCTTAGAGCTCTCCCACAAATTGGAAATGAAACAAAAAATTGAGAAAAATCGGGTTTTTATGGGCCTGGCCATCAATTTCGTGTCCTGTTTTTAGGACACGATTGGACAGTGCCCGAACACACGTGTCTAAACAAGGGACGCGATTGATAGTTGTGTTGGACATGATCTGTCAACGTGTCCCTATCCAACACGCGGACACGGGACACGTGGCCCTAAATAGATGTGTCCGATTTCTTAGCTAGTAATTAGTTTCACTTTTTAAACAATCGCCGCAAACAATGAAAGTCCAACGTTGTGTTTTGCTTCATGTGGGGAAATTGTACAAAGGAAGCGGGAACTACTGAAAAGCGACCGCGGGTCCCCGTTAGGCTACATCCTTGTTGGCGTAGTGTTGAACATCCCCCTGTGACTCCATTCAGTCCACATTTCCTCGTGTGCTACCACACTTTGTGAGTCTGGACATATTCTCTGTACCTTCGTGGTATATCGGGAATCCCCCTCCTTGCTAATAATCCAGATAATTACCACATTAATCAAACCAACCAAGAATTTACCCACTCCCTTAATTATTCATCTAATAATCCAAAATTCAGCAACCAAGACACTGCAATACTTTCACTGAGACGACACTAGCAACCCACTTTTGCAAAGCACTCTTTTCATTATGGCACTGATCCATTCTGTTATGCTTTGAATAAGTTAATTGCGCAATGTGTCTTGAATATGGTGTATTTGTTTGAACTAAGGGTTGTGTTGCTTCCTTTCACACGCCTAGGGGGGACGTGGCAGAAATCTTCAAGCCACTGAGTGTGTCCTTGGGGGCAAATCTCAAGTCAAGGTTGTCACATTGTTCTTGACTCCTTCGTTTAGGCCAACTCCTAACGAAGCCAAGGGGGGTAGAACCTATTAATTGCTAAGGCTGTTAATGCTTTGGTGTTTTATGGTGATGAATGAGTTACTTAGGAGTTTGATAAACAAATTTAACACAATATATTTGCAATATTGATTAAATCACAACAGCATAAAGATTAATACTTGATAAGCAAAGTATACCCAAACATATGATGATATCAAAAAGAGACCAGTGTCAATAATGGAGTCCACAAATGAAATTGTTGTTGAATTGCAGAAAGAAATGTTGCAAGTGCTCTTGCTCTAATAATCCAAAATTCAGCAACCAAGACACTGCAATACTTTCACTGAGACGACACTAGCAACCCACTTTTGCAAAGCACTCTTTTCATTATGGCACTGATCCATTCTGTTATGCTTTGAATAAGTTAATTGCGCAATGTGTCTTGAATATGGTGTATTTGTTTGAACTAAGGGTTGTGTTGCTTCCTTTCACACGCCTAGGGGGGACGTGGCAGAAATCTTCAAGCCACTGAGTGTGTCCTTGGGGGCAAATCTCAAGTCAAGGTTGTCACATTGTTCTTGACTCCTTCGTTTAGGCCAACTCCTAACGAAGCCAAGGGGGGTAGAACCTATTAATTGCTAAGGCTGTTAATGCTTTGGTGTTTTATGGTGATGAATGAGTTACTTAGGAGTTTGATAAACAAATTTAACACAATATATTTGCAATATTGATTAAACCACAACATCATAAAGATTAATACTTGATAAGCAAAGTATACCCAAACATATGATGATATCAAAAAGAGACCAGTGTCAATAATGGAGTCCACAAATGAAATTGTTGTTGAATTGCAGAAAGAAATGTTGCAAGTGCTCTTGCTCAAATTTTAAGTTAATGTGGAATGAGTTGATTAAACTTAGGGGGGAAGGGGACTCCCAATATACCAGAGGATACGGGGAGTATGTCCAAAATCCTTAACAGATGCGGCTACCCGCAAGGAATATGTAGGTTGGTTGGAGTCTCTGAGACAATGTTCAACGCTACACCGCAAGGGTGTAGCCTAACTATGTCTCGAGGTCACTACCCAGTTGTTCCTGCTGCCTTTGGATAATTTGCCACCGCAACGGCTTAATTCGAGGCATTGGATTTTCGCCTGGGGAGGTTTATTGAAATGTGAAAACTAATTATTCTAGTCACCCACGCTGTTTTTGATGCAGCCAACTGATCAGACGAAACGCAGCCACTGCAGAGCATACACAACGGAGTCTTGTAAAGTTTTAAGGATTTTAACTTTGTGTTCTTTGTTAAAAAAAACCCTCCAGGAATCTCTTTCGTTCCAAATAGACCTCAATCGGGAAAGCGAGAAGGGGTTTATTTTAGATTAAAAAAAAAATGCAAGAAAACTTCACGAATTTTCTAATTACTCCTACCATGCATCTCTTTCCCCTTTCGGGTCAATCGAGAAGTTGTGGGGTAAGTAGTATTGTTACTTTGAATTTAAAAATATTGAAAGCTTGTAATGAAGATTCAAAATATACAATGCTGCAAAATACAACTAAACTGAAGATTAAGTGAAAAATGCAAAAAACCACAAAAACGTAGATTCCCCCCTGGCGGGATGCGGAGTGGGCTCGAAAGAGCCTACTGTAGATATTTTTTATCATTAGAGGCAATTTGGGGTCTAAAATGGGCCTCCTAAGGAAAATAATAAAATAATAGTTATTAATTTTGGAGGAAGAATGAAAAAAACTACTTTTTGTGTTCGTATTTTCAACATATCTCCCTATGTTTTTACTCAAAGTCTAAGTGGGAGAGCTCCTTCGATGCGAAATTTAATTCCGCATCCAACAAGCTCTCCCACTTGAAATTTGAGTAAAAACACAAGGATATATGTCGAAAATACGAACAAAAAAAATAGTTTTCTTTTATGACAAATATGTCAATTCAACCATTATGGTTGATTCATTTTATTGAAATTCTATTGGTTCTTGAATTCCAACTCACAAAATTTGTTGTTGGCGCGTTTTCTTATAAGGCCCATTTTAGACCTCAAATTTCCTCTAATGTAATTTGTTATAAAAATTTGGAAGAAATGCACTTTGGTCCTTCTTATTTGGGGTCCAAAGGCTTACAACACAAGAAGAAAAGAAGCTCGACTGAGGGGGAACTTCCTGGAAGCTCTGGATGGCCCAAAATTTGATTTTTGGGCAGCGTATCCTCTTCTTTTTGGACAGACCTGCTAAAAACCAACAAGCAAAGTTTAGTAAAAAGTTCCCAAAAATACTTTGGAAGTGTCTTTGGACAACGCAAAAATTACCCAAAAAAATCTAAGTTAAAAAGGTTAAAAATGTGCAAAAAGGAACCAAGGAAATCAAGATTTCCTTGGGATCTTGGCTTGCTTTTTGGGCAACCAATATGATTTGCACTTCTATGCTAGATATAAGTTTAATACTTGAAAGAAAAAAACTATTGCATGCAAGCTATAGATTTTACTGAAAATGCCATGCAAAAACCGATTCCTTTATGCCAGATCTATTCAAAATGAATGAGCAATGCTTACTAGATCCGATCTATTCAAAACTTGAGAACTAGATCTAAGTGCAAGATTTCTATTTTTTAAAGCAAAGATCTAAGTAAACAAGTTGGGTAACAAAGGGGAACAATTGATTTTAAAAGAGGAGAAAGGAAAGAGAAAGAGTACTTTTGTTGTCGAGGGTTTCGCTTTGAAACGCTTTGTAGTGATATGCCGAGGGACTATGTCTTTCATATTTTCTTTGAAAGGGGTAACATCAAACTAGATCCACACCATTTCAAAGCTAGGCAACCTGAAACTCAACCAAAACTCAAACAATACCTGTGAGATCTTGAAGTCATATACAAAAAGAGGTTAATAACGTATGAAAATAAACTTATTTAGCATGCAATGTTTGACCTCTAAGCATACAATGATAATATAGAAATTAAAGTAATATTACTTTCAGTTCCTATTCCTACCAATTCAGAGAAACCATCATAGGCAAGATCTAAGCCACAAGTAATGCATAAAAATTGGAAAAATACAATTTTTTACCTCAATAATGCATGACAATCTTGATCCACACAACAAAGCACACAACCACTAGCCTCCAAAGCTTTCTTTTATTCTAAGCAAAATAGCAAATAGCATTACAAATTACAATAGCATGTGCTCTCTTACTCTAAACCAAACTAGTTTGTGAGAGAGGAAAAGGCCTTATTTATAGCTAGAGAGGCCCAGAGGGCAACTGAAGAAGACTGAGGGAGAATTTGAGATTGAGAGTGAGTTTATCCCTTGATTTGGGAGAGTTGGAAGGAGTTCCATTCAAGAAAAATGTGCCACCTCTCAAGAGGTAGGAACAACCCCTCTTTGGGCTCTCCAAAACATGCTAGATGAGTGCCACATGAGCAATTATGTGGCATGCCCCCTTCTAAGGAGAAAAAAGTCCCCTTAATTTGGAAAACTCGTAGGAGCCTCAATCAACAATGAAGCTAATGCTTTAATCAAGGAGATGTCTTGCCTTAAATAAGGGAAGCCGATAGAAACTGATTTCAGTCAAATCGGAGCATTTTCCACTAATTTAGGAAATGGGGAATATTCTCCATTTATTAATTATTTTGATTTTTTAATTAATAAAAATGATTTTTGGAGATTTGTTGGCTTAAGTGATAAATTTATCACTTAAAACTTATGAAAAGTGAGTTTTGGGTTAAACGGGTGCTCTGAGTTAGAAAATGAGCACCCCCATGTCCAAAACTGATCCCTAACCACACTTTTATTACAATCTCAATTTTCCCAATTAAACTATTAAAAATAGTTTAAGTTTACAGGAAAATGTATTTTTACCAAAACTTAAAAATAAACCTAGGGGGACCTAGCACATGTCCATATGACTCAATATTAATGCCTATCATGTTTATAAATATTGACACATAGACTCCAATAACCCCCTAGGCCTAAATACCAAGACGACCACCCCAACTTTGGAGGTATGAGTGAAAAACTCAGAAATTATTAGTTGTTTGTTCAACAACAAATAATCTCTAAGGGAAAAAACACTCTGGGCTAGTCGGATTGATAAATAAGTCTTGGAGACCGAGTCTTTTACATACACCACCATGCTAGAACATTTCATTACAACTCCCCCAAGGGGCTATGAACATGTGGTACAAGAAAATTTTTAAAAACTCCCAGAAGAAGGCTGAATGACTTCTGAACTTTGAATAATGAACAAGTGTACTTGTTCTACTTCGCCGGCTCGCTTGAAAAAACCACCAAGTACAACTTAGGTGGTAACAGGTTGCTAAAGTAAATCTTACTTGAAGTAGTTGGTAATCTCTAATTTCATTCCTTTTCAAAACTTCTAGAAAATTTGTGTTTCCTGCTTTCATAATTAGAAACAACCTTAGATTTATTTTTCATTGACATCCACACCCCTTGGCTTCGCTAGGATTTGGCCTAGATGGAGGAGCTAAGTATCAGGTGACAGCACTCAGCTCGAGCTTTCCCCCAAGATCGCACCCAGTGGCTTGAAGATTTCTGCCACGTTACCCGAGGTGTGAATTAGGCGACAACATTATCCACTAAGTTACACTTAAGTGGATTTCCAGTGAGCCGCCGAAGTTGTGAACAAGTGCTTTGTTGATGTTCATCATCAGTGCTCATACGTTCCATGGTTCGTCAGGGCCATTTTTTGGGCCCCTTTTTAAATAATTGCAAGTTCATAACCTGGAGGGATTTTGTAATAAGTTGGCATAACATGATGAAATTTTGTAAAAGCTTAGTTGAATTAGACGTAACTATCAATGAGGTACTCTAGAGTATTTTCCCCCTTGTTAATTATCGGTTGTTGCATAACCAACTTATAATTTTCGAGTTTTTCACTCAACCTCCAAAGCTGGAGTATTTGTCTTGGTGGTTAGGGCTTGGGACGTTTTAAAGTCTAGGTGTTTATGTATATTACCATGCTAGTCACTTCTTTGAGTCATATGAACATTGCACTAGGTCCCCCTTAGGTTTTTTTAAGTTTCGAGAAAAATATTTTTTCCTACAAACTTAGGCCATTTTTAATGGTTTAAATGGAAAATTTCAAATTGTGATAAAAGTGTGGTACGGAGGCTGATTTAGGCGTGGAAATGCTCATTTTCACACTCAGAGTGTCCTCTTTATCCTAGGACCCACTTTTCCTATGTTTTGGGCAACCAAATTATCACTTTGAGCATTTTTCCTTAAAAAGGCAACAAAAGGTCAAATTAATGCTAAAAATGAAACAAAAGTCAAAAGTCAAATGGGAACATGTTGGGAAAGGTGGCGATGTTGTCTCTTATGGTGGGAGACCATATCTAAGGAATAAAACATTGTTTTAAGATTAATTTTGTGTGTAGCGAATCACCCAAGGTTATAGAGTGTGCCCACCCTCATCCCATCATCGCATGGGTGGTATGTGACATGGAAAATCAAAACATGACATTGGAAATCGTAACCAATTCTAAAGGAGAAATCTTTTGGATTAGTTGGCGACTTGATTGATTTTGGATTTGAGAGTTGGAAACTTCACCTAATTAAAAGATGCGCCCCCTTTTTCATACTTGACCCTTGTTATATGTGACATCTCGTGTTTTGGCAAGGTGTCTAGTTGGGTGAGGAGGGCATATCTTTTGGAGAGGTGGCGATTCCTCCATGTGATCGAATCAATCAAGATCCTCAAATATCTCTTGGAACTCAACTTGAACTACACTCCACTCCCACTTGTGGATGTGGCCCCCCTTTGGCATTTTTGTTATTTAAGCAAGAGCTTTTGTTCATTGTTGTGATGGTCAGAGAACCAAGGGTCTACTCTCATTGTATTGTATTGTATTATTTTTGGTATAATAAAAGGCTTTGGAGGTCTCATGTGATGCATGTCTTAAGTGTTGGATGACCATTGTCTCATGTTTATGTTGAGGCAATCTGTAGAATTCTCTTTTGTATTTGCTTCTTCTTATCACAGCTAGCCTCATTGAAGGATTAGCACTAATCGGTAGAAGTGAGTGAAGTAGTTTATTTGCTCTCTTAATTAATTTATGTTCAAGATTTAGAATTTTGCATGCTGATTTGCTTATGGGTTTGCTCTTCTTGTCTTTAGCATGAATTTTTACTAGATTTGACAAGTCTCTTGGAAAGTGTGAAAGTGTTTTACAGGTGCTTCTCTTGGATTTGTGTGAGATATTGCTTGCTTCTCTCACTCTCCAAGAACTCATTGTTAGAGAGGCATAGTCTCTCCGCTCTCCACCAACAGACTCCACAGCCCAAGCATTCCCAAGCTTGAGCTCTTTCCTTGTCTCTCTCTCTCTCTCTCCTTCAATTCAAAACAAATTTTCTCCTTTGGTTACCTCTTCTTATTTCTTAGATATACTTACTTTAAAAGGTTAAAATCATTCTAGATCTAATCTATAAGAATGGTTTGCTTAGATCTAAAAATTTATTAAAGTTTTATCAGTTCTCATTTAGATCTAGCTTAGAAATCTACCTTTTTCCACGTTATTTCAAGTAAATCTTAAAGCTTGTTAAGTGACTAAGTGACTAGATTAATTAGTCTCACACTCAATTAGCCTCCCAAACAACGAAAATACAGTGTTGTGTTTTGCTTCGTGTGGGAAAATTGTACAGAGGAAGCGGGAACAATTGAAACGCGACCACAGGGCCCCATCAGGCTACACCCTCGTTTGGTGTAGTGTTGGACATCCCACCGTGACTCCATTTAGCCCACATTTTCTTGTGTGCTAGCACACTTAGTGAGTCTAGACATATTCCTTGTATCTTCGTGGTATATCAAGAATCCCCCTCCCTCTTAATCCACTCATCTCATCAACAATTTAGAATTGACCAAGAGACAAATGCAAAACATTTTAGTCCATCACTATAGCAACATTATTTTTTTATTCCATTTCTTCAACACTGGTCTTTTACTTTTACAATCATTTGCTTCAAGTTATCTTGTGATGAATGGTTATTTAATTCTTTTATGTTGCTTATGTTGTACTAATTTCAATATTGCAATCTCTTATTCCAATTTTCAATTTTCATAAAAGCTCCTAAACAACTTACTCATCCACAAACCACCACCTAAAGCTTAATCATCCTTAGTAACCTAAGTCCCATGACACGAGGACACGGGACGCGGAGGTCACGAAAATACGAGTATTCAACACGAGACACGACGACCCTGGAAATAGGACACGGTGGACACGCTTTATATATATATTAAATATATATATATATATATATATATTAAAAAAATACATAAAGGTCTACATTTTAAGAAAAACTAAAAGTATATACAATGTACATCAATCATAATATCATTCAATTGAAATTTGACAATGATGAATCAATAATAAAATTATCATGAATCATGAACTTTGAACCATAAACTGCATACTTGATATTTCTGATTAAACCACAAAAATCAAAATGCATTACATAGATATCGAGAGAATGCCATTGGAAAATACAAAAGAGAGTAAATACTACTTAGTACTAAGTCTAGTATCTACATTACTACTAAATACAAAATGAAAATACTAAATAACCACAGGGAAGAATATCATAGCTCATTAATGCTACTAGCCACTGTCAATCTTCCTCTTGCTCCTCCATGTCAAAATTATCATTACTGTCATAGCTCTTTCCTCTATCCTCCTCCTCCTCTATACCCTTTTTGACAGGACACATGTCTAGAAATCAGGACACTTTCCAGCACGTGTCTCCTCCATGTCAAAATTATCATTACTGTCGTAGGTCTTTCCTCTATCCTCCTCCTCCTCCTCTATACCCTTTTTGACAGGACACATGTCTAGAAATCAGGACACGTTCCTGGCACGTGTCCGACACGTGCTGGAAAGTGTCCTGATTTCGGGACACGAAAATTTTGATGTCGGACACGTATTAGGGCAAGTGTCGTGTCCGACACGTGGAATACGGGACACGGGCCCTATTTGGAAGTGTCTTATTACTTAGTTAGTAACTAATAGGGTCTACCCCCATAGGTTTCGTTAGGAGTTTACCTAAATAGAGGAGTCAACATCAAGTGACAGTACTTGACTCGAGACTTTCCCCAAAGGACGCACTTAGTGGCTTGAAGATTTCCGCCATGCCAACCTAACCGCCTAGGTGCACGAAAGGCGGCAACATTTTTTTGGCTTCGTTGTCGGGGATAAATCTTTTTATTCCCGGAGTACGACTTTTGTTTCTTACCTATTTTGTTTTTCTTTGTTTGATGAATGTTTAGATTATATCTTTATTTTTTATCTGGCGGCTCCATTAACCTTTTTCCTATTTTATTTTACAAAGAAAAGCAAAAAAAAAGTTTTTGTGAGAGTATTTAATGCATATTTTTTTTTCTCACATGGTGACTCCATTGAAGGGATAAAACCCTACTTTCTCATAAATTTGTTGAGACTTGTTGTGTAGATGAGCACATGCAACACAGTAAATTCTTTTAAGCTCACTATTTAACAACTTTCCTAATTCAATACCAGATGTTCTTCATTGTTACTTCATATCTAAATAGTTGAATTCTACTATGGGTAAAGAAGGGATTCGTACTCGCTTGCTCAATGAATGCCCCTCAATAGATTTCTCGAATGTCTGTGAATTTCCTAATGATTGTAATAACCATAAAGAACTGTATAAGGTTGCTCCAAAGTTTTTTGGAAATAATGGTGATTTAGTCACCCATCATATTGCTACTTTCTTCAAACTGGTGGTTGATTTTAATGTGGTTCATGAGGATGATCTACTGATCATATTTTCTTTTTCCTTGAGGGGGGATGCAAAGAATTGGTTCTATGACCTTCCTAAAAAATCCATAGTTTCCATGGTTGATTTTTTCGAATGTTTCCTTTTGCGTTGGTATGAAGGAGAAGTGGGGGAGATTAAGCAACTTGTTAAAGAATATGATGCCCTCCTCCCTAGAACACAGCCTGATGCTAAGAAAGAGATTCATAATGACTCCATTGAAGAAGCGCATAAGGATCTCTTGAGTGAAGATATTATTGAAAATTCACCTCATGATACCATCGAAGATTTGGAGTGTGCTCAGGTTTATGTTAGTGATGATGATAATACTTATACTACAGATCCACCTCACAAAGAAACCATCACAGAAGCTTATAAAGAAAACTATGATGAAGTCTGTATGGTGTATGATGAAACTCCTCCATGTTCTCCACATGGTGACGAGGGTTGAGAAGGTTTGTTGTCCTGTAACATCTTTGAAACCATCTTTCTAAGGAAGATTATTGTGAACATGAAGAGGATAGATACAACCATGAGCATGATGCATTTGATGAAGACTCCCCCATGTTTGACAAAGATATTGAGAATAACTATTGGTCAATTATGGAAAATACCATTTATGATATCTCTAGAGAGGGGAGTGTTGATTCAGAGCCTTTTATGGGTTTTATTGAAAATCCCATCTATGACATTTCTCTTGAAGGAAGCATTCATTCAGAGACTTTGGGAATCCTTGGTATGGAAGAGGAGTATGCAAGGTTTTCATATGATTATTCAGATCCATATCATTCAGAGTAAGTTACAAGTATCAGTAATGAAGACTTGGAGAGGCAGTGTAGTGAAGAGTCAGATGTGATGCATCAGTTTTAGCTATCATCTTCACATCCAGAAGTTCCTTTTGATGTGGAGTAGCTTAGGGCTTATACAACGAGTTATCATTCGATAAGCCTTGATGATATGTATGACGGTGTGGTCGATCTGCCTCATCATGCCGATTTGTATATTAGTCCTATCCAAACATGGATAGAAGCAGCGTGCGCAAGCACCTACCACTTTGGGAAGAAGTTTGACAACATTATTCATGCCTATGATTTTCCATCCAGCCCGCCCATTATGGATCATCACGCAGGTTTGCATTTTCTAAATAATATCTTCTTGCTTTGGTTGGTAACCAAAGACAAGGAAACACTTTCATAAACAAAATCTTGTTTTGCTAGGGTCACTTTTTAAATTTACCTTGTGCTTCATTGCTAACCCTAGTAATCCTATTTAGGGACCCCTCCCTTGAGCTAGAGAAGAGATAACCTAAAGAGAAAAGGAGGGTTAGGTGTGGTGACATTGGCCTCCCTCTTGTTTATCCATAAGCCATCATTGATGTTAGGGATTTAATATCAAGATGTTGGTTTGTGTGATAACATTTTGTAGCTAAATGGATTGTCAAGGGGCAGTGTTGGTAGCTAAATGGATTGTCAAGACGATGAGTAGGTCAACTACTAAGCAAATTCTTGTCCAACATTGTATGCAGAATGCATTGGATGTAGGGGGGTATAAAAGGTCCATCTGGCATTTGTGATATCACTGGTGGAGGCCTTGCCTTCCAAATATCGGGATCGGGTGTCTTCAAGTAGATTTGGCAAGCTTGGCAATTATTGTCCAGAGAACCACATTGGAAAATTTGAAAACTCCATAAGTGGATGCATTCTAGTGGAAAGATCCATTTGGACCTTCCCCTCCAACAGGGGCAAGCTTGGTTTAATTTATTTTTTTTGCAAGAAAGAAATTAGCCAAAAAGGATTTCTGCACTTGGCAAGATTTTTGGGACAAAGAGTCAAGTCATTGGTTACTTTGGGGATCTGTCAACAGTTCTCATAGACTATAGGTTACTGACAAACACACCTTCACATAGTTTTGTAAGATCATTTCTGATTCTAGTTCATTGAACCTGAGTGTGAACGCTTAGGGCCAGCTTGGAACAATGGGAAATGGTTCTAAGGGGAACCCTTTTGGGACAACAGAACAAAATGCACTACTCTATGATTCGACCAAATCATCCATTTGGAAATCACTTTAACAGAAAGTGGGTCATTTTAGATGATAAAATCAGGTGGCTTAAGAGGTTTCAAAACATTTGGAAATCCCTCTCTTCCATTCAGAGTATGATGCTTGGATGGTTGATGCTCAATATGCACATACCGATTAAAGATTGGCACCACTGCCCGGGTATGATGAATAGTTGTTGTATGATTTGTCACAAAGTAGAAATGGTTAAACATGTCTTTTGGCACTGTAAGGTTGATAAAGTTTTTTGGGTTCGGGCTGTTCCTGAGTTCACCATTCTATTTGTCACACATTTCATTGGGAAGGGGTTGTTCTTGAAGATGGATGGATGGTCAAACAACTTGGGAGTAGTGCTTAAAATGCTATATTAACGGGCATTTCTTCATATCGAAATGATGATATTGTGCATCATTTAATGGGGATGTTACCCCCTTTCATTTGGCCGAGATCAGAGCTGGTGGTGCAATGTTTAATCAAATCTGGCATTTTCAGAAAAGATGCAGATTCTCTTGAAATCGGTGCCAAGACAGATATGCTGACTCTCCTTACTTATATAAGGTGGGGTAGTTGGTATAATCACATCTTGGATCATGGATGTATTATTCTTGATGCATTCTTTATTGTTCAACAACGAGATGCAAGATGCATTTTTCAAAAAGGAAAATAAAAAGTTAGAAAGCATTTCTGAGAAAAATGCTTTAAAATGTTCATGAAAACATAACAGCACAAAAATAGATAAACTTGCAACATGGTAATTCTTGGGAGACAATGCACAAAACCACAATGTGGGACATCAACTGGAATTAGTAGACAAGCATTGGTCAATATCAAAGCATAAATCAATGAAAATCACATCATATATGCTGAAACAGAGGGAACTCACTGCACAATAGCTATAAAAATGAGAAAATAAGGACATGAAAGTGCTCATAAGAAGTGAAAAACAAAAGAGGCAGTAACAACAAAACAGTAACTAGAAGGTACTACTAATGCCCTTAAAACCAAAAACCTGCTTGACCTGATTGGATAATATCAGTAAATTTCCAACTAGTCATTTCACCTTGTAGCAATGTCATTTAAAAACAATTCTCTATGAAATATTACAAAAGGTCCAATAATTTATCATTGATAGGCTCCAAGTAGACATCACAAGAAAGGCATTGAAATCAGGTCACTTCCATTGTATTTTTTCCATAAGGAGGTGAAACGGAACTGTTATTGCAAATTGGCTATTTCTCTGTCATCCATCCAGTTGCTTAGCAATAATACTATGATTTTCCAACCTTTCAGTACACGAGTGAAGGAAATATAATAACGACTCATAAGCTACAACCATGGAAAGTGGCATTAATTCAGTTTCTTTTTCTCGCTGATGCATATTTCCAGCAGTTACTTGAATGGAAAATCAGTCATGAGCAAGCTGCCACAGCCTTGGAAAATGGTATTAATTAAGTTCTAACTTTTGGATGCTGATACATATCCGTGACAATCTTTGACTGGAATTTCAGTTGATCTGTCATAATTACCTGTTGTCGTAAGTCTGCTGCTCTTTGTTGCTTCTCTTTCTAGTTGTTATCCATAAGCGATTTTAATAAGTCTGCTGCTCTTTGTTGCTTCTCTTTCTAGCTGTTATCCATACGCGTGTTTAATAGACAGGTGAAACTAGTGAAGAAATATGATGTTAATTCAATCCACATCAGAGATTGTTGACTGGGTCTACCAACCCAAGAGATTTAAAACTTAATTTTCATGCTGCTCTGGGACAGAGCAATAGCTTCCTATACGGAGACTTGGCATGCTCAAGCTATTCATAAACTTAAGGACTAAAAACGAACAGCTTTTGAGGAGGTAAAGGTCTCCTTTCGTTGATACAACAACCAGTCACCCAGCTCTAATGGTTTTTTACACCCCATGTGTATAAACACCAACCAGAGTTTCTTTTTTAGTAGAAGACTGGATCACTCCATATATCTATAGCCATAGTGGCTCACTCTCAAATATCCAGTCCTCCAAAACTTACTCTAGTCTGTCATCAGATCCCAAACAGCTGCATTCAATTCAGCAAAAAATGAGCGTATGTCAACCTAACGCCCATAATGGCAGCATTAAATTAAGCAACAAAAGAGAATGTGTCAACCTAATGCCCATAATAACCCACTGCTATCTTTTGGTTGTTTCTGTGGGTCCACAAACTGAATATGTATGTTTAGAATGCTTAGCTCCCTCTGTTATCTTTTGGGTTGCTTCCCTCAAACAAGGTATGTTACAGTAAATTCCAATTGACAGCTAAACCAAGATACCTTGTCATTTCAATTCTGATTGAGTTTGTTGACAATTCTTACTGGTATTAAATTTTGTAGATAATAATGACTGGTATTATAATTTTGCTTTCCCTAAACTAATTATTTTATCTCCATCATCTGATGGAAAGCAGCTCTAAAAAGGATGGTGCACCGCTACTGGAATTTACTTAAATATTTACTCTGTAGTTATGCGCTAATGTTGATGAATCCCAAAACCCATCATCAAAGAAGCAAGAATCTGCGTCCTGCATTTTATTTTTCTATTTTTCATCACGATATCATCTCAGTGGGCTGCTCTACACAGACTGAAACGTTGCTATTTAGCAGTATAATACATTACTTACATACCCGTTCACGTCATTCTTAAGATTAATATCATGAAATTAGTTGCTATCAGGAAGAGCTCGAGGGATTACTTTCATAGAGCTAAGAACAATGAAAGAACGCTTACACTCTACTCTGCTCTACTCGAAGTAAAATTCTTTGAATCGTGCTCAAAGCCTTTGTTCCAGTGTACATATTCAAGGTATATATAACCCAATGATCCAATGTACATATTCAACGTATATATACCCAAAATAACAAAATCAGCTCGAGATCGTATGCACATTTTCCACGTGTATGTAATACCCTAAAGAACAAATCAATCAAGCATGCCAATGAAAGGTAAAAGGCATATATGATATGATCATCCATTAAAAACATTTGGTAAGTGGGAAAAAAAGCAGAGGATTATCTACCAATTCACCCCTGCGAATGTTGGTGGACTATTTGCCAGTTCATCTTCTATTGCTAAAAACCTTTGGTCCCATGCACATATTCAATGTATAATTACCAAACAAAATTCAGAACAACATGGGAAAACCAAAGAATTATAAGGAATGTCAACAGACGGTAGATATATCAGAAGATAAAGGTAAACATATCTACCATTCCTGAATGCAAAACCTGGCATGAATGTATGTATGCAGCTAACAAATAGCGACCAAAGGTGAAGGTGGATATAAGAAAAAATGCATGAAATGACAAAACATCACATACCCAATTCAAGAAAATGCAGATCACGCCTGAATAGCAATAGCTTAGCTTCAAACAAACCCACTGCTTACTCACCGTCCAATAAGTTGCTGAAGGTACCAAAATCTCCTTGAAAAGGCGAATACTGACGGGACAAAGCAAAGATGAGATGATCTCCCACCACACTTCCTATTTTATTTTAGAGTGTGAAGTCTTCAAAGACACCAGGGACCGCTATGCAAACATGCTGACAGCTAACTTTTGGGATAATCTATTCAACGAGGTGACGGTGAAAAAATTGGAGTGTTACTAAGGATAGAATTACAGAAATCCATGTGTGAGATAATCTCTCCCAGCCTGGTGGACATTAAAATTTCTTCTTTATTCTCCTCGTATAATTAATATCGGGGCCAATCTCAGTCATAATTCTTAACAGCAAACAGGGCCTTCTTCTTCTCCTCGTATAATTAATATCCGGCCAACCTCAGTCACAAACTCCCAACAGCAAACAGGGCTTTCTTGTTCTCATTTCTGCATGAAAATGAAAAAGAAGACGTAAGAATTATGATTTGGAAGGTTTTCATGTCTTTTCAGTGATTTGTTGAATAAATACGTGTGAGCAATTGAGTGGCCGGATGAGATAAAGGTTGTTCCGATCTGAAATTGCATTCAGAGTCCTTGCGAAGATCATGCAGATTGTTCTATATGTTCGTGTTTGTTCGGTACAGTCATGATGTTTTCGCATGTGGCACATTTCTATATGGCCACCAACTTTTTCTTGGAAATATTTGTCATATGTCCAAGTGTTGGAATGTAGACTCTTACCGTTTATGTATTTTAGCGAAAGTCATTTTGTGCACCCTATACCATTTTTGTGGGTCGAGTGATCTGTTTGTTTGAGTAGGGAGACAAGTAATTGGGGAATAATTTGGAGGAATGGCCAGTACTATTAACAGCGACTTGTAACCTTTCGGCCTCAAGAATACCGACACATACATATATGGTAATGATTGCCTAAACGTACGATAGGTTGGTATTTATTATCTCGAAAAAATGCATTAAAATGTTTGTTTTTGGGTTATTTTAGTTTGGTGTTTGAATTAAAGAAGTTTTATATTTGTTTTGTATTACTTTTATTTGGTATTTTTGCTAAAAATTATATCTATATATACAAAGTTGGTGAGCATGAAGAGCATCTTAACACAAACCATATAAATAGTATAAGATTATTGGAATTTTTCATTGTATTCTATATTATTGTTGTTGTGGATTATGTATTTATAGGCATAGCATTTTAAAAAAACTTATTGGCTAAATACTCTTACTTTATAAAGTGGATTATTATTTAGGATTTGTTATTTCTATGTTTTTTCTAATTTATTTGTTATTTAAAATGAATAATAGTATATTTACTAAAATAAATATAATATAAGTAAAATAATAAATAATAATTTATAGATAAACGAATTATATATATATATAATAAATGCAAGATAGTAGAGTAACATGTAAGGGAGTCTACTCAATTTCGAAGGAATCAAGCTGAAAGAGTATGTTTGAGGAATCGAATGTTTGAGGAATCGACAGGAAGACTAACAATGAGGCAAAATGGTTAGCTTTAATTAAAGGCCTAGAGCTGGTACGAAAAGATGGCATTAAGGAATCGATGATCTTTGGTGACTTGAGTATGGTCATTGGGGAATTGCCGAAGCTAACAAGGAATCGAAAGAATCCAGTTACCAAGACTCGTAATCTCCTAAAATGTATTGTAAATGATTACATCAGCTATCAACTTGTTTCACGTTCTGAGAGAAAATAATAAGCAAGCGTACATTATGGCTAATAAGGGAGTGGGTTTAGATTGCGACAACTTAATCTTCGATCAATAGGACAAAGAGAGAAACTAGATCCCTTTATAGTGTACCTCTCCACCACATTTCTGGAATGTTCTGTTTTTGTATTTTCCTGCTTGGGCAGTTTGTAAGGAGTTATAGTACTCACATAATAGGAAATTATAATAATAATAAAATAGACTGGAAAATGACGCACAAGAAGGCATGGAAGTGGTCTTCCTCTGAGAGCATTCATTGTCCAAACCAATGTAACAACTGATTTCTCATTTTATAAAAATCTCTATAAAAGTTCGTGTTAAAAAAAATAGAGTAACATGTAACATTGTGTATAAATATATATTGAATGGCCAACAATTAAATATACATGTCTAAAATGTCTTTTAGATGTGTACCTTTAACTATTCTTTATTATTATTATATTTAAAATATTTATGATTATTAATATTTTATGTTTTGATTATTAATATATTTATGTTTACAATATTGCTTTTCCCTTAAAGATGGTTTGTCCTCAAAGCATTTATGAAGAGAATTATATCTTTATTTCAAGCGTGTAATGCCTTGTCATATACTTTATTTTTGAGGTTTATGACACGAGACATTATGATCTTCGAAGCGTCGAGCATAATTATCGAATTATAAGTGGACTTGACCGCCCTAATTCAATTTTCTGCAATATTGTATGGTGATGACTTATTTAACTTGGAAACTGATAAAATTTTATATTTGAGCTTCTCTTCAACATAGTAGCATTCTCTCTTATGTTTTTATCTTGATTTTATTCTAGAACATTTGTTGGACATAACTTCTTATTTTATGCTTCCAAAGATTGTGTTGATGTTTCCCTTCTTCGACATTATGATTCGTTTAAATGTATAAATATTGTTGCAGATATTCATGTTGATTTTGTCGTTGGTCACGATGACTCTTGTGATTTGGATGACAATAAAAACTCCCTTGTATTTCGAACCTTATTCTTGGAACATTCATCTTTTGAAACTTTTTGTGATTTATTGGTTGACACTATTTCAATATCATCATCTTTCTAACTTAGGACGTTGATTAAATCTGTATTGGTTTATTTTTCTAACATCTCGATTTTAATGTTGAGTCATTTTTCTATTGTAATTGGGTTAGTCATTGTTTTCTTATTGACCCTTGATTCATTGATAGTAACTTGTACTAACTTTTCTTGTAGTGACTTTTTATATTTTTTATTCTCTTAATTTGTGTAAGTAAATATTGATTATGACTCTTTAAGTGCTTAAGTTTTTCCTCGGTTTCTTGTAATGACCCACAACAACAACAAAAGAGAGCAAACAAGAAATTGAATAATAATAACAATGATAAGAAAGAAATAATAATATAATAGTAGTGATAATGATAAAAATTAATAATAAACAAATCAAGAACAACAAATAAACATTATATTAGCAAATAAAGAGGAATAAAATAATCCAGATGGAGTCATGGAGGAAAATTTATAAAATGAAAATAAACTAATTTAGAGAGGGAGAAAAACGGGTGCAAATTATTATTTTCCCTCATGGGGCTTGGACTCCATGTTGGAAGGTAACACTAGCATAGTTTATTGTTTGAGGGCTCGGGGGCTCGCAATATATGACTTAAGGGTTTGGTTGGGAGGAGAGTCATTCCCCACATTGTGGTTTCCCATATTAGTTGTGGTTGTTGATTGTTGTTATATTGGAGCTATAAAATACGGATTTGGATCTTCGGTGAGTCAATCCTTTCATCAACTAGCTTTAGGTAAGATCTCCATCATCTTCTTTGATAATCTTTGTGTTAGAAATTTTAATATAATGAGGATGTTATATCTTAATATTTCAATTAAAGTTTGATGTTAATCGTATTTATAATTATTGTGGATCTTACATATGGTATCTGAAATGAGGTTGAAACTCTAGGTGCCTTTGGGGATTGGTAAAATAGAATATATATTCTTAATATATTTCAAATCTTGGGTGAAAATTTCATATCTATAGATCTTTTTTTTTTTTAAATAAAAAAAAAGAGTAGATTTACTATTGTGAACCTCCTATAAAAATTTAAAGATATATTGTTAATATTATTGTTAACTTTTATTGTTGTTAAGTCTTAATTTAGAAACCACTCCTAGTTGAAAAATATATTGCTGTTAAGAGGTTTCGATGGCGCTCTAGGGTTCTGGTTCTGGGTCAGATTTGGCAGAGACGTTTATGGGTCGGGTCGGGCTGCACTTTCCTCGCGTCACGGGCCTGACGGTTGCATGGGAGAGGATGCCAGGGGGTGGAGAAACCTCCTATATCCTCTGTGAATGAGGCCGAGAAAGGAAAGGGCACGGATCCAGTAAAAAACCACCTTCCAGGGACGGGAGGAGAAGGGACTAGTGGTACAACCCCTATGGATGCATTTGTTGGGCCGAGGAGGAAAACTGGACAATGTTTGCCTAAGTCCAAGGCGGTGCCAAAGCTGAAGATCATATCGATGAGTTTTAGGGACGAGGTTCAATACCTAAAGGATCATGCCCTGATTGGAAATTTTATTGGCCTATGGCCGAACGAAAGAGCCCTGATATGGTGGATAAACACCACCTGGAAGCCTCAAGGGCATTATGACCTTCAACTCGGAGCCAAGGGGTTTTTCACAGTGGTCTTTTTTAACACCGAGGACAGGGTGAGAATTTTTGATAACGAGCCATACTTCTTTCACTCAGCAGGGTTGTACTTGTGCACCTGGAAAGAGCGCTTCAATCCCGACACTGAAAATATGACCATTGCCCCGATCTGGTTAAGGCTATACTCGTTGCCCATAGAATACTGGAAAGAAGAGATCCTTAAGGATATTGGCAATACTCTTGGTGATTTTGTCAAGATCTCGGAGCATACAAAGCAGGCTAAATACATTTCATATGCCAGATTGTGTGTGTATCTCGACATATCCTAGGATTTTCCTGAAGCTATTGAGTTAACACATGATGATGAGGACTGGATTCAAGATATTGACTATGAACAGTTACCTTTTAGGTGCCGCCGTTGCCATGAACACGACCACCTGTTTAGGGACTGCGCCCTAAACAACCCCCCTGGGAAAACAGTGGCTGGACCAGAGGGTAAGGATGCAGAGGGATTCACTAAGGTTACCAATCGAAAGAGAACGGCTAAGAAAGGTTCTGGTTCTGGCCCTGAGATTAATAAAAAACTTCAGACCCAAAACCGTTTTGCAGCATTGCAAGAAGAACCCTCTCTCGTGGATGGAGAAAAGGATCAGGCCACTCAGAAGGCAAGTGAGGAGAAGGTATCGGACCCGAAGCAGGTGGAGAAGGCACCTACTCAAGAAGTCGTAATGGAAGACAGGAAAACTGCGGAGGAAGACACGGACGTAGTGGACATGATCTTAGGTGACCTAGATCTGGATGGACTAGAAGCGGCTTTCGCAGTCAATAACCCAAAGGACATCTCGCCTCAGCAGGTAAACCTTCTGGAGAAAGCCATCATTATCTCTAAGACCAGCAAGAACCTTGGGGTTCAGAAGGGCTTGTTGAAGGAAGTTGAAGGCAAACGAAAAGGAAAGGGAGAAAAGCGGGGCAGACCCACCAACATACAAACGATCCAACGTCTAGGGCAAAAGCTGATCAGCTCTGGCCAGTATCTGACCTTAGAGGCGGCTCTGGCTCTTAAACCCTAAATTAGTTGTACATGAAGATTATCTCTTGGAATATAAGAGGCTGTAACAGCCCTTTAAAGATTCGCATTCTAAAGAGGAAAATAGAGGTGGAACAGCCATGGATTATCTTTCTCCAAGAAACTAAATGCTCAGGGGAGGCTCTGGAAAAAGTAGCCAGGAAAGCCTGGCCTAGATGTAACAGGATGGCTACCGACGCCAATGGATCGGCGGGTGGCCTAGGCATTCTCTGGAATCCCCAGCTGGTTTCTCTTCAGAATTTCCACAGTAACCATTTCTCTATTTCAGGTTTTTTTCAGATTGTGGGAGCTAATCAAGTAGGGTTCCTATCCAACGTTTATGGTCCGTCGCAAAGCTCTCGAAAAACAGAGTTTATCGCTTCCATGCATGCCCTCAAGGAGGAAGCGGGGGGGCTTCCATGGGTCTTGGGAGGGGACTTTAACATCACCCAAGTGAATGAGCTCTTCAATCAGACAATAGAGGACCTGGCCCTTGTGGATCTACGCACGGCCAATAGTACTTTCACCTGGCATAACAACAGAGCTGGGGACCGCAGCATTTCCTGTCGCCTAGACCGTTTCCTCATCTCGGAAGACATCATGCTGGTTGGAGGCAAGTTGGCGGCCGTGGTTCTACCCTCGTCAGGGTCTGATCATTGGCCGATTAGCTTGGATTGGTCCATCCAGGTCGAAAATCTCTGGAGACCCTTCAGATTTGAAAAGTTCTGGCTTATGCAGCCAGATTTTTTGGACAGGCTGTGAGACTGGTGGAAGGAGATCGACCTAGGACAAGGCACTTGCATGTATAGATTCCAGCAAAAACTCAAAACTATCAAAGGTCGTATAAAGCAGTGGAAAAAAGATTCCTTCGGGAATATCTTTCAGGAAAAAAAAAGGCTTGACCGGTGCCTTCAGGAGGTTCAGTTAGAATTACACAGGCAGGGCCCTACGACAGAGCTAAAAGATCAAGAACGGGTTCTCCTCCAAGAGCTTAATCTCAAAGAGAAGCAGGAGGAGGTTCTTTTTGAGCAAAAATCCAGGAACCAATGGCTCCAGGATGGCGACCGTAACTCCAAATTCTTCCACAAAGCTACGGTCCAACACCATCAAAGTAACAGAATTGTCAGGCTTAAAAGAGGGGATGGCTCAGTGGTAGAAGAGCAAAAGGAGCTGGAAGAAACTCTGAATTCCTTTTATGTTGATCTACTAGAGGAACCGACTGTGGATAGAATGCAAGCCCAGACGGAGATCTACAACCATATTCCCAGGATTATCACACAGGAACATAATCAAATTCTAATGAGACCAGTGGAGCTGCCAGAGTTGGAGGAGGTAGTGAAACAAATGGCCAAGGACAAATCTCCAGGGCCGGACGAATTCACTACTAAATTCTTCCAGGAAAGATGGGAGTGGTTAAAAGATGAACTCCTAGCCATCGTGGAAAGCTCCAGAAAGACATGGGGCATCCTGAAAGCCTTTAATGCAACTTTCTTAGCGTTGATTCCCAAGGAATAGGGAACGGAGGATCCCGGCAAGTTTCGACCAATCGCCCTCTGCAATGTTATTTATAAAATCATCACGAAGGTTATAGCTAACAGATTGTGGCCGCTCCTGCCCATCCTCGTTTCTCCGGAGCAAGCGGGCTTCGTAGAAGGAAGGCAAATTCTCGATGGCATCATTCTCGTCCACGAAGCCATCCACTCCTTGAAGCAGAACAAATCCCCTGGTATGGTGCTCAAGCTTGATCTTTCTAAAGCTTATGACAAACTCAATTGGGATTTTCTTGAAGGAGTTCTCAGGTCCTTTGGTTTCGAGGAAAATTGGATCCACTGGATTATCAATTTGGTGTCCTCGGCCTTTTTCTCCATCCTGGTCAACGGTACTCCCTCTCAGCCATTCTCTGCTACTCGGGGAATCCGGCAGGGGGATCCCCTATCCCCCTTTTCTCTTCATTATCATTGCCGAGGGCTTGGGCAGATTGCTCAGAGACATGCAGAATTCTGGACAGATTAAGGGCCTCAACCTTTGTGAGAATCTACCAGCTCAGACGCATCAACAATTTGTTGACGACAATATGTTGATGGGGCCATCTTCGGTCCAGGAAGCCCGAGGCATAAAAAAGGGACTAGATCTCTTCCTTCTGGACTGGAAATCAATAAGGAAAAATCTCAGGTGTTCTTCTTTAACACCTCTCGGGTGGCCAAAAGAAATATTCTTCGCATTCTAGAGTTCTCAGAAGGAACCCTGCCATCGAAATATCTAGGGGCACCATTAGCAGAGAACACCATCAAACAGGTATCATGGAGGGAACTTCTAGACAAAATGAAGCAGAAACTGACCCATTGGACCTATCGTGCCCTGAATTTTCCAAGTCGTATGGTTCTGGTCAAAGCAGTCTTGCAAGCTATGCCATTGTATCTCTTCTCGGTGCTCTCAGCTCCTAAAGCGGTCTTGAAACAAATAAGGAACATCCAAAAAAATTTCCTCTAGGGAAGCACTGATGACCGTCGGAAATGGGCTCTAGTGGACTGGGCAACGATTTGCAGGCCCAAGGAGGCTGGGGGGCTTGGTTTCAGGGATCCGGTCGGCATCAATAAGGTGATGGGAGCGAAGATCTGGTGGCGATGGGTGACTCACACTTCTGAACCATGGGCCATGGTTTGGCATCATAAGTATTCTCACCTTTGGCCGAAAAATCAACTCATTCGCTATGACCGAACTCCTCCAGGTTCTCACATCTGGACGATGGCCCAACAGAACCGAGATTTAGTTCAGAAACATAGTTTCTGGGAGATTCGATACGGCCGAGAAGCTTTCTTCGTGATGGATGCTTGGCAACAGAAAGGGAAGCTGGCTGACCTAGTAGGTATAGAGGACCTTCAGACATAACTCCATCATCGAGGTAAGGAAAAAGTCAGGGATTTATGGATTTCCCATGCCCCTGATCAAGTCCATCAGACATGGCTGTCAAAAGAATGGTGGCAACATCTGATACCAGAAGATAGACTGGATGACTTCCTCAAGGAACTCACCAGTCGCAAGATTCCCATTGTGGAAAGCCCGGATGTGATTAGATGGGGATACACCAACAGAGGAACCTTTTCGATCAAAGAGGCTTTTCACATTCAACAGAGTGGGGAGGGATGCCAGCAAGAGGAAAAATGGAAAAAAATCTGGCACCATCACTTCTGGCCGAAGATAGCTTCCTTTTGCTGGCTTTTACTCCGTCATAGGATCCTCACCTGGGATAACCTCCTCAAAAGGGGTTTGAAAGGGCCCTCTTGTTGTGTTTTATGCTCCTCAGCCCCTGAAACTCTGGATCATCTCCTCGAAGCTTGTGGGTTTTCCTCGGAGCTCTGGGACAGAGGAGAACAACGATTCAGACGATGGGCTCGAGTCAGAGGAAATCCCTCAGAAACCATTGCCAAGTGGCCCCCTAAGATTTTTAAGAATGTAATCCTAAACCGAATGTGGGAGCTCTTACCGGGGTTTCTTATCTGGAAAATATGGAAGGAACGCAACGGGCGTATTTTTGAAGGGAAAAGACGACCACTAGACAAAGTTTGGCTCAACATAGAGTCTCACCTCAAATAAACTCTGAGTCTGAACCCTTGGACCGTGGAGGACTTCAAAGCCGAGATCCAGGAACGTCTTATTCTGAATGAATGGGGTGTCACCTCGATCCCGACCTACCAGGGAGAGACTCATGCTCACTTGGTGACCAGGAAAAGCCCGGACTGCTGGTCGCCCCCAGAGGTGGGGTCATACAAGTTAAACTTTGATGGGGCAGCAAAAGGGAATCCGGGGCCGACTGGTTTTGGAGGAGTAGCTCATAACCACGAGGGACAGATGCTGGGGGTCTTCTGGGGAGATCTTAGTGACAGCACAAATAATCTGGCAGAGCTGGAAGGTTTGGTGCATGGCCTCAAATGGGTGACGGACACCGGATGGTTCCCATTGATTGTGGAAGGAGACTCGCGACTTATCATTTCTATGGCAACCAGACTCCAGGCGGGCTCTTCAACTTCTAAGATCTCTCAGAACTGGAGATGGGAGAGTAGAATAGAGGAGTTGTTCTCAATTCTTCAAGCGGCCCCGGCGGTCACGTTCATGCATGTTCGGCGCAAAGGAAATATAGTGGCGGATGCAGCGGCCAACAAAGGTGTAGGGGCAGGAATCTCTTTCCAAGTGGCGCTCCCTAATCAAGTGGAGGAAAGGGATTTTTTCCACCGATGTCAAGTTCTTGCTGAGGTTAATTATAACAGCCATGTAAGGCAAATCTCAACGTCGACCTCCTAGCTACCCACGTCAGTTGAGCTTGGTTGATAGCTCGGCAGGCACAGGTGGCAAGGCAAGTGACGTTTGTGCCATGAAGGAGGGCAGGGATACGCTGGAGATTGCATGGGAGACATCATTCAGAACAGACCGCACTGGTTTTCATGATTAACACTCTGGCTGAAAAGAGAGTTCGTGAAGGCAGGGCAGGGGAAGCAGGCGACATAGTTCAAGAGCACCAGTTAGTTGAGTTGTCTGTTGGGACCTTTACCCACACTGATCTGATCATTCTGATGAATAGTATGGTAATAGATAGTATGAATGGGTCATGTCGGTTTATTGTTTCGCTGGCCTTCATGAGCAGCTTGAATTGGGGGGACAGGTGGCCTCCATGGCACCAATTTGTCCATTGTAATTTTATTTTCACAGCTCAATAGAAGGTTTCTCACTTATTAAAAAAAAAAAAAGTCTTAATTTACATAAACTCAACATTTAGTTTTAGATTTAGATTTAGATTTATGCTAGGATTATATATAAAATATAACAAATTTATATATTTACATAGATTTAAAATCATATCTATATAATATATATATGATAAATCTATACATTAACATATTTATATATGTAAATATTTTTAGTTTTGAAAAAAAAATTATAAAATATATTTATAATAAATTTATATATTAACAAATTTATATATGTAAATAATTTTTAATTGTAAAACAAAAATTTTAAAGTAAATTTAAAAAAAACCTATATAGTATATAATGCTTTTAACTTTCTAGGATTTTTCCCAAATTTAAGGGAGCTTGACATTTTTACCTGAAAGTAAAAGTAATATATATATATGAAGAATTCTCCATTTTTCTAAGCTTACATACAATGAAGTTTATATTTGATTATAGACCCTTTGATGTAACCCAATTAGAAAAAAGAAAAAGCTTTAAGCAATTGGATGGTTGGGAATGATGTATTGCTATCAAAATACCAATTTGATCATGTAATCGTGAATTCAAAATAGCAACTTAGTAAAAGATGGTTGGTTTAATAGATTAATAGTAATAATTTATGAGAAAATTAATCAAATTAAAATTTCTCCAAAATTATATTAAGATAGTAAGAACTTTTAAGGTAGTAAGGCTTTATGACTTGTTAATAAAATCAGAATAACTTTTTATGTTTTGATTTTTGGGTGTGACAAGACTAAATAAAAAGGTAAACAAAAAGAGAAATAGTTATTTTTTATAATAATAATAGATAAATTTTGGAAAGATTTTATATTTTATTTCTAAATCAAAATATATTTATAGTTATTATATATAAATGAGATTATACAAATAAAATAAGTTTGAGTGGTCTGACATATTTTCATTGAATGTGGTGGCTTGATTTGGAGTTATGATGGTATGGCAAATGGTATTTCCTTCTAATCCATGGTATTTCATTAATGGATGGTATTTACTATTTACTATGGATAGGCTTTTTTGCACACCAACACATTGTTTTGCAAATTAGTTGGTGGTTCTTATGCACACTGTTAAAAGTGGTGGAGTTGACAAACTTTTGGGTAGAGATGGATTTTCAATGTTAACCTTTCCCTCAAGAAGAGTAGGTTGAAATCATATCTTGCATTATTTTTGTTATTACATGTATGTGTGATTGTTCGATATGTATGGGGACTTGTCAAAATTGTTATATATGCATTATCACTTGTAAACCAAATGAGATTATAGCATACAATAGTTACCATAACTTTAGGATGGAAATCTATACCGGTACTGGATTACATAGCTTCGTAGACTTATTCAATATACATGTCCATAGGAAAGGCGATCAATATACATGTCCATAGGAAAGGCGATCACAGGGGCTATGTCACAAGTGGATAAGATGATCCTATTCATTTCTTAATGAATCTTTTTGTAGGAATTTGAAAGATCTCCAAAATTAGAACTAATTGTGAAAGTTGATTGAAGAATCTTTTGTAATCAAAGTATATCCCCGGATTAAGAGTGGAAATTCCATGATAAACCTTCATGGCCAATAGAAAATAAATTTTGACGAGTCCTATGCTTCCTTCTAATCAATTGAAACATATTATAGAGGTGAAATTATTTGATTGCTAATTTTATAAATGGTAAACCATACCATACATTTTACTTTACATCAAAGAAAATCATAGTATTACTCTTAATTGAAATGAACAGAGATTCATGTTGTTGGGCCTAGGGAAAGGAATGCATAATTCACTTAGAATTATGCCTAAGTATTGAGAAGAGATAAGGAAGGAAGAAGAAGGAGACACAACAGAAAAAGAGGTTGAGACAAGAAGGAAGAAGAAGGAAGATGCGTGACAGAAGAAGGAGTCACGATGGAAGGAAGGAATGCGACAAGGAAATATGCGACGGAATACCAGTACCAAAAGGCGTGCAAATGGTATAATAGTTGGAAAATGACAGTTAGGCAGAATGACTAGAAAGTGATAGGCCATAAAGATCATGGGTATGAGTTTGAATAGGGTCAGAGGATGCCACACGTATGAAGATATTGTTGTAAGCTAGGTTGTTAGTGCCTACATCTAGGTGTCACTAGAATGGGAAAGACAACCTGTCATGCTAAGTAGAGGAAGTTGGTTGAGAAAGTGACAGGAAAAGAGTCTGTAAAAGGTCTGTAAAAGAGTTTATAAAAGGAAGAACCCAAGATGTATGCAGGTTAGCTCCAGATTAATGTTAGACTTTGGTTAGCTCTTTGTTGTTAGTATGTTAGTTGCTTGGTAATTGTTGTTTGTTAGAGGTTGTTGAGTGCTTTGAGTTGAAGAATCTTCAGCTGAGTGCGCAAAAGTGTAGGAGAGGTTGGGTCGATCCAGGATGTGTGCGGATCGTTAGTAGAGTTGAGTAGGAAGAGATAAGAATAGAAGAGGAGAGAGCATGAGAGGAAGAAAGAGTATGTAAAGATAAAGAAGAATATCTAGAGCAAAGTCTGCAGCTTAGTGCGTAGACAAAAGGTGCATATATTTCTCATACCAAATGAAGAGCACCTTTGTGGTTTTTTTCGGATGGGTTTTCACGTTAGATTCTGTGTATTTGCGTGAATGTTGAATGTGGTTAAGTTATCTGTATAAATGTTGCATTGAATGAGTGCTTATAGATTTACTCATGAATGAATAGATGTGTATCAGTCGCACTATTATAAGTTGAATACATTTATGATGCACTTAGGTTGTTGTTACAATAGTTGCACAAGATAAGTTGGGTTATAGTTTAATTGTTCATAATAAGTATAAGTAATCCACCTGCAGGTTTTGTAGAGCACCTTGGTAAACGACCGAGGTACCAGAAATCGCCCACCCAACTGCGAAAACGTGATTCTGGCAGTTACCCAAAAGGAAAGATATCTTGGGTAAGACTGCATCTACGTCGTAGGTGTTGTCAACTGGGCTTTCCTCTGTCTGGATGATATCTTGGGCTTTGTTGCACTAGGTACAAGGGACTGAACCTGGGTCAGGATCCCAAGAAGAGGGAGAAAATACAACAAATGGTTTCGTTGCTAGGACCCGAATCATCTTTGTGAGGGATATGTTGTGGGAACCAACGAAACCTAAGATCCAAGATTGGGTGGATTCCAAAGCATTAGAATTCGCATGAGAAGAAAGCAAAGGATATTGGTGGAACCCGAGAGAGTGGTTGGGTCAGTTCCTCTATACAGATATCCATGAGATTTTTTTTCGAGTTTCCCATTGTGTTGCATGAGTAGTTGTTTAAGTTAGCAACCCAACAAAAAAATTTCCTAGAAGGAGAACCAAGGGAGTGGAATCCTCAGTTGATTGAGCGACTGAAAAGAGTGAGAAACCCTGTGTCGAGGGCTATAGATTTTTGGATAGATAGTATCTTGGAGGGATACATTACTGAGTTTGTTGTTGACACAATAACCTCATATAGTGAGGTGGAGTGGAAATTTTTTCAAGGACCACGCGCTAGATATTTGTCATCTTTAAAGGCATTCTACAAATGTGACAAGTTGGAAGATGTGCACAAAAAGGTGGGTATGTCGCAGCAGAACTCTGTGAAAAATGATGTAAACTAAATTTAGATGTTCCTTGGAGATAGTGGAACTAAACTAGAGCCTGGTTGTTTAAGAATCGAAAGAATATTTAGGTCCAAAAAGCGAAGAAAGACTTTGAGAGGAAGAGAAAGTTGCAGCACGGCTAGAGAATAAGAATACTATGATATTGTGATGTATGTCAACAAAGGATCTTCCGATGAAGAAGAAGAATATAAACCAATATCTGAAGGAGACGAAGAATCAGAAGAGTCGACTGAAGCTCCAGTTCGGGAACACGGTTACAACACGCCTACTGCACCACGCACATCGCTAGAGGTAATATCTAGAGGCTTATCTCCAAGTGCATTTGTAAATACAAGTAGTACTAATATTGTAAATAGCGGACAAGGGATTCTGACTAGTCAAAATTTTGTTCCGAACGTACCAATAGTTAACAAAATGGTTGGGACTAACATTAAGTAACTGATATTCAATGGAAATGGGTTGGAATACCCAGAGAAACATTGATTTCTCTATGAAGCTGTGTGGACTATGCAACAGATCTAGGATGAAAACATAAAGAAAGCATAGATGATCACGACTCTGCGAGGTAGTGTGCTAGAATGGTACATGAAATTCTCTACAATGAAAGTAGGAGTTTCCCAGAAAATGCTCGACCATATGCGAGTGGGAATGATAGATGAGTTTAGGAAGCCAAATTCTAAGCCACGGTGCATTACTAGGATCAAAGAAATCAAGCAGCTATCTACAGAGTCTATCTGGGACTTCGATTAGAGATTCAAGACATTAATGGACAAAATGAGCTTCCAAATGTTGGATTTACAACATAAGGAATGGTTCATTGTCGCCTTGTTGCCACACTTCTGGATACCATTGATGCAACAGAAGATTGTGTCGCAGACATAAGCTCTCGAAATAGCAATGAAGCTAGAATCCTCGTCGATTGGAGAAACTGGAATAGGAATGATGCAAATTCAACTGCAACTAACCAACCTTGCGGTCCAGCTCCAGGACATCAAGAAGGGTAAAGAAGTTCAAGAAGAACTGTGGTGTACAAGATGTAGAATAGACGGACACCATAAATACAATTAACCGATGCTCATGAATTATGTGGCAACAGGAGCGCCAAATTCGATAAATACCCAAGGGATTCCTTGGTGTAGGATATGTCAGACTAGGGGCTATAAGTCCAAAGAATTTGTGTACTTACGGAAGATTGTAAGTACCCCGTCTAGTGTGTACTGTCAATTTTGTAAATCAGTAGGACATAATGAGAAATACTGCATAACACTTTAGCTGCTGCAGGAAAAGACAGTGGATACCTACTTGATGAAAAATAATGAGCAGATGGATGTTGAACGGGCGCAACCTCAATACTATCCTACTGAATGTCCACCACCACAATATCCTCGACCACAATATCAACAGAACCAGTATCCACCATAACAACAATACCCTTAGGAAAGGGTGGGTGGAAATTTTCGAGGCCGAGGACAACAACGAGGAAGAGATTTTGGTTGAGGGAGAGGCAAAGTGATATGTTATAACTGTGGGTATCCAAGACATTTTGCTCAATATTGTCAAAGTCTCGCGAAAACATGTACATATTGTAAATCATTTGATCACACTATTGAATAGTGTCCGCAATTAATTGCAAAATGGCAGGCTCGAACTGTGGGAAATCCAAACCCTGTGCAGAATCAGAATCTGAACCCCAACCAAAACATTCAAATGATATTTGTTGAGTTGAGATAACTTAACATCACTGTTGTTACAAGAGGAGGTGTTGCGACAAGAGTAGACCATAATACACAACATGGGAAACCATAGGTGGGACCTACGGCATAGAAGAAAGCCCTGTTAGATGTCTAGAAGGAGAAGGAAGTATTCTTGGATGTGCGATCAAAGTTTGTTGAAGCCAATCAAACATCGACGTCCAGACAATTAAAGACCATTCCCTAAAGATTTGAACAACTACTCCGGAAGCAGCCAATAAAAAAGGTTTGTAAGATCAAATAATTTTTCAAAAGTTGTTTAACACTAATCAATGATAGAGATGTTGTCGCAGAATTGAAAACACTCATAGAGGGAACTCCAGAAGACCTGCGACCTGAAAAGAGAGTAAAATCATATTGGGAAAAGATTAAAATTAGACTAAGAACTATGAATGACTTCACATATAGGAGATTATGATATGGACTATATCATATTAGATCTCAGCTCAGATGTCAACATATTGACAAGAAAGACATGGGAGAGAATGAATAACCCACAACTAGATTGGTATCCCATTCAGCTAAGACCTACGAACCAGTCAAAGGTTCTACCCATTGGTAGACTAACTCAAGTACATGTTGAAGTTGAGGGCTTGAGGACATATGCAGACTTTGAAGTAATCGACATTGTTGATGACACAAATCCCTATCCTTAACTTTTGGGAATTGACTGGGCAATAGATAATCAGACCATTATTAATTTTAAGAAAATAATATTATCATTTGAAGATCCTGAAAAAAGGGTTCTCACGCCAATCGATATGCTTGAAGGGCAGAGATATGTCGATATAGTAAATAGTGAAGGCCAAGGAAGCTACATGTATCAGTTGTATAATATCATGTCTTCAAGAGATGATTATATCAACCCAACAGATGATGGAAAGCTAAGTTGGCGGAGTGTAAGTTCTTACACGTCTGATTCAGGCAATGCATTGGAAAATTGGCAGAACCAGCCGCATGAAGTCTCCATGATAAGATGTGCAAGAATTGCAAGATCTGTGTGACGTGTAGGAGCTGAGGAAAGCGAGTTGCCTACATATGAAGGATTACCCAACCTTGCATCTTTTCTGGTGGAGTTTGAAGAAAAAGTTACAGAATCACAATGACTTTCTGCCTTGGACTTTGTGTTGAAAGCTACGTTTGCTAGATGGTGGGGTACACATAAACAATCTATCTCTGAATGGTCACAAGTATACAGGATTGACAAATCCTACTAAACATATTGAGCATTATCGCATGACATGGTGAGAATATCTGCGACAAGAATGGGTTCATCGGTTCATACACACATTGGATATGATACCAAGGAATTGGTATACATCAGTAGAGCTATGAAGAGGAACTGTCGAGTGGGAAGAGTTAGCCATGAGCTTCACCCATAAATTTGAGTTCACAAGTGAACACCCAACAATTGATGTTGCATTATAGATAATGAAGGAAAACATATTTGAAGAAATCTCGATTGCAACCACTAATTTCCATCAATGCGGCACGACAGTCCACCATTGGATGGAGTGTTACAATGTTATTGGAGAACCAAATGACGAGGATCCGCTTGATATAAACATGCTGAAATCATAGGGTATGCGTGAAGTGGAAGTAGTTGGAATTTCTAGTGACCAATTCCTCAGTCCAATTAAGATTAAAAAAGTATATATTGACTCATCTAAGAATCCTAAGTTTTCCAATATTGGAGATTATTGGGACGATGAGACTGTGGGGAAGATCACTAACTTATTACATGAATTCCAAGATCTATTCCCTACTAATTTTTTCAGATATGAAAGGAATAGTCGGTGACCTCGATGAAATGAAGATACCCTTGAGGCCCGACGCAAAACCGGTCAAGCAGCGACCATACAGATTAAACCCGCGCTACAAAGTAAAAGGTTAAAGTAGAATAGGACCGAATGTTAGAAGCAGAAATTATAAAAATAATTGAAGAATCATAGTGGATCAGTCCAATCATAGTATAGGACAAGAAGACCTCAGGTAGAGTAAGAATTTGTGTCGAATTGAGAATTTGTGTTTGCATGGTCCATTTCTGACTCCATTCACAGATGAGGTGATAAAGAATGTCAGAGGACAAGAAATTTATTCTTTCACTAATGGATTTTCGGGTTACCATCAAATCATAATTGCAAAGGAGAATCAGCACAAGACTACCTTTGCGACAGAGTGGGGTTGTTTCTAGTATATGGTAATTCCCTTTGGACTTAAGAATGCCTTGTGATTTTTTCCAAAATTGTAGTTGATTCCTTTAAAGATTTTATACATAAATTTATTGAAGTCTACTTCAATGACTGAACATTATTTGGTCTTGTAAGATACCATATCGAGGGCCTGAAAATGATGTTGGAACAATGTCTCCAGTATCAAATTTATTTGAATTTGAAGAAGTGTATCTTCTGTGCACCTTTTGGAGCTCTGTTGGCCCATGTGGTATGTCACGACAGAATTTTGGTTGATCCATCCAAGGTTTTGATCATCTTCGACCTACCACCACCAACCACAATTAAACAATCAAGAGCAACATTAGGGCATACTTGATACTACAGAAAGTTTATCAAGGAATATGCGGAGATGAATACTTCGATGGAAAGACTGCTGAAAAAAGACACTAAATTTCATTGGACATAATATTGTCAAGAGAGTTTGGACAAGCTGAAGAATAAGATGGCTACTACTCCAATACTTGTATTTCGAGACTAGAAAAAATAATTCCATGTTCATGTCGATGCATCATCTGTTGCGCTCAGCGTGGTACTAACGCATCTGGGTGAAGGAGTGATTAACTCACCTTATTTCCTTCACTAGTAGGAAGTTATCAACTACAGATAAACATTATACTACAACGAAGAGAGAAGGGATAGTGATGGTATATGCACTGCAGAAATTTAGACACTATTTTTTGGGTGGAAATTTCAAGATGTACACTGACCATTATGTGCTCAAATATTTGGTCAATAATCCAGTGTTAGGGGGGAAGATCTATTGGTGGATTCTCCTCTTCCAGGAATTTAATTTTGAGATAATTGTTAAACCCGGTCGGTTAAATTTGGGACCAGACCACCTGTCAAGGATTGAAAGTGGAGAAGAACCTACTAGTTTGGAATATAATATGCATGATGCAAACTGTTTGCGATAACAATTTTCGATGATCAATATAAATATATCATCCAATTTATGAGTACGGGTTATGCACCAACTGAATTTACCACTGCGCAGAAGAACAGTTAGTGGTGTGAGCTGCAGATTTCCAGTTGATTGCTGGAAACTTGTACAAAATGGGCCTTGATGAGATACTTCGACATTGCATTTTGGAGCATGAGTGCCTAATAATATTAAGTGAAGCACATGCTGGTGTCGCAAGAGGCCACTATGCAAGAAAAGCAATGTACGCAAAATTTTGCAAACATTACTATGGTGGACCACGATGCATGTAGACGCTCAAGATTATTGTCACAACTGTGATATCTGTCAAAGATGGGAAGTCGTCCCGAAGGGATGAAATGTCATTGGTACCGTATATAACACTTTAGGCATTTGGAAAATGGGTTGCTTATTTTGTAGGACCTATCAGTCCGGCAGGAAAGCACACAGGAGCATGCTATATTATCACTATGACTGATTACCTCACCAGATGGGCAGAAGCGACACCATTAAAGGATTGTACTGCTGCATAGTTTTTATTTGAAAACGTTGTGACAAGGTTTGGATGCCCAAAGATTCTAATCAACGATCAAGGTACGCATTTTGTGATCAATTGATTGAATATATGATTGGCGAATTCTAGATACAACATAGAAGAACAACTCCATATCATCCTCAAGGGAATGGATTTGTTGAAGCATTCAAAAATATTATGGAAAACACATTGAAAAAGGTATGAAATGCGCAAAGATATTACTGGAATGAAAAGGTCTCTACAGTATTATGGGCATATCACACAACATGTAAAAAGTTGACATGTTAGATGCCATTCAGGTTGGTAAATGGACAAGAAGCTGCCATGCCTATGAATATATTGTACCAAGTTTGAGAGTTGTTGCAATCACAGAAATGATAGATGTTTATGTTGTGGAAGATATATTACTTCAACTAATACACTTGGAGGAAGAATGCTTTGTTGCAAGGTTTCACCAGAACATAGAGAAGCAATTTTAAAAGGTATGGCATGATAGACACATTAATAGAAAACATTTTGAAGTAGGAGGTATTTTTCTTATGTATGACAGTAAATTTTTGAAGCATCTAGGAAAGATGAAAACACATTGGTTAGGACCATATGTGGTTAAGGAAATCATTGATGGAGGAGCAGTGAAATTAGAAAAATTAGATGGGACAAACGTCAAAGGACTCCTTAATGGGATTCGGCTAAAACCATATTTCGATAGCTGCGACTTGGTCGCATAAAAAAATTAAAATAAAAAAAGAAACAAATATGACCCAAAATGTATCGTCGTAGACTGCCAGTCTGTCGTAGAGAGAAGCAAAGTTGTGCACACTTGGCATCTAGACAAGGTCAAAATTTTGAGTGAAGACAATTTGTCTGTCGTAAGACCAGAACCTTATTGAAATACAAATGCAAGTCACAGAGAGCGCGACGAGAAACTAAAAAAAGGAGGGGTTGCAAATGATGCGAAGTTGGCGAAAGAAGGAAGAGACTTGTGTGAAGGACTCTCTTATAGGACAGCTGTTAGTCATTGAATTGGAAATCTCGACATAATTGGGAGGTGTGATTTGTGATCATGTCTGCCTTTATGACAATAAATGCCCTTGCAAGTGTCATCTAATTGACGACATACTAAGGAGTTTCCCTAAATTATTCAATTGACAGTCCACAAGATTGAAAGGACAAATTCCTTTCTATTTGAATACCTACTCGTGTGAAGGATAATTGTCGAAAACGACTATTTTGTGCCCACGCTAAGCTTCATTCTTCCTATAGGAGAGAAGAGTAATTGTTATCTACAACTCCACGAGCCGAAGCAATTTCATGGTAATTTCAATATCGAGCACTAGTGCAACTATGGAAGCTGAAGTTGGACCTGCATCACCCACACCAATTATGGAAGATATTGTGGGTTATGTTCAACCAATGCAACAGTATTCCCTATTGGGAAAGTTCCATTTCGGCCATCAGGAAAATGCAGAGAAGATGTACCAGGATCCTCAACATCTTCAAAGGGAAAGTGTACAATGAAGAGGCAGAGAAGGGAAAAAACAACGGAAATGCCAACAGTCTCTAATGAGCGAGAAGAATCGAAAACCAGGACCTTGCTGCTGCCATATATTCCACCAAGGAAGGTAGATGCACCAAAGTTCAAAATCCCAAGCAAGATTCGAGCCCTACTGGTAGCACCTAAACTACCAAAAGGAATTGAGGTACTGAAGGACATTATGCCAAATTTGCAGAAATTATCCTTTGAGGACCATGCCACAAACAAACAGGATTCTATGGATAGAAAAAAATAAATGGACTTGGTGAAAGAAACACCTGACTCACCAAACCATTTTGTTGCAAAGGAATGGGCGGAAGGACTAGACTAGTTTGGTCTATTGTCATTACTATTCATGCCACATTTTGGTCAAAGCACATAAGTGAACACGTATGTGAAACAACTAGTAGTAGTATTTCATGGAGGTTTCTTGTGGGTAGACAAGCCACATTCGGTCAATATTAACCTCATTTCAGCAATTACAGGCCTCCCGCGAGCAGGAGCAAACCCAACATCATTTTTAAAGAAAGGCAAAGACCCAGTTGCGATTGTCAAAGTAAAGGAAAAGTATGACTTGGTTAGGGCCAACATAGAGCTCTTAATTTCATCCATTAACGACCCTATTGTTTGCTTTGTAGCAACGGTATTTTCTTGCAAGATTTTGTGAGCATTACGACCAACCCAATGTACCGCGGGTGCATTTTCACTAGTTGCACTTTGTGCAAAGGACGTTCATATTAATTGGTCACAATTTCTGCTGAACAAATTGCTACAATATGTGGCTACATCATAGGAAGAAGGTAAATCTTTCCATTATGCATGGTTTCTGATTTTAATTTCATTCGTTGTTTGGTCCGACCCAGCGGACTACCAGCTGGTAGATCAACCTGTTGATTGCAGAGGAGAAAAATACCAAAACCTATGGTTCTCACTAGACAAGAACACACAGACAGATAGTAATATTGATTTTTTCATACATGGTGAATCCTTGAGGCATCGGGTGAAGAAACAAGTGAGACCTCATGATAACACTATTGCATGATTCTGCCAAGTTATCAGATTTCAAATTTCCCCACACTATGTTGTCATACAACCATGGAAGGACCAAGATCGCCAATGGTTGGTGACACGGTCTATACCAATGAAAGAACTAGAGCTGGAAGACATTATAAGTGAATGTCCAAAAGAATGGTGCCTACATGTTCTAGAAGCTCAAGTAGGGGATGAGGACATGGATCAGGACAAAACCCCAGCGCAGGACAACCAAGAAAGAGAGTCAGACAAGAATGAATCTAGCTTGTCTCCTCCTGATCCACCGTTGGAAGAACAGGAAAATAAAGAAGAATTAGAACAAAGGGAGCCCAAGCACAAGAAAATAAAGGTTAATAACCAATCCAATACCTTCAGTATGCATAAAAAGACTTCGCAGCGTTAACAAAATCACTACTAGAAGCTGCGCAAGCAATTTTGCATGACATCGGTAGGTGGCAGATCAAGTTCACAACTAATATTATAGAGCAAATGACTAAACTCGGTAAAGTTGTCGAACAAGTTAGAGTCCTAGTGGATCGTGCCCCCCAAGTAGCCGATTCAGATGAACTTGGTCCCTCTGAAGCACCCTTGGAGGCCAAAGACAGTTCATCCAATCAGGGTACAAATTTGAGGGAAAGTAATGGATCTGGGAACCCTAGAATTCAATGATGTGGCCAAAATGATTGGCCATGTAACTATAGATTTTTTGCATATGTGACTAACAGAATTATATGCATTACAGAAAGCTGCAATCGTGGAAATCAAAGTCAAATAAACTTCCTTGGAAAAACTGATGAAGAAATCTGAAAATATTTTTAACAAAATGAAGGCAAAGATGTAGAAGAAAAAGCAGAAATAAAAAGCATGGGAAGAAATCAAGTTGAATTTTGAGAATATTATAAATCTATCCTATTCAAATCTTAATGATGCAGAAATCACACCAAAAATGCATGTCGAAGAAATGGTCATTCGACTCAGAAAGATATCGACCGACCTCGGGAAAAGGGCTACATAACTTGAAGGGCATGTGCCACCAAGCACCCCCTCAGAAGTGTTGGAGGAAAGAAGAGAAGCATCAAGTGAAGCTGTGAAGAAGATAGAAGAAGCCGAAGCGATATGTGTCAATGTTGTCGAACAAGTCTCTCAGTCTTGGGAAGAATTAATGGGCGATGTAGAATCAAAGAAAATTGAAAATGAGCTGACAATAGTTGAAGCAAGTATTACTTAGATAAGGAATGAGATGAAGTAGCTACCCTTAGTGAATAAAATGGCTAAGGCAATAGAAATGAGGAAATTGTAGCAGCAAGTAACAGTGTTGCACACACAACAACAACACCATGTAGAAAAAGTGGAAGAGCTACAAGATGAAGCAAAAAGAGTTACATGCATCATTCAGCCTATATATCAGAAGGTGAATGAAGCAACTACATCAATAGATAAGCTAAGGTTGGAACGTATCAGTTCCGACCTTGTGGAGCAAATGCAGAAGGAAAAGGAAGAAGTGCGACTGGAAGTCGAAAGAGTGGCGAAAATATTGGAATATTTTCATAGTAAAGTCGACACATGTAAAGAAATGGAGGAATAGCTTTGACTGGCTTGGGAGGAGCTACAAGTGAGTGTTGGGGGCTTGTTGGGCCTAGGGAAAGGAAAGCAAAATTCACTTAAAATTCTTCCTAAGTATGGAGAAGAGATAAGGAAGGAAGAAGAGGGAGCTGCGACAGAAGAAGAGGTTGTGACAAGAAGGAAGAAGAAGGAAGATGTGTGACCGAAGAAGGAGCCACGACAAAAGGAAGGATTTTGACAAGGAAAGATGCGACGGAATACCAGCACCAGAAGGTGTGAAAATGGTATAGCGGTTGGAAAATGACAGTAAGGTAGAACGGCTATAAAGTGACAGACCATAAAGATCGTGGGTACGAGTTCGGTTAGAGCCGACATACACCAAACATATGAATATATTGTTGTAAGTTAGGCCGTTAGTGATAAGTACAGGAATTTGACTAAGAAAGTGACAGGAAAAGAGTCTGTAACGAGTATATAAAAGATTCTATAAAAGGAATAACCAAAGATGTATGCGGGTTAGCTCCTGATTGTTGTTAGACTCTGGTTATCTCTTTGTTGTTAGTATGTTAGTTGCTCTGTAATTGTTGTCTGTTAGAGGTTGTTGAGTGCTTCGAGTTGAAGAATCTGTAGTTGAGTGCGCATAAGTGTAAGAGAGGTTGAGTCGATCCAGGCTGTGTGTGGATCGTTAGTAGAGTTGATTAGGAAGAGAGCATAATAGAAGATTAGAGATCATGAGAGGAAGAAAGAGTCTGTAAAGATAAAGAAGAATATCTAGAGCAGAGTCTGCAACTTAGTGCACAAACAAAAGGTGCATATATTTCTCATGCCAGATGAAGAGCACCTTTATGGTTTTTCCTGTATGGGTTTCCAAGTTAGGTTCTGTGTATTTGTGTGAATGTTGAATGTGGTTGAGTTATCTGTATAAATGTTGCATTGAATTAGTGCTTATAGATTTACTCATTAATGAATAGATGTGTATCAGTCGCACTGTTATCAGTTGAATACATTTATGTTGCACTTGTGTTGTTGTTACAATAGTAGCACAAGATAAGTTGAATTACGGTATAACTGTTCATAATAAGCATAAGTAATACACCCATGGGTTTTGTTGAGCACCTTGGTAAATGACCAAGGTACTAGAAATCCCCCACTCAACTATGAAAACTTGGTTTTGGCTGTTATCCAAAAGGAAATATATCTCAGGTGAGACTGCATCTGCGTCGCAAGTGTTGTTGACTGGGTTTTGCTTTGTCAGGATGATATCTTGGGCTTTGTTGTTCTAAGCAAAAGGGACTGGACCTCGTTCAGGATCCCAAGAAGAGGGATAAAACCCAATACATGTGCATGAAAAATTATTACAATTACATATTATTCTATTAATGTGTTTTATTATGATGTAATCATCACACAATATGTGTAATCAAGTTATTTTTATTACAATCTCTTCATATGGATTTTAGGAATGATGCATGTGTAATCAAGTTCAAAATAATATTGTAAAGAGAAATTCAAGAAACTCTCAATACCATTGAGGGATAGTATGGTTCAATGATCATGCTCCAAAGTGGCAATCTTGCTTTGTCGATAAGACCTGGGGAATTCAGGGAATATTATAACTACTAGTACAACTTGATTAATTAAAGCAAGAAATATCTAATGTGTTCATTCAAAACCTAATAGAAATTCCCATAATTGTAGGTATCTAAGGAGGGACCCATGAAGCTCATGCTCAAGTATGTAAATTTTGAAATGAGGTTATACTAACGAACTAGTTTCTCAATGGGGTCCTTCGTTTGGATTGGTCTTTGAAATATTTAGTTCATTATGGTCCTAATGGAGGATTCGTGAAAGTAAGCGATTGGAAGTAAACCAACCCCTAGGAAGTCATTCTCCGAAATTGTAGTATAGGATATGGTTAAATGATATTAACATAACATGGACCAAATTTTAGACTCACAGGAAAACATTATTCATATGCGATAATGACAAATTATAAATAACAGGTGTGATACTACAACACTACAACTCTATCATAGATAAGTTCCAAAACAGTAAATAACACAAATCAATCAACCTTGATAAATGGAGATATGAATGCTTGAACAACTGGTTTCATTGCAAACCTAATGAGGCATATCCAAAATGGTACAAACAACTTCATAACTCCACAAAGCACAAGAATATTCCATTATTCAGGAATTGTTTGGAGGAAATATCAAGAAAAAATATTGTGTATTACTTATGGTAGAGTCAACAATAAATTCGATTCTTCTATGCATCTATTAGTTATATTTCCAAAAAAAAACTCTAAAAATCGGAGTTGTGGTATTTAGTAATAAATATTGAAAGTTGGCAGTAAAAATAAAGTTTTATATAAGGAAATAAGTGGTAGTGAAGTTTGAAATGGGGAGCACTTGTATTCCCATGGTTGATGGAAACTGATTAGTGGAAAACACCTCTCTCTCTCTTCAAGGTGATAACATTTTATTGAAATGTTGTGATTGTAAAATACCATTCAAAGCTTGTGCAATTGTATGTCTAATTACAATCATTGCTTCTTGGAAATTTCAAAAGCCACGAATTAATTTGCTTAAATATATATGAAACCACCTATCGTACAACTTCAAATTATCATGTAATCATTTATTGTCAATAATCAATAGATATGGATGCTAGAGTTTTTATTCTGACAGGACCGAGTTAAACAAAAACATGTTTGACCTTTGTTTCCAAGTGTAAATTTCAATCAAGTTTGTTTTTATTAATCTTTTGAAACTAAAGCATGTATATATGTGCATGATTTAATGAATCTATCTTATTAATTATGTTCCCAAAGCATGCAACTCTGTTTGACCTTTTAAAATTCATTCAAGTTCATGAATGGCCTTAATTTAAGTTTTTTAACCATGTTGAAATGGAAAAATTTAACCTTACAGTTTCTACATTTTGAGTTTTGCTCGACAATATTGATGTGGGCATTGATTTCAAGAACCTTTTTTTTCTCTCCTGATCACTAAAGCTTCATCCTAGTAGATTTAGGTTAAATTCTCTTTCTCCCTCTATCCCTTAACATCTTCAACATTCATATAATTACATAATTACTCATTCATTGGTTTTGTTTCAACGTACATTCTTAGCAATCTAATAACTCAACACTAGTCTTAGTATTGAATCCAACCAATTGAACTATTTTGGTGGTCACTAAACCCACAATATTCTTTAGTACTTTCCAAACAACTCATTCTCTAAGTGTTTTTTTTCATAGTTCCTATTTATTTATAGTTTTAAAATAATTTAGACTAAATAGTTTAATATTCCACAATACATCCTAATCAAATTTTAGGATGAGATTATTTCAATATTTGCTATAAAATTCAAACAAATTTTTAAATATTGTTTCAAAATTATCACTAAATCTATTGAGTAAACCATAAATTGGTGCCAAGAATTATAGATAAGTTACTTATGGGTTGACACCAGATAGTGTTATATGCCTAAATAATTTTATGTTTATTTTATTTCAAGTCATTAACATTCTTGATTAAATATGATGCAAATACATGTAGTTATTTTGACATTTGTTATATCTCTATCCGATTCAAACGATGGATCTAGCTGATAAGATCAAACTTAAACATAATAATTATAGTTAGGGGACTTCAAGCCATATTTTTTCTCTCTTTTTATGAACTAGGGGAATCTACAATGGCACCAGTATTGTACTCGCGTGACACGGGGTCGATTCTAATGGCTACCACTATAACCCCTGGGCATGACCAGCTGGGGGCTCAACCTTTGCTCGCATTTTGTCTAGACTCGAACCGATGACTTTCTTAACAACCTAATACGTCTTAACAAAACGTACAGTTGCCAATCGGCCTACATCCACGCCCCTATATTTTGTTTCTCTTATTAATGTGTGAAGTATCATATTAAATGATTGAAGTCACCTTGTGCACTTGGGTTGATTAGCCATGGCTCATGTTTGGGATTAATTGTACTTCCACTCATAGTTTCATGTTTGTGATCAAATATATATTTCAAATATTGGCTTGAGATTAGTTGTAAAGTTTGTTGGAGAACTTTTAATCTAAAACTGCACTTGCTCATGTGATAATCTTTGTTTTTAAATCATACATATACTTAAATTGGTTATAATATACTACCCAAGATCATACAACAAGTATTTAATTTGACTATAACAAAAAGTAACAAAATGGTTCATTGGGTAACTTAAGTCATAGTGAATGGTCATTGGTCCTCATTTCTTCGAGGATGTTGCCTCTCGAAGCAAGGAAGAATCGTAATAAAAAGAAGTTGACATTTATGAAAACTTGTAGTCAAATGAATGCCACGATGTTGAGAAAACAAGGGTTTGAGTGTATAAATGCATATCTAAGAATTGCATTGGTATTTGTGTTGATGGGTATACAAAGGATGCGAGCAGTAGAAATAATTCAAAGACTCTTAGTCAAATGAATGACACAATCTTGAGAAACTAACAATTTGAGTGTATAAATGAATATCCAAGAATTGCATTGGTATTTGTGTTGATAGGTGTACAGAGGATGTGAGAAGTAGAAAGAATTTAAAGACCTTGGCATTGGATGAATGCCCATCTTATGGGTATAGCTTGTTGATGTATTTGTAACTTTGGAATGTATTCATCTATGTATCTTATGTATTATAACACGATGTTTATTCCGGGATGTATCTATAATGTAATTGAGTCATATTGTCATGCCCCGATGTTCCGATCGGGAGGATCAATGATGTAAACAAGTCATGTCAAGTCATAGTGAGTAACCCTCCAATTGTCTGAGGGTTAAAGTCCCCGCAGTTTCAGGGCACTAGGGTTATTAGACTCTCCTAGTAGAGGTCGGCCCTAGTAGGGTTTTAGTCAAGTTGGGATTAGTATAAATAGAGAACTAGAGTCTCTATTTATCACACAACTCATCCACACTCAAGTGTAGCACATAGTTGAGGAAGGAGAAGACACTGGGGCTAGATAAGAAGAAGGTTACTGTTGTCGGGAGATCACTTACTGTTTTGGGGCTTTTACTGTTTTGGTGCTGATTCTATCTCTAAGGAAGTTGCGGGGTTTTCTCCTTTATGGTTTCCCCAAGGAAAAACATTGTGTTCATTATCTCTTGTGTTTGATTGCTATACTTGTTATTCTCTCAGTTAAAGATCCTAATAATGCTAGCTTAATGTTGAAAAACTAACATGGTATCAGAGCTAACCTGAGAAGAAGACACTGTGCAGCTGCGGGAACTAGGGATTCCTAGTTTGTGGATCTTCCTCCATAGATTTTCAGCAAAAGTAAGGTGGAATAACTCTCCTCCTTAGGGTGCATCTTTCTGTCGAAGCAGAATTCAATTCTGAGGTTTTTCAGTTTTGGACCTGACACTACTGTTGGAAATTAGGGCTTTTCACAGAAGAGGAATTTTTCAGTGAGCCCAGGCATGGATTGATCTCCTCCCCAAAATTGAAGTTAGGGACAAATTTCAAGGCATTTGGGTGGACAAATCTTTGGAAAAGCAAAACCCTAATTTTCTCCTGAACCAGCTCTGCAGGATTTTAGCTCAAGTTTTAGATCCAACATCTTGACATGGTAAGATCTAAGATATTTTGTATTTCCATTTGATATTCTCAGTTTAAGATGTCTCATCATACCAAGCTTGATGAAAAGCTTGAGGGAGCTGATAACTTCCGAGCTTGGAAGTATAGGATCTCCCTAGTCCTGGAAGAGAATGAATTTGACTCCTACATTCATGAGGAGGTTCCAGTTCCAGAGGGAGATGAGGAAAAGGCTTTACATAAGAAGAATATGGTTATGGCAAAGAGGATAATTGATGATTCTATTAAGGATCACCTTATCCCACAGATGTCCTCTCTCAAGACACCTAAAGCTATGTTTGATGCCCTAACCAAATTGTTTGAAGGGAAGAACATAAACCGGAAGATGACTCTGAGGAATCAACTAAAGAATGTGAAGATTCAAAATGTAGAGACAATCCAGTCTTACTTCACAAGGGTTTCTCAAATCAAGGAACAATTAGAAGCTGTAGATGAAGAAGTGGAGAATGCAGAGATTGTGATGACAACACTGAATGGCCTTCCTAGGTCATGGGATTCTTTCATCCAAAAAATATGTGCTAGAAAGAAGTTAGTCAAATTCAGCAGACTATGGGAAGAATGTTCTCAAGAAGAAGCATGGATAGCAGCTCGAGAAGAGAAGATGGGAAGTGAAGACCAAGCTCTCATAGTCCACTCCAAGAAAAGCAGAAGAAGATCTCATTACTCCAAAGGTAAGGATCCTCATCATAGAGATAACATTAGAAGGGACCTATCAAAATTGAGATGTTATACATGTGATGAAAGAGGACACTTTGCAAAAGACTGTCCTAAGAACAAGGGTCACTCTCAAAAGAAGAAGGGGAAAAAAAGAAGACATCATGCTCATGATGCAGAGGATGATGAACCATCCAAGAAGAGATCCAGATATGAAAGTGAAGATTCTTCAAGCAAGGATGAATATGTTCTGATCTCCACTCTCATAGGTAACATTACTCATGGAAGTGATGATTGGCTTATAGACAGTGGGGCTTCCAAACATATGACTGGATTCAAGGAATCCTTTGTGAGACTGTCAGAACATGAATCACCTCACAAGGTGAAGCTAGGAGATGACTACCAATATCCAATAAAAGGTAGTGGGGAATCTTCATATAAAATAGACTCAGGTAAGTCTCTAACAATGAAATAAGTATTGTTTGTGCCAGGACTCAAGAAGAACCTTCTCTCCATATCGGCATTGGATGTAAAAGGAATGAGAGTTGCATTCATAGATGGTCAAGTCATCATGTGGCCAAAAGGAAAGACTATCGATGATGCGGTGGTGATTGGAGAATAAGAAGGAGGTTTGTACAAATTGAAGGGCCATCCAGAACAAGCCTTGATCCATGAAAAAGTAGAGCCAAATGAGCTTTGGCATAGAAGGATTGCACATGTGCATTACAGAGCACTACCTATTGCGAGCAAAGTTGTTGAAGGTCTTCTAGAATTCCAAGCAAAACATGATGGGGTCTGCAAAGGATGTACAAAAGGAAAGAATACAAAGAAGACATTTCCCAGCAGTGAAAGCAAAGACAAAGGCATACTAGAAATCATCCCCTCCAATGTATGCGGTCCTATGTCATCAAACTCACTAAGCGGGTATGCATACTATGTTTCTTTTATTGATGATTTTTCTAGAAAGACATGGGTTTACTTCATGAAGAACAAAGACGAAGTATTCAGCAAATTCAAGGAATTCAAAGCCTTGATCGACAACCACACTGAAAAGAAGATCAAGACTTTTCGATCAAATAATGGTGGAGAAATCACTTTGAATGAATTCAAAGAGCTATGCAAAGAATCAGGGATTAAGAGGGAGTTCTCCAGTCCTTACAATCCACAACAGAATGGGATTGCGGAATAGAAGAACAGAACCATCATGGAAGCTGCAAGAGCCATGCTTCATGATCAAGATCTTCCTATGCATCTTTGGGTTGAAGCTGCTAGAACAACGGTGTATGTACAGAACCGTACTCCACATAGAGTACTCGAGAACAAGACTCCTGAAGAAGTCTTCTCCGGCAAGAAACCAGAATTCAACCATCTCAGAATATTCGGTTGTCCTGTGTACATACACATTCCAAAAGAGAAGAGAACAAAATTAGATCCTTCAGGAAAGAAGGGCATATTTGTGGGATACTCTGAAAGCTCGAAGGCGTACAGAATCTATTTCCTAGGATACAAGAAGATTGACATCAGCAGGGATGTGACATTTGATGAAGACAGCTTACAACAAATCCAGAAAGAGACCTACTGGAGAACCTGAAGAAGCAGAAGCAGAAGCACCCAGAATTCATGATACAACCATGAACAAAGAAGCTCAAGAAGAAGATCGAGATTTCGAAGAACCACAAAGACTTGTAGATCCACCTCTGGAGAAGAATCCTCATAAGAGGAAACCTGCTTGGGTACGTGAACTTACCCAAGGTGCGGAAAGATATGGGGCTCCAAAAGAGAATCATAGAGAAAGAAAGAGGACCAAATCCTGCTCTGGGTATGTAGCCTTACTATGTGATTTCATTGATAAAGAACCTTCCAATTATGAAGAAGTGGCATAACGAAAAGAATGGAAGGATGCTATGATCAAAGAATATCAATCGATCATGAAGAATGATGTTTGGGATGTTGTCCCAAGACCAAAAGGGAAGTCAATTGTAACTTCCAAATGGATCTACATGATCAAGCATGATGCAGATGGTAGCATTGAGAAGTATAAAGCAAGATTTGTAGCTCGGGGTTTCTCTCAGAAAGAAGGAATAGACTATGAAGAAACCTTTGCACCTGTAGCCAAATACACTTCCATCAGATCAGTACTTTCTCTAGCTACAGTGATGAAATGGAAGATACACCATATGGATGTCAAGACTGCCTTCTTGAATGGTGTAGTGGAAGAGGAAGTTTATGTAGATCAACCACTCGGTTTTGAGACACATGACAGGGAGTCTCATGTATGCAGATTGAAGAAAGCCCTATACGGTTTGAGACAGGCACCCAGGACCTGGTACGGTAGAATTGATAGCTTTCTATCCAGTTTGGGCTTTACCAAGAGTAAAGCAGATTCCAACCTTTACTATAAGGTTGAGGATGGAAACCCAGTGATGCTTCTACTATATGTAGATGATCTATTTGTGACAGGTACGGATGGGTTGATTGCTAATATGAAGAGAAAGCTTGCTACTGAGTTCGAAATGAAGGACTTGGGGATGATGCATTACTTTCTAGGTATGGAGGTGTGGCAGAGTACAGATGGAATATTCCTTGGACAAGGGAAGTATGCAATAGAGATCCTGAAGAGGTTTGAGATGATGGACTGCAAGGCTATGGCCACACCTATGGCATCAAACCTGAAGCTATTGAGTGATGCTTCATCATAGTCCGTTGATGCTACGATGTATCGTCAGATGATTGGGTCATTGATGTACCTATCGAACACGAGACCAGACATTTGCTTTGCTGTGAACACCTTGAGCCAGTTCCTAGAGACATGTTCACTTGATTGCTGCAAAGCATATTCTGAGGTACCTAAAGGGTACAGTTGATTATGGGATCAAGTACGATGCAAATCAAAAGATTAACCTAGAGGGTTATGTTGATTCAGATTGGGCAGGCAGTGCCATTGATAGGAAGAGAACTTTAGGGTGTTGCTTCAGTATGGGATCAGGTGTGATCTCTTGGTTTAGTAGGAAGCAATCCTGTGTGGCATTGAGTACAGCTGAAGCAGAGTATGTCGTAGCTTGTTTAGCTAGTTGTGAGGCAGTATGGCTGCGGAAGCTACTATCTGGTATATTTGATCTCCAGTTGGATGTTACTTGTATACATTGTGACAACCAGAGTTGCGTGAAGTTGTCAGAGAATCCAGTGTTCCATGACAAGTCAAAGCACATCGAGATCAAGTACCACTATATCAGGGATATGGTGCAGAGGGGAGCAGTGAAGCTCCAGTATGTTGCAACGGAGGAACAGATAGCTGATGTATTGACGAAGCCATTAGCTAGGATTAATTTTGAGTACTTCAGGGAGAAGCTTGGTGTTCTCCAGATCGAGGTTTCCTCCAAGAGAAAATGATGAGACCCATAGCCATTTTGACATGGTGAGAGGATTGGTTCCTTCCATGGTCAGATGTAAGTGCTGAGCCATTCTGTCATGGTGAGAGGATTGGTTCCTTCCATGTCAGATATGAGTGCTGGCCATTCTGTCGAGTAGGACAGATGTAAGGGCAATTTCCATTCTAGGAATGGAGGCACCTGGTCAGTTACCAAGAAAACTCAGTCTAGGACTGAGAATCCATTCTGATGTGACAGAGGGATGTTTTCCCACTTGATCAGATGTAAGGGCTGAACCATTCTATCATGGCTAAAGGATTAAGTTCCTTCCATGTCAGATGTGAGTGTTGGCCATTCTGTCGAGTAGGATAGATGTAAGGGAAACTGCCATTCTCTCAGAGAATGGAGGCACCTGGTCAGTTACCAGGTAGCTCAGTCGAGGAGGACTGGGGGCCTTTCTGATATGGCTGTAGGATTGGTTCCTACAAGATCAGATATGAGTGCAAGCCCTTCCATCATTGTGAGTAGGATGTATTCTCACCTGGGTGGATGTAAGTGCAGAGCCTTTCTTCGATCATGTGTTGATCAAATATAAGTGATGAGCCTTTCTTTGATCATGTGTTGATCAGATATAAGTGTTGTGCCTTTCTTCGATCATGTGTTGATCATATTTAAGTGCAGTGCCTTTCTTCGATCATGTGTTGATCATATGTAAGTGCAGTATCTATCTTCGATCATGTGTTGATCAGATAGAGATGTTGAAGCCTTTCTTCGATCATGTGTTGATTAGATAGAGATGTTGAAGCCTTTCTTCGATCATGTGTTGATCAGATCTAAGTGATGGGCCTTTCTGATATGATTATAGGATTGGTTCCTAGATGATCAGATGTGAGTGTTGGGCATGCCTTTCTGACGAGTAGGTCAGATGTAAGTGCTGGGTGTGCCTTTCTTTGATCATGTGTTGATCAGATGTAAGTGCAGTATCTATCTTCGAGCATGTGTTGATCAGATAGAAAATGATGAGCCATTCTTCGATCATGTGTTGATCAGATGTAAGTGCAATATCTATCTTCGATCATGTGTTGATCAGATAGAAATGAAGAGCCTTTCTTCGATCATGTGTTGATCAGATATAAGTGCTGAAGAAGACCTACATGGAGGCTAGGCCTACAACCAACATGAAAAAGGGCTGGCTCTGTAGAACTTCTTGTGACGAGAAGAATCATGAGATAGCACCCGTGATGATCCAGATCGAGTGATGATCTAGATCCAGTGATGATGATCCAGCAGTGATGATCCAGATCCAGTGATGATCCAGATCCAGTGATGATGCCCAGTGATGATCCAAATCGAGTGATGATCCAGATCTAGTGATGATGTCCCATGATGATCCAGATCGAGAGATGATCCAGATCCAAAGATGAAGATGACTCGAAGACTTAGAAGACTTGAGATGTAGATGACGAGATGATCCAACTGATATAGAGAAGAAGACCAGTGTTGAAAATTGTGTCAAAATAATACCTTCCTAGTTAAGAGGGAGTGTTGATGTATTTGTAACTTCGGAATGTATTCATCTATGTATCTTATGTATTGTAACTCGATGTTTATTCTGGGATGTATCTATAATGTAATTGAGTCATATTGTCATGCCCCGATGTTCCGATCGGGAGGATCAATAATGTAAACAAGTCATGTCAAGTCATAGTGAGTAACCCTCCGATTGTATAAGGGTTAAAGTCCCCGCAGTTTTGGGGCACTAGGGTTATTAGACTCTCCTAGTAGAGGTCGGCCCTAGTAGGGTTTTAGTCATGTCGGGATTAGTATAAATAAAGAACTGGAGTCTCTATTTATCACACAACTCATCCACACTCAAGTGTAGTGCATAGTTGAGGAAGGAGAAGACACTGGGGCTAGATAAGAAGAAGGTTACTGCTATCGGGAGATCACTTACTGTTTTGGGGCTTTTACTATTTTGGTGTTGATTCTATCTCTAAGGAAGTTGCGAGGTTTTCTCCTTTATGGTTTCCCCGAGGAAAAACACTGTGTTCATTGTCTCTTGTGTTTGATTGTTGTACTTGTTAATCTCTCAGTTAAAGATCCTAATAATGCTAGCTTAATGTTGAAAAAATAGCATAGCTTAACTGTTTCTTGGGAATATGTATGTAGACAACTCCATAAAGTAGCACTTTCGAACCAAAGGTTAAACACGAGGCTATGTAGTTAATCATTTTTGTAAGGATATTTGATGAACATTATTGAGAATGGAGATAGATGGTGAACGTGAAATTAACTCATAATAGAAATTCAAAAGTTGAAGCTACCATGATATCAAAACAAAATGGTAAACTAATATTAGGTGAATGCTTATTAATGTTGTTATAAATATGGAAATTTGATTTTAATGACCAAGACATACTATTAAATAACTTGTTATCAAAATTCACCATTTAGATAAGAATGCATTGTTATGGGTCTAATGGAATGTGGATTACTTGAAAGTCTTTTTAGTGTAGTCATCGGGGATTTAGGATAAAACACTACCCCCTTATTGATGAGCTGATTAACATAACACATAGAATATCAATCCTTTTATGACAATAAGTATCTTGATGATATCACATGGTATTTCATGATGCCTTTGTGAGTCAAAGTATACTAGGAAATTTACCAGGAGCATCTCCTTGTACAAGACGGGTCTATGATGGTGTGACATATGGTACTTATTATTTATTATTCATGCATACTAGTGACTTTGGTCATGGTTGATTAATCATGATATGCATTTTCATGATGGCGTATTCCTTATGCATATGTGATATGTTGAAATATAAGGATATTCATGATGTTATGAACACATGAGAGATTTAACATGTGGTTCTATTATACATATGTGGCATGATATAATTGCACAAAATGGTTTGAAGATATTTCATGCTATGATATTGGTCTGTGGTAATTGTATGCAATTTCATTGATATTGTTTTCTAATAATATCTCATTGACGATATGATGATATCATTATTTATGCTTCTTTGATGAGGATATGATGAGATGGTTTTGTGTATGATGATAATTCATGATACGATGTTATGATGTAATGGCATACAATTATTTGTGAAATAATGGTTTGTGTTGGCATGCATGAGCATGTGATGTATTATTATTCATGATGATGTGATGACAAAGATGTTGTGTTCTCATGTTGACATGTGACAATTAGCATGCGGATTATTTTATGTGAGATGGCGATTTTATAACTAATGCTTTGGTTACATGTATGAGGTGGTGATTTCTAGGAAACACACTAGTAGGCCAAGAGGATCGTTTTATTCAATGATATTGTCAAATCTCATAACCATGAAGGACAATATATATAAGTAACACATTATGGGTTGGGGACATCTCAAACAATAAATATATTCCAATAGTTCTTTACCTTGTCGGAAACCGAAGATCCAATAGAATGGTTGGAGTTATACTTTCCCGTGGAGTTGTGATGGCAGGACCTTCAATGTTTGGGGTTGAGTTCCCGTGGAGTTGTGGGGGGTGTTGGAATATCTAGAACAGATGCATGGGGTACATGGGTCAGTGTACTAGACCGTATTCCTACTTGGGAAGATGGGGCCTTGGACCTTGGAGTCTTAGAGGGCTGGTAGGCTTTATGCATGATGTCAAAAGTCTGGAAGAGGGCTAGAGTTATACTTGCATGTCCCCAAAGTTGCGATGTGAACTTTTGCTGCATGTAGTAGTCACTTGGGTGGTTGTTATGCTAGTTACAACATATGATTATGAGTTGAGGAAAGGTAAAATAATGATAATAATAATAATAATAAACAAATAAACAGATAAATAGATAAACAAATAATAATAATAATAATAATAATAATAAATATCTTAACAAATAATAAATAAATAAATAAAATACAAACAATATCATAAAAAAATTAACTTCGGGACAAAGTTTCTTAAAAGGGAAAATCGTGTAATGACCCACATTTATAACAATAATTACAATTAAAGAGATAAAATGACAAATTGAATAATAATAAGGATAAGAATGAAATAATAATAGTATTAATGATAAAAATAATAATAACTAAATCAATAGAACAACTAGTAAACATTTTATTAACAAACAAAGAGGAATAAAATAAATTAAAATAATGTCAAATGGAGTTGTGGAAGAAAGTCAATAAAATTGATAAAATGAAAATAAAATTATTTAAAGAGGGGAAGAAGGAGATCAAACCATTTTTTTCCCTCATGGGGCTTGCGCTCCATGTTGAAAGGTAAGGATGACATAATTTATTGTGTGAAGGCTCAGGGGTTCTTAGTCTTTGACTGAGGGGTTTGGTTGGGAGGATAGTCATCTGCCACATTGTGATTTCTAATATCAGTTGCAGTTGTTGATTGTTTCTATCTTGGAGCTAAAGATTCAAATTTGGATATTCGATAAGTCAAGTCTTTCATCAAGTAGTTTCAGGTAAGACCTCCATCATACTCTCTTATAATCTTTGTATTTCAAATTTTAACATAATGGAGATGTCGTATCTACATATTTCAATTATTTTGATGTCAATCGTATTTATAAGTACTATAGACAGTTTCTATTTTTCAACTTCATTTTTAATATCTTGATTCTCTTGTTTTATTTAATTTTAATGTGTTCTAGTAACCTTTGATTAAGGCTCCTTATATGAGAATTTCTTCATCTTTTTTTGATAAATACTTGTTGAGTTTCTCCTTGAGATCTTGATTCTAATGTTCTATTTTTTGTTTGTATTGCTTTATATCTTTTGTTTTCTTGTTTTTTGCAAGTAGTCTTTGATTATGATCTTTTAGGTGAGAAATTCCTTATTTTTTCTAATAATTACTCAATTTTTTCTAATAATTTATGGCCAAATATATTCTCAATATATTTATATTTTTCTTGGTTTAACAAGTTCATCCTCTAATTTTTTAACTTGAGACTACATTTACATGTAACTTTGATAATGAGTTATATGTGAAATTAATTGTTCACATCTCTTTATTTCAAAATGAATCCCTTTATATACATCTTGACAAATTTTATTCGATAATTAGTTGATTTACTAATACAATGTCCCCACAAAAACCATATACCTAAAATCATATGCTAAGTGGCTTTCTTCAATAACTTCTTCATATAACTTTTCTCCTTAAATTTTAAATAAAATAAACTTAATTTTTATATACAAATTTCTTTATAATTATTTTTTCTATGTAGTATTATAATTTTATAATTCATTTTTTTCTTAAACTCTATATGCCACTTTCCATTAAAATATTAAAGTTATGCCTAGTAAAATTATTTTTTATTTTATAATATCATTTTAAATTAACTTTAAAACTTCATTTTTTTAATTCCATTTTATATGTCACTTTCGAGTAAAAATATAAAATGAAAAACTTTCCAAATAAAATGAAAAACTTTTAAAATTCTAACCATTCAAAAATTATTTTTCCAAATTCACTTTTTGTCAAGTAATCATGACGTTCTTTTGTCCAATAGTCATAGTAATGATGTTCTTTTGTCCATTAGTTATGATGTTCCTAAATGACAACATTTGATTGATTTTTCGAAAGTGTTAGTCATGGTGTTCTTTTGTCCAGTAGTCATGATGTTCCTAAAATGACAACCTTTAATTGATTTCTTTAGAAGTGTCCGAGAGTGTTAGGCATGGGTTTACCCACAAATATTGTATGATGTAAGTATGGTGACTCAATTATGATGAATTGAGAGATACATATAAATATTTGACCTCAATTTAACAATGGTGGTGGACACTCCATAGATTTTGGCACCTATGAACGAATAGCGGCAATGATTCACACACATACACACTAACATATATAAAGTTTGACCAAGATCGGTGAGTGACAGGTTTTTCATCAAGGGTTTTTCGACCTTCTTGTTGTCAAGTGGATTCCTCCTGGGATATTTGATAAATTGAGATTGTTTAGCAACATATTTATCATCAAAGTTTTCTCGACCTTCTCTCTGCTAAGTAAACTTTTCTCTGAGTCTCTATTTCCTCCTCGACGGGGACATTTATATTTTGTTGAGTTGCATTATTTTTTATGTGGTCTCCTTTAGTGAATCTATAGTTTCAGTATTTTAATTTTAATTTCTTTGAGACTTTTATTTTTTGTTCATCTGTTATTGGCTGGAACAAGCTGGCGTCACGAGAGTCCCTTCCTAGACGTTAGCAGCACTCTAATGTAAGCCTTCAATGAAGAGAGTTCCAGGTGGCGAAATCTTGCATTAAAGAAGGTTCATGTGGCTTTGCATGGATTTTTGCAGGGTGTGTATTTATTTGTTGCGGTTGGTGTTCATTCCCTCTTCTGTAGGTAACTTCAAGGTACCATAGAGACCTTATAGCCGATGTATGTGCATTCCGTGTGTGGTTCTACGACAAGACAACAAGGTTCCTGCATATTAATTTCTTGCAGGTGAGGTTTAATGGCCACGTTATTGTGCTTTTCTGGTGCATTGCATTTTTTTATCTGTAATTAATGCTACTTCTTCTTTGTTTCCAGGGTTTGCAAGGTCATCGACCAAGAATAAGATGGTATTTGTTTTTTTGGCCTACTTTCTCCTTCCGGTCTGTGTCGAGCGCTCAGGCTTTGTTCTTGACCACTTTTATTCTAGGAAACCGTATATTGGTTTTCATTCTGGGAAGCCATAAATTGGTGAGGGTGTGTCTCTTTTCTTGTATCTACATCTGAGTGGCTTGTAGTGTTTTGTCGGTGAGCAGTGTTGGCTCTCTGCTCTCTAGTTTTTCTTTTCAATGGTTTAACTATTACTTCAAAACTTGAGAGAGTCAAGTATATTGAAACATAGTAACGAGTTCGATTTTCGTCATTTTATTATTACTTGCACCCACGATGGACATAGACCCTAACACTGAATTAGGATATACTTGGCATGTGAACAATTCATTGACTTATACTATCTTTGAAGAATTTGGATCAACAATTGCATTGGATCCAATTTTCTTTTGATTGGGATGGTTGGTTTCTATGCTGTTGTTTGGATGTTTATTGGTCAGTGATCATGACATCGCAATTTTTTTACCAGAATGGCGCGGATGTGAATGATACATATCACACTGGCGAGACTGCTCTGCACTGGACTTATGTGAGGGGCACAATAAAGGTTGTTGATTGTTGCTTTAGGAAGTTGCTCTTGTGGACGCTATAGATTTCCATGGATACCGGCTGAGTACTATCCTAAAATATGCTAATTGTTGCAAACTTCATTTTAGTAAGAAGCGCTCCCTTTAACTATTGAAATTTGATTTTGATTAAGTAGTTGTGTTAATTTTCACATATTTCTTTGCGTGAATGGGTGTCAGATCTAGTACCCTCACCATGTTCATGACACAAACTAGAATCCTCATCACTAGAAGCAAACTAGGATTTAGAGGTTCCCTTCTTGTGATGGTTATCATCTTTATATGCAACTCATATTTGGTTTTCATTCACTTAAAACATTTTAAAAGAAATGAAGATCACAAAGGGATTTGAATGCGGGTTGTGACTAAAGCTGCACACCATAAAGTTTTGAAAGGAAAAATATATGCAGATATGCATCTCAAAGCTTCTTGCTTGCTGTCACTATGGCAAAAGATGTTGAACGTACATTAAGTGAAGCAATGAAGGTCCAAAGCAAGCAACCTTTGAATGTTAGTCCTTGTGGGAAGGAACAGATGACAACAAATTTAACAACTCCATGAGGTTTTATCAGTTTTTTTTTTTTCTTTAACAAAAACGGTTATATTAAAATGAGAAATTCAGTTTTAAAAACACTGATCAAAAGTACAAAATCTGCTCATACTTCCCATCCTTAGACATTATGGTGGTATTTCCAGACTTATCTTTGAGTTTACCTTGATTTCGTAGCACCCTATTTCTATAAAGTTATTAGCTGCTTTGTCCGCCCGCATATTAAGCTCCCTGAGAACATGATAGAATTCGATCTTTTTGAACCTTTTGATCAAATATCTGATTCTGTTTAACATTCTTTCCATCCGCTCATTTTTGCTTCTTCTGCCTCCTCTCACTGCTTGGATAATTAGCCTCGAATCTCCGATAACCAGAACTTCTTCCGCTCCTACTTTTTGCACCTGCTTGAGGCCTTGCCATAGCCCGTATGCTTCTGCCATATTATTGGAATCATGTCCAATGTTCCATGAATATTCGATTTCCACTTTCCCTGTGGGGTTTATGACAACTCCTCCTCCTCCCGCTTCCCCCGGATTCCCTTTTGAAGCTCCGTCAAAGAACAAATTGAATATCTTTCTTTCTCTTAACCAGTTTTCGAATTGGGATTTGTCCAATCTAATTTCCCAATTCTCCAATTTTTTATTGACTGTGCAATTCTTTTCCTGAATATTGAATCTTTGCATCCATTTTTTTTCTTTCTCTGTCAGCTTGGTTTTATTATACGGGTTCACAGTGCATCTTACCACCTCTCCTAATAGAGCATTGATTTTTATCGTTACCCTCCACGTTGGTTGACTCCTATTCTGAAAAATTCGCTGGTTTCTTTTTAACCAGATGCACCAACAAACAATTTTGGGCAATTTTGACCAGCAGGCTCTCAGGCCTTTTTTTTGCCCCAGCTCACCCTTATACCTATTTTCCCAATTGAGGAAAAAATCCTGATTGTTTCCATTCCACTGAAATCCGTCATCTTCGTTCAGCATTACTTCCTTCCAAATTGAGATTGAATATGAGCAGTTAAAGAAGAGGTGAGAAATTGACTCTGAATTTGCCGCACAAAGGGGGCATCTGAAAGGCCCTGTTATCCCCCTTCTCTCCATATTCTCTCCAGTCAGCAATCTCTGGTGAATTAATGTCCACGTGAACACATCTATTTTTGGCAATGTTCTGATGTTCCAATTGTGATTCCAGATTCTAGGATTCGCTGGTACATTGTAATTTGCAGCAAACACGTTATACCCCTCTGCTGTTGTGTAATTGCCATTGCGCTGTCCCCATCCACGTCTATCTTTCGAGGATTTGGAGATGGGAGCTATCCCAGCCAAGTGACTGATCAACTTTGTTTTATCGTTTTCCAGCTCCTCTGGACAGTCCGGCAGTACCCAGGATAGCCATCGATTTGGATAGTTCACGTCCCATTCTGAAATGCTCCATAACGTGGACAGTGCTCTCGACTCCATCCACAGTTGTAAACGAGGTAGGCGTGGAGGTGGCTTACCAAGGATCGTGTCCTTCCATAAATTTATTTCTTTTCCATTACCCGAAACCCAATATAAATTCTCCACAAACTGATACAGCGATTTTTTGCATAGAGTGAAGATGGGAGATCCTTTTTTCTTTACGTGGTCACCTTCCAGGCCTCTCAGCCTAGATCCTGGGAAATATTTGATTCTAAGGGCTCGACTACACCAGGATGGTTTAGATTTTAGCAGATTCCAGAGTAATTTGGCCCCAGTGGCCAAATTTTGGTGTTTAAGGTCCCTAATTTGAAGGCCTCCTTCATTTCTGGGCAGCTTAACGGTTTTCCAGCTTACCAGGGCATACTTTTTACCTCCATTGTTCCCCCCATTCCAGAGAAAGGATTTCAGTAATGCCTCTATTTGGTTTATGATTTTTCCCGGTGCTAAAAGCAGAGAGCATTGATAGACCAAGTAGCTGTTCAGGACAGCTTTGATTAAAACAACCTTCCCTGCTAGATTCAGCCAGTTAGTCCCCCAGCCTGATATTTTATTTTTTATTTTTTCAACTATGGGGCTCCAATCCGAGGTCTTGGACTTGGTTTTAGCAATTGGCACCCCTAGGTATTTGAATGAATCCCAACTTACAACTCCTTTCATGTTTAGAATTCTAGCTATATCTGACATTTCCCTCGCGTTAATGTTCCAGCCAAAAATCTGACTTTTCATAAGATTAATTTTACTTCCAGAGGCCTGGCAGTAACGAGTCAGTTCTGTTTTGAAACGACGGGCTATAATCTGGCTGGCACCTCCCATTAAAATAGTATCATCGGCAAACTGATAGTGGTTGATATCTTTGACTCCTCTGGCCAGCCTTAAGCCTGGCAGCTCCTGCTCTAGTCTAGCATGCTCCAATTGGAAGCTGAGAACCGAGGCCTGAATGGCGTAGAGTAGGTGCGAGAGCGGGCATCCTTGCCTCAGGCCTCTCGTAGCTTGGAAAAAGGGAGCAGCTCTACCGTTAATGAGGGGAGCGATCCAGGGCTTGCTGATACAAGCCTTGACCCAAGAGACAAAATTGGCATCAAATCTGAATCTCTGCATTACCTGTAGGAGGAATGAATGACTTACTCTGTCAAAAGCGTTTGCCAGGTCTAATTTCACCGCCATTCCTTTGTCTCCGCTCTTCAGACTAGAATGGATGGCTTCTTGCACTAGAATGATATTATCCCCAATTTTTCGGCCTTTGATGAATCCACCCTGATTCTCCGGGATAATGGCTGGCAGAATGTGCTTTAGTCTTGTTGCCATGATCTTTGTGATGATTTTATACCCTATATTACACAGTGATATTGGCCTAAACCTATCAAAGGTCTTCGCGTCTTTCTCCTTCGGTATGAGGGCCAAGAAGGCTGAATTAGTGCTCCCTCCGATCTTATTACAGCTCTTAGATTTTCTGACCATTCTGAGTAAATCTTTTTTAACAATGTCCCAACAGATAGAGATAAAGTTCACGTTATATCCATCGGGTCCTGGTGACCTGTCCTCCTCCATGTTATCTACAGTTTCTTTAATCTCCTCCAACGTGATGACTTGATTTAGGAGGTCGTTATCACTGCTGTGAATAGATTTAGGAACAAGATTCAGGATCTGATCTTCGCTGGAAATAGGCTGTTCAGTGTACAACACGCTAAAATATTGGGTGGCTTCAGTTTTAATGTCTTCAAATTGGCTGATTATATTACCATTGGAGTGAATCTCCCGTACATAATTTTGATTTTTTCTAACTTCAGTCAATTTGTGGAAGAATCTTGAGTTTCTGTCACCATCTCTCAGCCACTTGCATCTAGATTTGAGACGCCAGCATTCAACCTCCTCTCTGCGTGCTGCGTGAAGGTTTAGATGCAGCTTTGTCTCTTTTTGGATGTCAATTAAGGTTACTTCATTCTCCTCCATAGCTGCCTGGTGCGTCTCTAGTTCGTGGGCAGCCTGAAGCTTGATCGCGTTTGGATTTGGGAGCGATTTGGACCAACGTTTTAATGTTTTTTTAAGCCTCCTCAGCTTCTCCTCCCATACAAAGAAGGGAGATCCTGTGACCGGCTGGGCCCACGTGGCTGCTACGAGCTGAAGGAAGTCATCACGATTGGCCCACATGGGGTTAAATTTGAACGGGATGGGTCCCAGATTTTTTTCTTGCATCATTTCCAGTTGGATAGGCTTATGGTCAGAGCCTCCGAATGGAAGGATTTTGGAGGATATATTCAAACCTTGCAGGAGGAAGTTATTCTGGATCAAGAATCGGTCAAGTCTGGCTGCAATATGCCCTGGACCAAACCTCCTGTTGGTCCAAGTATATTTCCCGGTGGATGGTTTGATATCAATAAGGTCCCAGGTCGTAATGAGGTCTTCCACTATGTCTTTGGTTGGATCTATGGATCTAGATCCCCCTCTTTTTTCATTCGGAATGAGAATGAGATTCAGATCCCCGGCCAAAATGACATTACCCTGCAGATTATTTCGTTCTTCACGGAGAAGAGTCCAACAGTTTATTTTTTCATTGTAAGAATTCGGAGCATATATGTTAATTATACTTACCAGAGAATTGGTGTATTTTTGCTTCAGCACTGTGAGGATCCAGTGAGTGTTGTTTTTGATGACCAATGCTTCAAATTTTCTATCATCCCATAGGGTTCCTATACCCCCGGATGTTCCTCTGGAGCTTAATGCTGCTGCTCCTTTTTTTTTCCAAATTTTTTTACTTGTTTGGAGGAAAGCTGTCTCCTCCAACTTGGTTTCCTGAATCAACAGAATGTCCGGATGATGGAGAGAGATTAGGTCTAGCATAGCCTCTTCCTTGCCTTTGCTACCGAGCCCTCTGCAGTTCCAGGAAATAGTCTTCATTACTTACTTTTAGGAGCCGTAGGCATCCCTTTCGAGGCATGCCCCTGCTGGCGAGTGTTTCTTGAGTTTCTCAGCAGCTTTTCCAAGGTTAGCTGGGATCCTACCAGCTTATCCTTGTATGTTGCTTGTTCTCGTGCTTCTTTTCTTGATTTCCTTCCTTTTGTTTTCGTTATTCGTGGGGTTATTATTTCAATTTCCCCTTCTTCCTCATCATCCTCTTCCGAATCTAGATCTTCATCAGATTTGCCCTGACTCTCTACTGCTTTTGTTTCCGCTGTATCTTCCTCATTGTCTCTCCCTTGGTCTGAGAAGACTGTTTCCGGTTCCTTGCTCTTTTCGGGGCTAGATCTATCTTCTGTTTCTATGGGTTCCTCCCGTGCTTCTATTGATTCTATAGATCTTGGTGGCTCTTGGGATTTTTCGGATAGGCCGCTCCCCTCACCTTTCTTAGGGCCCCCTCCAGTTTGGTTTTTAGTTCTAGATCTGTTCACCCTATGCCATCCTTCCCCTTTCTCCTGCTGGCTTTCCGGAGTTTTAGGGCAGTTTCGAATGAAGTGCCCGTACTCGTGGCAACCTCTACACTTAAAGGGTAGTTGTTCATAGTCAAATTTCTGAATATGAGACCAGTTCCCCACAGCGAGGTTTATAGCTTCTGGCAGTCCAGCTTCAAGGTCGACCTCCACACATATGCGTGCGCAAGCATATTGGTCTTTTGGGCTGGCCATGTCGATGTAATTTCCCAGTGCATCCCCTATAGCCTTGAGGGATTTGGGGTTCCAGCAGTGCATAGGTAGACTAGGCAGTATGACCCATACTGGGACAGCTTTAGGTGTATCGGCTTCCGGATCGAAGTCCGGCGACCATCCGTTGAGGTAGAGACCTTGCGGCCCCATGAAGTAGGGCCCGTTCCTGAAGATTAAGTCTTTATCGTCTTTGGATTCAAAGTCAAAGAGGAAGTATCCCCTTCCTATGGCGTAGGAGGCCACGTTTTTGGATATTAGCGGCCGCCAGTTTCGTTGAACCCAGCTATCGGTGGTTTTGGGAGAGGGCCACAGCCCTGTAAACTGCCCAATCAGTGCCCGATCTGCCAAAGATAGGGCAACTCGGATTGTTTCTTCCGCTGGGAGGGCTACCTCCGGTACGTCTTCTATTCGTTTAACAAATTTCGGCACTTCTCTTTTGCCTGATCGCTTGCCATGGCTGGTGACTAGCCTATCGAAGGCTTTCGATCGAGTAGGCAGTGAGTCTCCTACCTCCTCCACCATCTTGATGCCCTACTCCCTCCGATCCGTCTTCAATACATTGATTCAGAGATCTCCCCCTCTGTCAGTAGCTTATTTAGTGGCTCAGACAGATTGCCAGGCTGATCCAGCCTCGTCCCACAAAGATCTGCGCTCCTCCTCTTCTCGGGCAGGTCGCCCAAGCAGGCAGGTCGCCCCAGCGATCAGCAATCGCTCCTCAGCCTCCTCGTCGTGCGCCTAGCAATCGCTCTCCTCTTCTGATCCTCGTCGTGCGCCTAGCAATCCATTCACGATCACTATTATCCAGACCTTAATTTTCCTTTCGGTTTTATCAGTTTTTACTTATCACTAGAAGTGTCGAAAATTTTGAGCTAACTGTTTTCTTTGTGATTACAATATAGTTTAGCTAGTTAAGCTATAGTAACACAATTATATGGCCTTGTAGCATAACTTAACCATTGCTGATTAAATTGGAAGTAAACTTTATTTCAATTATGAAATCATTTCAACAAACTTTTTTCTTTTTTTTTAAGGAAGGACCATTGTTGAACCCATTTTGTTGCATTCATGCTCGTGTCTCTTACCCTCAATGATGCAGGTTAGAAAAGGCATGAGAAGATGAGTTTAAATATTCAAATGCAATATTTTCATCGTGCAGTGAAGACTTTTTAGAAGGTAGAGGATACTCTCTTCTTTCTTTTGGTATAGTGATCTAAAAATAATATAAGTTTCATATCAAGTTTTAAAAAATAGGGTCTTAATATTTCAAATACTCATTATGCAGAGGTAGTTGTAAAAGGTAAGCACCATCATATATGACACCACATAATTCTATTATTTGGCAGAGAAGTAGGGCAGCCATTGAAGTAGGATGGGCATTGCAGAAGGGGAGAGGAAAGGTATTGATAAAAGAGAAAACGTATCCCCTGCGGCCAATATATGCAACTCAAAGTTTAAGGTGAAATGGGGGAATGGGAAGAACAAATGGCTGAAAGCAATTCCAGAACCAGATGGAGAATTTCCCCATATTGATGGATTTCCTACTACAACAAAAAAGCCAAAATTGAGATAGAAATGTGGAAGTAAATCTTGATGATCCCCCTATAAATACAATGTTAAGATGATGAACAAATGCCCATTGTTTGTTTCTTTTTATGTTCTCCCCCAACTTAGTATGTTATCAACTCAAAGCTTTCTTCACACAAATATAAATAACTAATTTTGCCGTTCATCTTTGATGCAGGAGCATCATAACAAAGCTAGCAATGTGATTATTTGGTCACATGTTGTGGCTTGAGAAAGAGACAATAGTCCTAAGGATTTGAAGAAAGTTTTATTGAATGTTTTACCAATTTTAATTATGTAGACAGTTAATGTGTTGTCAGTTTTGGAGAGAGATTAGGAATAAATGGCTACCTAAGACTCCCTGTGAGGAGATCGAGACAAGTAGATTAACTGTTGAGTAATTTTAGGATTCAGTGTTTGCTAAATTTAGTAGTCCCTACCTAATATTTCGGAAAAAGATAGCTAGTTTTTTGAAAAGAGAAGAGGGAGGGAATTCGAGAGGGAGGACAGGAAGGTCTATGAGAGAGACTTTGTACGTGAAAGAAACTCCAGAAATACCTAAAAGAAATGTATCTGTTTCAAATAACTGTTTCAAATATCATATATGCAAGTTAACTAGGATTAATGGTTCTGTGGGATGATATGGTATTTCTGTGTGATAGAATCTCAGCACTGTGAAATGGGAAAAGAGGAGCTCGATTGGTGTTTTTTTGTTTTTGTTCCTGTCTTCATTAGATAAATGGGTGGTCTGAATTCATAAAATTTGACTGAGTATATATATGATTGTGTACAAGATTCTCAAGGCAGGGCATGTGAGAGTACTTGTCTGCACTGTGCATTCCTTTATCAACAGTAAGGACATTAATATCACTTGCAGACAGGACATGTTGGATCCCGTAAGAAATTTATTTTTACTAAATTACTAAAACATGTATGTGACCACCGAATTTAGGAGAAATCTCAATAAGAAATAAGCTATAGGCTAAATCGATCGAGATCTGGGGTTTCATAATATCTCATCGAGTAGTTATGGTAGAATTCTGTTGAGCAATCTTGATAGCCTTCAAGTCTGAACGGAGAGGGCACAAGGGGTTTTCTATTGATAAAATGAACTCCAGTTTTTTTTCCCAAATAAATCAGTGTGCCAGTGCACAAACTTGGATACGATAGCGTTTAGATGGTTTGGAAAATGTTCAACTTTCTGTTAATAAGTTGAACACCAAGTAGAACGATTTAGATCCGGCGTTGCTGCTCACTCCTAGATCGACGACCCAACCTCTACATCGCTTTCAAATAACAAGCAAGTTTCAAGTTTGGTTATATGAACTGAGGCGTCGGCTAGTTTGGTCACATGGTTGAAGCATTAGTGCTTATTCCCAAATGAATAGATACAGTGGAGTTTTGATGAGTTAGTGGAAAACGCCAAACCTAGCCGAGATTTGGTAAATTAGCAAACAGAGTTAAATAATCATACTTTTGTTATTTTAGGCCGATTCATAACCTTGCCACCAATTTTGGTATCAGAGCGAAAGGATTTGCTCAACATACCAGAAGAAAGATATACGCAAGAAAGATATGGTTGTGCGTATAGGAAGAGCGAGAGGTCGTGGCAGAGGGATACCAATAGCCAATGAAGAAGTCTTAGAGGAAATGAGAGAATTATGGGCATGTATGGAAGCCATGGAGTTGGGCAGATAGAGAGATCCAGAGGCAGGGGATGTGAGTGAACCTGAAGAGGAAGAACAAGGAGAAAAAATAACATTCATGCAAGAGACACCTGAGCTAAGATACTTTTAGTCAATTCTAGGAGAAACTTCAAGTCCCAAACCAGAGTTGCCTATCTATGAGGGGAGCCTTACTGCTGAACATCTCATTGACTGGATCAACGAGTTAGCCAAGTATTTTGAGTATGATGAGATTGAAGATAAGAAGGTCAGGTTGAAAATGACAAGGTTGAAAGGGCATGCAACCCTATGGTGGGATAGTGTGCAAGATGAAAGGAGATGAAAGAAAAAGCCATTGATAAAGAGAGGGGATAGGAAGGTGGCTAAGATGAGAGCCAAATTAATGCCCAAAGATTATCAGTTGTCTTTATATATACAAATGCATAACCTTAGGAAAAGGTTATTGTCTGTAAGATAATATACTAAGGAATTCTACAAAGTGAACCTGAGAGCAAGCTATGTAGAAGAATCAATAGAGAAGACTGCTAGATATATCAATTCTTTGAGGATGGATATTTAGGACGAGATCAGCATGATATCTCCAATGACAATGGAAGAGGCCTACCAATGTGCCTTGAGAGAAGAAGAAAAGTTATTAAGAAAGCAGAAATTCAACATAGGTAGAGGTTCAACCAAAGGAAGAGGGAAAACAACTGGAAGAGAAAATTTTGTAGCCCAAAAAGGAGAGTCCAACAACTCAAACCAACATGAACATCAAGATAGAGGAGGTGACTCAAGAGGGAGAAGACCTAACCAAGTATGTAGAGGTAGAGGAAGAGGCAAAGAAACTGTCTTTAGATGTTACAAATGTAACCAATCGGGTCATAGATCCTTTGAATGTCCAGAGAAGGAAAACATAGGACAGGGAAAAGCCTATGTAGCTTAGAATGAGCAACAATAAGAGCAGTTACCAGTTGCTGAGAATTTACCTGAGACTGGAGAGGCCTTGATGATGAACAAAGTCTTACTTTAACATGAGAAAGAGAATGTTGAACCTGCTCAAATAAAAGCCTTATTCAAGACCATGTGTAAGGTCAAAGGAAAGTGATGTAAGATGGTGATTGATAGTGGGAGTACTGACAATCTTGTTTCCACAGAAATGGTGGAGAAGCTGAACTTGAAGAAAATCAAACATCTAGTTCCTTATAAAGTATCTTGGTTGCATCAAATCCTGGTAAGTGAGCAATGTGAAATTGGTTTGCAAGTTGGTACATATAAAGATAGAATAATATGTGATGTTATGCCCATGGATGTGTGTCATGTTCTTTTGGGTAGACCATGGAAGTTCGATAAGAAGGTAGTTCATGAAAGTAGGAGGAACTGTTATAGTTTTGATATAGATGGGATGAGTCATGTTCTACTCCCTTTTGCAAGAAGGTAGTGCAATGAAACAACAGGAAACACAAGTTTTAATGTCGAGTGGTAAGGAGTATTTGCAGCAGTTTGAGGAGGAAGAGCTGAGTTATGCTATGATGTGCAAATCTAGAGTAGTGACGATAAAGAATATTGTTTCAGATCTTCCTGAAGAAGTTCTGGAAATGTTGGCCGAGTTCAGTGACACTGTGGTAGATGAATTACCCAATGAGTTTCCACCGAGGAGAGACATCAACCATCACATTGATTTTATTCCTGGAGCAAGCTTACCAAATAAGGTAGCATATAGGTGAACACCCCAGGAGAATGAAGAAGCCAGGAGGAAAGTAGAAGGACTGTTGGATAAGGGGTTGATTCAGAAAATTCTGAGTCCATGTGCAGTACCTTCACTATTGAGTCCAAATAAGGATGGAGAGAGGAGGATGTGTACAGACTCTAGAGACATTAACAAGATAAAAATTAGATATAGGTTTCCATTACCTAGGATGGATGACATGATGGATTTCCTGAGTGGGAACACATGCTTCTCAAAGTTAGGTCTGAAAAGTGGATACCATCATATTAGAATTCGAGAAGGAGATGAGTGGAAAACAACCTTCAAGACGAATGATGGGCTGTATGAGTGGTTGGTTATGACATTCGGGTTGTCTAATGCACCAAGTAATTTCACAAGGTTAATGAATGAGGTATTGAGAGACTTCATCGGTAAGTTTGTAATAGTTTACCTTGATGATATACTGATTTTTAGTCAAACAGAAGAAGAGCATTTGGAACATATGATATGTGTCTTAGAGAAATTGCAAAAGGAAAAGTCATTAGAGAATGTAAAGAAGTGCTCATTTCTGAAATCAGAGTTGGTATATTTGGGTTTTGTTATCTCAAGAGATGGATTGAAGATGGACCCAACAAAGGTAGAAGTAATCATTGATTGGCCTTCACCTCGGAATATTTTTGAAGTAAGAATTTTTCACGGCCTGGCTAGTTTTTATAGGAAATTTATCAAAACTTTCAGTGGAATTTGTGAACCCATTTTTGAAACAAATAAGGACAAGCAACCATTTCATTGGACAACAGAGGGTGAAAGGAGTTTTCATTTTTTGAAGAAGATAATCGCTGAACAACCAATACTGAAATTACCAGATTTCAGTCATCCTTTTCAAGTAAAGTGTGATGCCAATGGGACAACAATTGGAGTAGTGCTCAGTTAGGAAGATAGACTGGTTTCCTACTTTAGTGAGAAGTTGGATGAGTCAAGACAAGAGTACTCCTCTGATGACAAGGAATTCTATGCTATTGTTCAAGCATTGAAGCATTGGAGGCATTATGTGATTCCTAGAGAGTTTGTTTTGTTTTCCGATAATCATGCCTTACAATATATTATGCAACAACCTAAATTAAATAAAAAACATGTCAAGTGGGTTGAGTTCATGCAAAGATTTACTTTTGTGTTGAAACACATAAGTGGGAAATCAAATCGGGTAGCTGATGCTTTAAGTAGGAAACATTCGATTGTGCAAGAAAATCATGTACAAATTTTGGAATTTGAATATCTTAGAGATTTGTATGAGGCTGACAGTGATTTCCAAAGTGCATATCAGGCTTGTAAGAATCATGTAGAGGTGGACAGAGGATTGTGGACTGAATACATGTTAGAGGATGGTTTTCTATTTAAAAACAATAAATTATGTATTCCTAAATGCTCTATGAGAGAAAATCTGATCCAAGAAAAACACAATGGTGGAATGGAAGGTCACTTTGGAAGTGATAAAACTTTTGAACAATTAAGTCATTTTTACTTCTAGCCAAAGATGAGGGCTGAAGTTGAGAAATTTGTAAGTAGATGCAGGGTATGTCATCATGCTAAGGGAAGAAGCCAGAACACAGTCTTGTATACACCATTTCCTATTCCAATTAGGCCTTGGGATTGTGAGTATGGATTTTTTTTTGGGTTTGCAAAAGACTCAAAAAGGAAATTATTCGATCTTACGGTAGTTGTTGATAGGTTTACAAATATGGCACATTTCATTCCATGTTTTTAAGATGAGTGATGCTACACACATTGCTAATTTGTTTTCAATGAAGTTGTAAAATTACATGGTTTAACTAGGAGCATTATATCTAATAGAGATGTGAGATTCACAGGTCACTTCTGGAGAACTTTGAGGAAAAATTTGGGTACTAAGTTGAACTTCAGTTCAGCTTATCATCCATAGTCTGATGGCCAGACCGAAGCAGTTAATAGAAGTGTGGGTAACATGTTAAGAAGTCTAGTTGGAGAAAATCTGAAACAGTGGGACAAGGTGTTAGCTCAAGTTGAGTTTGCATTTAATGATTCACCAAACAAAAGTACAAGAATGAGTCCCTTCCAAATTCTGTATGGTATGCATCTTAGAGGGATTTATGAACTTCATGACTTGGGACAATTAGAGAAAATAAGTGCATATGGAGAAGACTTTGCAACAAGGAATAGTGAACTGCAGGAACAAGTTAAGGAAATGTTACAACAAAGTAATGTCGGTTACAAGGCAAGAGCAGATTCCAGAAGAAGAGAAAAGATTTATGAAGTAGGAGATCTAGTTCTAGCATATATGAGGAAGGAGAGATTTCCTAAAATAGAGTATGATAAACTGAAGATGAAGAAAATTGGTCCTTGTAGGATACTCAGGAAGTTCTCTGCTAATGCCTATGAGCTGGAAATGCCCACGGGGATTGATATTTCACCAATCTTTAATGTTGCAGATTCGTATACTTATGTAGCATATGGTATAGGTCAATTTATAGAATATAAAACTACTGAATATCTTCAATGGCTGAAGCAAATTCATGTGGCACAACCATTAGAATTTGAAACCATTCTAGATACTAAGGTTGCAAGGAGCACAAGGAAGAAGGATTATTTGGAATACTTGGTTAAATGGAAGGAGCATCCAATAGAGGAATCTACTTGGATGAGTGCTGCAGAGCTGGAAGCTAAAGGTTTCACTCTAGCTTATTTAATGAATAGGGGTTCATGACTTTTCACCCCTGGGAGTTTGATGCAGAAGCATCATAACAAAGCTAGCAATGTGATTGGAATACAAGATTGTGGAATGTGTTTCCTCTCCTCACCTTTTTCATGTGATAGCTTGGCTTGGATGTTTCCTTGGACTAAAAGTAATTAGATCGATCCTTGCTAAATGCACTTCCTATGGTGGTATTGGATTGTGCTAAGAAGATACTTTTCCTTGCGATGAAAGAAGGTTAGTATCCTTCACCGACCGAAATAATTGTGTATTATTTTAATTAACACGTTAAGCCATGCATCTGCAACATTTTCCACATGTTGTAGGTAGTCTAACATTCAAGTTAACATGATGGCTTAATCTCAGAGGATAACATGATGGCTTAATCTCAAAGGAGATATAGCAATCCAACGTATGTAAAAAACAGTGTAATCCTTTTAATTGACACATTAAACCATGCGCCTATAACAATACGTGTAGACATGAAATAAATAGTCTACATGTAGTAAATAGTCTTAGCATGATGGCTTAAGCCCACCCGTAGCAATCCACCAGATGCAATTCTCTATGTTTGAGGTGGATATTTGTTTTGACTTAAAAATATACGTCAAAAATATGTTGCTATGTTTGACTTGAAAAAGGAGATTGTAACCAGGAAAGAACACATTAATCGTTCACTTGTTTAAGTGTCTTTTTGTTAGACATGGAGCCAATATTTGGCATGAGGTCATATCCTTTAAATTTTCTTTTAACAGGTGAATCAATACCCTTAGGCCTTTGTAAATTCTTCTCTTAAAAAAGAAAAATATTAATATCCATTCAAAAAAAACCTAATTACACGTTCGTTCAAGATAGGTTTTGACAATGAAACAAACAAAATAATATTATACAACGTGGTTCATAGATGCACTGTTTCTTAGTCTTATTATTTTAATTTAAAAATTCTATTTAAAATTAAATATTAATAAAAAATAAAAATAAGTTTTATAAATAAATAAATAAATATATATATATTCCAAAGAAAAAAAAACCTTTATTCATGCGAATAACATGGACTGCTCCAGAGAGCTTACAATTATGCTTCGCTGACAAAGCTTACAGCCTTTCACAGCCTTTTCGGCTTTCATTGTCTTTTTGAACAAAACTGTTCTGCATACATATTTTACAACATCTTTCTTACAAACATAGGATGGACTTAATATTCAACATCCTGTGAATCATCTTTTTCCTCAACGAAGAATCCTGAGATACCTTCTGTGCTCCCTCCGACTGCTTCTTCTCCACAAAAAAGAAACCTGTTATGTACTCTGCACAATCAACACTGAATCCTGAACAAACATAAACCTGCCCATATTTGAATCATAATGGATTGTAGAACAAAAATGATTCTCCTTCACCGACGACCTCGCCTTCAATGATCCCTGGCTGAATGGCTAAAGCCTGTTTAGACAACATATCAACTTCTGAATTGAATTCTCTATAGATGTGATTGAATAGAATAACTTCAAAGGTTGGTTGTAAGGAACGAATTGCTTTTACCAAATTTTGCAGATGAGGAGCTCTTATGTTGTTTTTTCCTGATGCCCATTCTATAACCGTCTTAGAGTCTCCATAGATATGCAGTCTTGTTAACTGTTTGTCCTTTGCTATCTTCAAAGTAGCCCATAGCACTGAGAGCTCAACTTTGCTATTAGTTGCTTTGCCCAGGACAAGCTTAAAATAATTTTTGTTTGTTTCATTTATAAAGATAACACCTCCTTCCCCTCCAATGGGAGGGTCACCTTGACTGGCACCATCAAAGAAATCCCAAGGAATACTTTTGTCAATCACAGGGGTTGTTACAGCTCTTATTTTTCAATTTTGGGGGATGATCCATGTTCTTGTACTTTCTGCACCAGCAGAGCTGAAGAGATGTCAATGGGAGTCCAAATATTCTTGAAGATTGCTCTATTTCAAGCCTCCCGTATGGTGAATACAAAGAGCACAGGAAAAGCACTGAACTCACATATCACTTTGTTGTTCCACCAAGCTTTAGTTTTCTACTCCCATGTTCCTTCCATTTTGTTCATCCTTCCTTGAGATATTTCCCTTGATGCATCAGACCACACTTGACCTGCATATGGACATGTACCAAAGAGATGAGAGGTGATTTCTTCCCCTTTCTTGCATAAAATGCAGAACCCTGGGCCCTAAAAGCCTCTTTTCCTCAAGTTTTCCCATGTCAAAAGTCTATTATTTATTTCCATCCAGAATGTGAGAATGGTTTCAACGAACTGTTTGAATCCCAAAGTCCCTGCCACCACCATGTTTTTTCTCCTTCAAACTACTCCAATATTGCCACTTCATACCCCTTTTTAGTTGTATAGTCTCCATCTATCGCATTCCTTGTCCAAATTAGTTTATCCTGTGTATCTTCATTAAGGCTAATGAAATTTAAATCCAGCAGGTTAATATATTTATTCCAACATTCAACATCATCTCCCACCACTTGTAGCTCTACTGCATCTTTCCAACTTGTTCTACCTACCTAGTGTTGCTGCTGAATTTGGGCATCCGTGAGTTTGAAGCACCTTTGCTCACTTAGCTTGTTCAATACCGTTAAGGGAAGCCTGAAGTCCTCCCCTGCACCTTCCCACATGTCTATCCCTATCCTAACACTTCTCATGTTCCCTATTTCCCAGGCTGTCCAATTACCAATGAGTGGAAAATCTAGCACCATAGCTTTCCAACCCACAAACCCATTTTTGAAAGACTTGTTAGGACTTCTGATCTAGTCAATCATTGTCATGTTTGGACAGTATTTAGAGCAAACAACCCTCCCCCATAAGGTATCTGTATTTTACACAAGTCTCCAGAGGGATTTCGATGCCAGTGCTTTGCTGAAGAGTGTTGGGTTTTTAATTCCCCAACCTCCTAGTTCCTTGGGCATAGCTAAGGAGGTCAATTTAGCCAAGGGAATGCCATTGATTTTTTTGCTTGCTGTCCATAGAAATGCAAAGCATTTTTTCCTGATTTTTGCTAAGATACCTCTGGGAATGTAGGCTATGGAAGCCCAGTAGAAAGGAATGCTCTAAAGCACAACCTTAATTAAAACCAATCTTCCACCTCTGTACAAGAATCAATTTGCCCATAATGAGACTCTAGCTTCCATCTTTTGATAGAGCCACATCTAATCTTGAAAAGCATAACTATTGGGTTTGAGAAAAAACCCTAGGTATTTGAAACCTCCAGTTATCAGTTTTGCATGATAGGCTAGAATCTCTTTTGAATTTTGGGCTAATTCTTCTGAGAACTAATTGTGAGCCAGCAATGGTTTTTCTATATTAATCATCATCCTATAGCCTTCTTGTATTTTTCTATCAAAGTTGCATATTCCTTTAGGTTTTCCTCTTCTCCTATCCCGAACAACAGGACATCATCCACAAACAAGTTATGTGTAGCTTCCTCCGACCTTGATACCTTGACTCCTGTGATCCTACCTTCCTTCCTTTCTTTCAGGATTAGCCTACTCAAGGCATCAACCACCAGTAGGAAGATGAAAGGAGACAAAGGACAACCCTGCCTTATTCTCCTAGTCGGTCAGAAAAAAACTAGAAGGTGATCCATTGATCAAGACTGCAAAAGAAGTGGTTTGAACACAACCCATTATCCATTCTACCATCTCCATATTCATCCCCAATTATATGAGGATCAACCTGATAAGGGTCCAACTTACCCTGTCATAGGCTTTGGACAGGTGTAGCTTTAAGGCAAAGGCTCTCTGCTTCTCTTTCTTAATGGAGTGAATTTCCTCCTGAGCTAGAGATACTCCATCAAGAATTCTCCTATTGTGCAGAAAACTAAATTACTCTTCTGATATTACCTTACGCAAAATAGGTTTGATTCTTTGAGAAATGACCTTAGCTATTACTTTATAAATCATATTGCAGCAAGATATTGGTCTAAAGTCTTCAAAGGCTTCTACCTTTTGCTTCTTAGGGATTAGCGCTATGAAAGTAGCATTCATGCTTCCTAGCACCTTCCCCGCCTTTCTATATTCCTTGACCACTGCCAAAATTTCCTCCTTTAACTTGTCATAAAAACCAAGAAAACATTCTAAGGTGAACCCATCAAGCCCAGGGCTCTTACCTTTTTGGAAGGAGTGTAACACCTGTTGTATCTCTTCCTCCGTTATCTCTTTGGCTAATTATTGATTCATCTCTTTTGTGATAGATCTTGGGAATAGGTCTAGAACCTCTAGCATCTTGGCTATTGGGCATCCTTCTGGTTCTTTGAACAAGCCTTGAAAATGTTCCACGGTTGCGTGTGTTTTCTCCTCAAAGGACTTAGCTCATGAGCCTTTGAGGGTCCTGATCTCATGGATTGTATTGATACTTTTCCTCTGAGAAGCATATCTGTGGAAGTACTTTGTATTCTAATCCCCTTCTACTAACCACAGAGCTCTGCTCTTAAGCCTCCGTTTTGCTCTTCTTGCAAGAGGAGTGCTTCTTTCTTCCCTTCCAGCTTTTTTAACTCTCCAAGTTCTCCCTCATTGAAAACTCCTTCTTCATAATTTTCATATAACTCCTTAATCTAAAGTTCAATCTGTCTTAATTCTTCTTGTTGTCTTATTCTAAAATTCTCATCCCATTCTTTTGAAATATTTTTAGCTCTAGCCATATGGTCCACAAATTGTTGCATTAAAAAGTGATTTTGTGCTTCTTGCAGTGGTTCCCATGCTCCTAGAATGAGGTCTCGGTACTCCTCATCTCTAGGTGCTTGAGGTTTGAACTCGAAAGGAGTAGGAGGTTTTACCTCTGGAGTTTTGATTGTTAGGACTATAGGGAAATGGTTTGAAGTTCCACCCGTTTCCACTGTACCTTGCATAATTAAATCACTCCTTATCAAGTTTTCTAAAACTAGGAATCTGTCCAATCTTTTCAAGATGGCCTGATCTCCTCCCCTCCTGTTTCTCCATGTGGACATTAAATTTATTGGTGACAGATCGATTAAACTCTTTTGCTAAAAAAGATGATTGAAAAAGGGCCCTAGAGAATCATATCTCACATTTTTACCCCACACTTCATTACTAGTTAGAGTTAGGTTTAAATGTCCTCCTACGATCAAACCTGGCAAGTCCAGGGCTCCAGAGCCTTCTAGCCTTTCCCAAAAAGTTTTTCTATCATAGAAAGGTCCATAAATATTCAAGATCATAAAATGCTTCTCTGTCTCATTGTCTTCCAACACTATTCCCACAACTGGTCCGAAATGATGGACTAAAATCAGAATTAAGGCAGGACTCCATGATGTTAGGGTTCCTCCTGAGTGACCATCTGCGTCACTGCTAGTCATTCCCCAATCCTTAATACATTATTTTACCGCTTCTTCTTCCTTCTTTCCTTCTAATATTGTCTTTTGCAGCAATAAAACCATAGGTCTCGTGGTGGCTAAAAGCCTTTTCAGGGCGAATTTCTTGGGTACCGCCCCTAACCCCCTAATGTTTAAGGAGAGTATTTTCATTTGATAGTCCCTCCTAGGGATTTTCCTCTAAGCACCATTGAAATTGTTCCTTGCCTACCTTGTTTAACGTCTAAAATCGCTTGTTTCTGAGCCTTTGAAGGGAAGGTTTTCCTTCCCATCTGAGATATTATTACATTGTTTGGGGCTAGACCTTCCATTTAAATACACTCTTCCCCCGTACTTTTGTAAGCCCTGGGTCTTAAATTGTATTCCTTTTTTGCGAAATTACAAGGAGCTTCCTTTGTTATAGTTTTGTGGGATAATTCAATACCATGTACAACATCACTTTTGTTAAAAAAAATCACAGGATTAATACTGTTACTTTTGGATCCCGTGAATGTTGTTCTACTTTTGTAAGCCCTGGGTCTTAAATTGTATTCCTTTTTCACCAAATTACAAGGACCTTTGTTATAGTTTTGTGGGACAATTCCATACCACTTACAACATCACTTTTGTTAAAAACAATAATACTGTTACTTTTGGATCCCTTGAATGTTGTTCTTTTCTTGTGGGAGTCGTTGAATTCACTAGGGCTGAGGTGTCCTTCTTTTGTCCTTTCTGCATCCTTGCTAAGGTGTCTTCCTTCCTTGGTTGTTGTTCCATCCAATTTCTCAATTCCTATCTGAGAAAATTCTATTGACTTATCTATTTCATCCTTGCCACCTTTTGCCATTCCTGCTTCTTCCTGTTGATGACCGCTAGCTTCGCCAACACTTCGTGCTTCTTTTCCCAGACTTATTTTGTTCTCCGCTCACTCTCTAACTGACTGAAATATTTTGTTATCTTCAAGTTTCTGTTTACCCTTATAATCTCATGTCTTAACTTCTGCTACCTTTGCGCCATCTTCTGTAATGCCTTCCTGTCTTGCCTTCTCATCCTTCTTCGTCCGTACCTTCTTAACCCATACCTTCTTGAACTGACCTTCCTTCATGTTTTTCATGCAATTCTTATGCAGGTGCCTGACCTCTCGACACCCATAACAGCGGAAGGGATTTTCCAGTAGTCTAATCGTTGCCTCCACTGACTCCCGTACATGTTTATTACTATTTATTCATACAAATCGTCTTTTAAATCGAGTTCCACCAAAATTCTTGCACAACTACGGTCCACTTTTGATTCCCAATCCTTTTCTAATGTCATGAATCTCCCTATCTTGTTACCTATTGTTGTAAGACACTCCTCTTGCCAGAACATCATGGGCAACCCTGGAAGTATAACCCAAACTTGCTGGATGTTATACGGCTCCTTTCCGACATCAAAGTCTATCCTCCATTTTTGTAGTATAAGTCTTGAAGGTTCCCACTGCCAATTTCTATCCAACAACTTATGTCCATCCTTTTTCTATCTCAGCTTCAGCAAAAACCACCCTCTTGGTAGTGTGTGGAATTCAGGCTTATATCCGAGTTCCCCCTCCCAATTTTCATTCAACCATTTCTGCATTACTTCCCTACCAGGAAATTTTCCGTAGAAACAACCCACTAATGCTAACCTCATGTAATCTGGAATCTACTTGAGTTCTATATCTCTTCCTATTATTAATTCCGCAACAGTCTTCCTCATCCTTACTCCTTTTGATTTGCATGGCTGTTTGTTGCTTACGTTTGCGCAATTACTACCTGAAGAGGTTTCGTTAATTAGTATTATGTTATTACATGCCTCAGACTTATTTGTTGTCTTCGCATGTGTCGGAGTACTGCTCAATCATTCATGTGCCTTCGTACTCATTGACTTTGCATGTGTCAGAATACTGCTCAATCATTCATGCGCCTTCGTACTCATTGACTTCGCATGTGTTGAAGGACAACACCCTCCTTCAGCTTCCGTTTCTGCCTGCCTCTTCATACTATGCACGTCCTCATTCGTGCAGAAAATAGAATCCTCCCATTCATCTAGGGTGTAATCGACCTCGTCGATATGCATCCTATGTTATTCCTTAAAACCTTCTTGCCTCCGTGTTGATTTACTTCCAGACTCTGGCCGCCCATCAGCTTTGCGCAATCAAGACTTAAGAAAAGAAGACAAAAAACCCCTCTTGCTTCTTTTGGCTCCTCATATATATATATATATATATATATATATATATATATATATATATACATACATGCTTAGTTTAAACTATTTAAAATTATTTGACAAGTACATTTTACACTCCATTTCAATTAAGGCTATATTTATTTTCATAATTTATTGAACTTCCAATTTTTATAATACTTTGATTTTTATGAAAAAAATACAGATGTGTAAATCTATTCAATAAGATTATTTACTTTTTTCTATTAGATATGAACCCTATCAAAAAAAGGAAAAAGATATAACAAATATTGTTCACTATATGTTAGGTGACTGATTATTAACTTTTGTTGACTTTTTATTATTATAAATCTTTCTAATAATAAATAAATAATAACAAAATTATTGTCAATTTTTTTAATAAGTATATATATTATATTTCAATTATAAACATATTTTTAAGGCTTTGATTGTTGCTTTGCAACTATTTTCTTTGTTATTAAAGTGTTAGAATTTAAATTTTAATCAACATATTTATCTATTTAGAATTTATCATAGTCATGTTAGCATTTACCATTTACTCGACTGTAAGTGGGATATCAATTAAAATTAAAATGATTTACATTTTTATTAAATTAAACAAATATGATTCTTTCTCTTTTATTCTTGAATGATAAAGTTTAAATATTTATAAATATATTATATTTAAATTGCTATTATTATATTATAATAAATATGGGCTATTATTAATTATTTTTTTACTTATTACTTTACAATTTTGATTTTTTTTACTTATTACTTTACAATTTTGATTAAAACAAGAATGATTGTACATTTATATTAAATTAAATAAATATGACTTTTTCTCTTTTACTCTTGAACGATGAAGTTTAAATATTTATAAATCTATCATATACATTTGATTATAATAAATGCTGGTTATTATTGATTATTTTCTTTACTTCTTACTCTACAATATTTACTAAGGTTTCATGGTATGTTGTTACAAATATTTACTATGTTGTCAGATTATATAATTAGTATGTTTATCAAGTTTCATCATAACATGCTTTGCTTATTGTGTAAGCGATGAACCTACTGTAACCACTATTGTTTTACAGTAACATGAAATTATGCTTTGCTTATTGTCTAAGCGATGAACCAGCAATAACCACTATTGTTTTGCAATAGCACGAGATTATGCTTTGTTTATTGTGTAAGCGATGAACCTGCAATAACCACTATTGTATTGCAGTAGCACGAAATTAATTCGTTAATGTTGGATGATTTGGAGGTGCGGTCATACTAGTCTAAAGATTCAATCATGTAAAGTTCGTAAAGTTCATTTGAAGATGTTACTTATTTGATTATTAAAATCAAAATATAATAAAATAATATTTAATAAAATTTATGAAGAAATAAAAAGTAGTATAATAACGATATTAGTTAATATAATAACAATAACGACAATAAACTAAGTAGAGCATTGATCTTATATCTTTCAAATTGCCTTTGGTTTACGAGGTGGTCTTTCTCTTGGCTTCTCTTGGTTTGGTGTTTGTTTGGTTTTCCTGTCAACTCTAGTTTGATTGCTAGATTTCATTTAGCATGGGAGGTTATAGAGATTCCTCTCATTACAATCCATCTGAAATCTCTTTTCTCCATTGAGTTTAACTAAAGAATGCTGACAAATTGAGGATCTATAGGTTGCATTCTTCCATTTGAGTAACGTGATGACCTCTCAGCTTGATGAGGCACCACAAACTATGGATTGCTTTGTTACGTAGTATATAGGATAGATTTAAGAGCTAATCTAACTTGCTTGAAGTTTATCATGTCATTGGTATAGACCCATAATTAGTGGAACGCAGATGAATGACATTTACTTTCTATGGCGGCAAATGAATTCAAACATGTTTTTTTGTCTACTTTTTTCCCTATAGCTTTAGTTTTATAGAAATACCTATTATCAATACCTCCTAGCAACGTCTGGGACATTGCCACCTCGTGGCTCTTGTTATTATATCTATAAGTATTTATTATTAGATGTATTTATGACTATTGATATACATCTATATTCACAACAATATTGTTGAAATATCATAATTTTAACGACTAATGCATGTTCACTAGGTTGATTCGTAGTTTATGTATATATGTCATAAGATTCCACATATGAACCATTAAGAATAACTATGTCATTGTGCTCTAAAGTTAGAATAACTAGGTCACCTTTATAATTGTTGACCTATTTTTTAAAAGCAAATTATTGATGTTCCAATTTTGTTTTACACTTAATCTCTGTTAATATGCTTGCTATAATAATATGGTTATTTATGTTTTTCAATTTGATTTTCTACATGAAATGAGTTTTGTATAAATTACTTTGTCTTTTAGATAAGACCTGGGTTTATGTTTGAATATCACATATTAAAGTTTGTTGGGGTTGTTTTTCCACATCCTATCTAAGTGACAACATTGGACATGCCACTACTCCAACTCAATAACTAAAGTATTAATGTGGAACATAACCTCAACATAGTGATATGGCTTTGTATTAATATAGCTTGCAACATAACATAACATAGATAGCAATTATTAGCCAAAGGTAACTCGGGGAATGCCACCCCATACTAAGGGAGCCTATGTTATCACATCAACTTGGGAACTTGCACCTCAAAACCAATTTGGATTGGAAAAAAATTTGGTGCAAATAATGCCTTATACATGATCCGAAAACAAGATCTTTGCTACTCTATGACGTTAACATGAATTGCATAAAGAGCATGAACGAAGCTCACAAATCCATAAGAAGAGAACCAAAC
>LPNX010571091.1:0-44895 GCA_001517045.1 Pseudotsuga menziesii
ATAGTTAGATAAAGAATCAGCTAGACTATTCAAACTTGTAGGAACATGAATGTACTCAATGAATTCAAAATGTCATTCTAAAAGACATACTCATAGAAAATTTCTAAACAGTACAGGATCATGAACCTGATACTGAACGTTTAACTCGGATACAACAAGTTGCAAGTCCATTTTAACAATAATTCATTGGATTCCAAGGGTGTTAGCCTCGACTAGAATCTCAATGGTTGTGCTATACTCTACAACATTATTGGTCGCAGGTCCAAGGAACGATCCTACTGAACTAAGAACTTGATTATCAGGTGTGAATATTACCCATGCGGTGGAAGCAATGTTCCGATAGCCATGGATAACACCATCTGCATATCTGAAATAAGTGAAAGTTTCTAATGTCATCTTCCAAGTAAAAATACCAAGCAATATAAGTGTGTGCATGAAATAACTATTTTACACAAATTTTTAGATAAAATACAATCTAATACAACAAATGGTGTGAGGCATTAGTTCTTATGCAATGTACTTCTTCACATAGATACCATTTCTAATATCCGACAAGGTTTCCCCATCACAATTGACTAATTCATATTCTCTCATTTTTAACCTAGTTTTGACAACAAGTGGGCCAACCCATTTAGGTACAAATTTCCCTTTTCCTATTTTATCATTGTCTTGGTCATAAACTAAAACCATATTTCCTTTTGAAAAGACTTGAGGACGAACAAATTTGTCATATTGGGATTTGACTCTTTTCTTGTGTGCTTCTATGTTTAATGAGGCCTCTCTTCTAGTTTCATCAAGGGAATGAAGATGGAGGAGTCTCTCTTCTTTTGTATAGGTGTTAGGTAGGAGTTTGATATCTATTTTTAATGATGGGATCTCACATTCAATTGGAAACACAACTTCTTCTCCATAACCCAACTAGAAATGAGTGAAACCAGTCATGTTTTTATTTGAGGTATGGTATGCCTAAAGAGAAGAGAACAACATCATATATGAGTTAGTTTTGTTCTTATTAATCGTTCATTGCAACATGATCTTGAAAACCTTGATGATGGATTCAAATTGAGTGTTACATTTGGGTAATATGGTGAGGAAAAATCATGTCATAATCCTAACTTGGTCATAAGTTCATCCATGAATGAATTCCTAAATTGGCTACCATTATCTGTGTTGATCTCTTTGGGTGCACCAAACCTAGTTATTACATGATCGAATAAAAGATACGCTGCAATTTTTTCCGTGTTGTTGAATGTAGGAATTGCCTCAACCCAATTTGTTAAGTAGCCCACTGTTACTATGATTTAGTGGTGTCCATCAGTTGGAGGTGGATTGATTGTCATGTAATCAATGGCCCATTTTGAAAATGGACCCACGGTTACCACAAGGTGTAATCGAGAATCATGTGCATGCATTTTTCTCGTATAGATATGACAAGGATGACATGTTTTAATGGAATTAACATAATATTTAAATATCGTGGGAAAAAAGTATCCTACATGCAATATTTTCTGGGCAATTTCCCACCCAGAAAGATGACCTCCACATGCTCCTGCATTGCAATCATTCAATACTTGCTCAACTTATTCATGTACTAAAAAATGTCTTAAAATTAAATCTATTCTTCTACGATACAAAGTATTCACAATAATGAGGGATACTTGTGCTTGGTGTCTGATACGACATCGTTCAATGCTGCAAAATTGAGCATCAATCCTTTGAGTTTGGAGATATATAATCAATGTTCCATACCAAGGATCTGTAGTGGCAATGAGAAATAAATGTTCATCTGTGGAAGACTCTTCTTCTATCGTTTCTTCTTTATTGCAGGGTAACTCAGAAACTAGATCCACAAATGTTAATGATTTCTTAGCTTTAGCGTTTACGATTTCAAGATAAAATTCCTGAAACATTACTATCCATTTTGAATACTTCCCCTGATGACTCGAACGGAAAAAATGTGTTTCATGGGGTTCATTTCAGCCACAATAGTCATTTTTTCACAGAAGTATATAATGTCTAAGTCTTTGAACAACATGAACTTCTACCAAGGCTAGCTTCTCTACCTGAAAATATCTAAATTCGAGGCCGGCAAGGCCCTTAATGAGATAATATACAAAATTTTCTCAATTTTAATCTTTCTCTTGGACCAATAGCATCCCTAAAGTGGATTTGGTTGATACCAAATATAACAAAAAATCTCTGGTATATTTCAGAGGACTAAGCACAGGATTGACACCAGGGCTTGTTACAATGCATCAAAAGAGTTTTGGGCTTGGCCATCCTAGATAAATGGTGTAACTTGTTTTAAGAGACACATGAAGCCTTTTGAAATTTCATCATAATTCGCAAGGAATCTTCTCAAGAATGTTGTTTTTCCTTGTAGGCTTTGAAGTTGTCTGATTGTTTCGGGGAGGGAAACTATAATATTTCATTGACCTTAAGGGGATCTACCATTATCCCATTATTGGATACAATGAAACCAAGTAATCCACCAAACTCCACGTAAAATATGCATTTATGTGGATTCAATCTAATGTTATACTGACGACATTGAATGAAAATGGCACATAAGTGTGCATAATGTTTATCTCTTCTCCTAGATTTGGCTATCAAGTCATCGAGATAAACCTCGACCATTTTCTTAATATCATGGAACTCATATTTCGTGTCTCTTTGAAAAGTGTCCCTAGTATTTTTAAGGCCAAAATAAATTTACCGATACACAAAAGTGCTTCATGGGAAAATGAAATTTGTTTTATGTTGGTCTTCATTCCTAATCTGAATTTGTTGTAACCAGAGAATCCATCTATAAATGAAAATATTTTGTTAATGACAAACTCGTCTATAATATTATGAAAGAAGGGTGTGGGGTCATTGTCTTTGGGACAATCCATATTTAAATCCCTAAATTCAATATATACTTAGATTGTTCCTTGTTTTTAATGATCGAGACATGATTAAATACCCATTCAGTCAAAGGTACAAGGTAAATGAAGCCATGTTTTAATATATTTTCTACTTCATCTTTTATGGTAGCAAATTTTTTAGGATTTATTGGTTGTAACTTTTGTTGTACAGGTTTAACATTCTGATAGGTTTTTATCTCATGTTAGAGAATACTAGGATCGATTCTCGACATTTCTTTATATGACCAAGAGAACACATCACAAAAATATTTGAATAGAGCAGTATATCATGTGATTTTCTCTGCAGAGAAATTGGCACCGATATTGATATTCTCGATGAATCCAGGCTTAATGGATATATCGATAGGAACGATGTTGCAATGTTTTCCAATTTACTTCCGAAATCACATTGTTTGTTTGTACAGGGCATTGGTATTGTTCCATATAGTCATGAAGGTAAAATTTTCCAAGTTTAACCTCTAATGAATCTGGCTTAAAAAGAAATGATGATCAATGATGCATGTCCTCCCAAGGTTTTTATGAGATGTTCATGACTTCAAGGAAAGCTTCATCAGATGAAAATGTTTTATCCAAGAGTTCATGAGTGTTGGGAGTATTGATATCCTATATGGGTGATATGTATGGATCATATTCCTCCTTTGGAGAAGGATTTTGATCCAAGTCTACTGAAGTCATTTGAATTGCTTGAAATGAAAATTCTACAACAAACAAGGGTGTACTACTCAATATTCCACCAAGTTTTTCTAAATGTATTTCCTTTCCTTCACTAGTTTGAACTTGGATATCTTCTATCGTAGTTCCATTTGATGAAGTGGACCCAATAGTAGTAGTGGATTTAGAAAAAACTATTAACGAAAAGTAAACTTATGATGTAATGGCGAAAACAGGAAAAGTTTTAGGGATAGATGTTGGTGGTGGGATTGTGAATGTTCCCATGAGGGAATAATATTTTAACATCCCTACTCAAACATCTTGAATCACTATTTTTTAATCCCCCACAAAAAGTACATTTGAGTGGATACCAGTTTCTGATGTATGTAATCTAACTTATCAATTGTAACAATCTTACCTTGGTGGGGGAACCAAATCACTCAGAATACTGAAGATAATACAGTCATCATTATATGTATCCAACTACGTCCCAATAGAATATTGTAATGTATGGGTGCATCCACTAGCTCAACATAAAACTGAATTGTTTTGCCTCGTAATTCAATTGTGAAAGTCATAATAATTCCATGAGGTGGGAACGAGTGTCCATCAAATGCTTTGAGTATTGTGTGGGATGGTGCTAATGTGGGTGATCCTAATGCTTTCAAACATCCTAATGACATGATTCAAGTAGAGGCTCCTTAATCTATAACAGTTCAAAAAATATTCATCCCATGTAAGACCACTTTAATCTGAAAAGCAATATGTGATGGGAACCTACATGTTGACTGTCCTAAAACGAAGTTTATCAAAATAGTATCATTCAAATCAATTGCGCCAATGGAAAACAATATTGTTCTTTTTATGAGTTGGACAAGTTTGTAATACCTCCAAGGCTGACATGGAATAAGGTTCTTGAGCTAAGTTTTCCACTATATTATAGTGTTGAGTTGCTCTTGCATTAGGATTATGAGTTGTTTTACATAAAACCCATTTGGGGGGTCATGGAGAGCTATTCCAATGGTTGGTTTCTCGATGGAAAGAGAACCATTTGGTTGTGATCCTGATGGGTCTAAAACACTAGGTGGTGTATCATAAGAATGAGACATTGTTTAAAAATTAATCTCATGATCTGACCTAAAGATGTTGGAAATGGGTGGATTTACCCCTTGCAGAGTGTTTTCCTGGTTTCCCCCTTACAGAGGTACCGGAGCCGCAACAACCATCTGTTTTTGTTGTGGAATAGGTTGAGTCAATACAACATGTTGTTGTGGACCACCACATTGAGATAACATACGATGAATGTCATCCATATGAGGGAATAGGTGAGTAGGATGATCTCCTTGACGAATCTTGGAAGGATACTTGTTTTTCCATTTCTCCTTATTTCCTTCCAGTTGATTATTCATCTTAGGTGGATTTCCTACCCCATAACTAGAATTTGTCTTTTTTTTTTGTTTCTTATTTTTTCCTTTTTGGTCTATGGCTTGGACTGTGAGGATTTCTGAAGTTTGGGTAGGATTTGAAGGTAGCTGGTTTTCCTGGGCAATTGTGGGTTGAAAATTTTGAACAGATACTTGTCCCATTTGCTAGGTAAGTTGATAATTTTATTGACATAACCAATTACACCATTGGCATGAGGTCCTTTTTGAGACCAAGCTAGATCAGAGGTAGGTCTCCCAGCGTGAGGTATTAAATCATAAAGTGTTCTTGATTGTGAATATATCAAATCCATCTGTGGGGAAATGCAAATGAGTTGTTCTTTGGTCATGGATCCTGAAATGGATACATATCTGGAAAGAGTAGGCAATAATGATTTCACAAACTAGTATGCTAAGAATTAATCTGGGATTTATTCTTAAATAATCCTTTGGAGTCTCCTCCACTCATGTATATGATCAAATATGTGAGTAGAAGTGGATTTCCTAAGCGAAGTCAAAAGTTCAGTACATGTCTCATAGAGGATAGGTAATTGGAAGTGTGTCAAAAACATCATGGCTAAAGATGAAAAATATGTGAATGTATTACGAGGAAATTATGTGTATTATTTCGCAACAGTTTTCGTGATGATCCGCTAAAACAACTACAACCTAATATTGTCATCAACTAGGGAATTGGATGAACACCATAAATGAAATGTCATCACGTGATTTGATGGATCCTCCCCTGGTCGTCTATCGAATTTGGGTACATCAAAAGGAGGCTTTATTGGTATGGTTGGAAACCCATTCACATGTAGAATAGGATCCCTAGTCAGTTAAGATAAATCCGATAGATTCAATGTAGCTAGAAACGATGATATGATGGGCATCATTGTAGATATTTGGTACATGGGTGGAACCTAATGGTTCACTATCCTTGGGTTCAATTAAAATTCCAAGGTGAACTGCTTCCTTGAAAAGTAATACCCCAAAAATATTGGTTATTCCCAAGAGATTTTCCATTCCATTGTGGGATGGTATTGAAAGGTGAATTTACCCCTTGCAGAGGTGGACCCCAAGAAGGATGATAGTTTCTTGGGAATGGACCATTCCATGGATATTGTCCTTTCCCATGAGAATCATTCCAAGGTATATTTCCCCCTGTGGGGGTAGGATCCCAGAATATTGGTTACTTCCTACACCCCAACCACTCTCATGTGGAATGGTATTGATAGGTGGACCGCCCCTTGGCATAGTGGTTATGGGGGTGTAGGGTTTCCCCTATAATTTTCATTAGGATTAGTAGGAGGATAACCCCTTGAGACATTTCCACTCATTTGTGGAGGATTACTCCAATTGGAATTTATGTCCCAAGATCAATTATTTCCACCAGTATATTAGCATTCCATGGTGTAGGGTTTCCCCTAGAAGTTTAACCTGTACAAGTATTGGGTAAACCAAAATGATGCACATTAAATACTTGCATGTTTTGACCTTAATAAGCCCCAATGTATGGAAAACCCATGTCTAGTAAGGCACACCATCCGGGAGGGGTTACCTACAGATGAAGTAGATGTACTTCTAGTATTGGAACCTGGAACTGTACCAACTATCACTGAAGAGTTGGTTGAACTTATGCTAGTGACATGCATGCTAACTATTGGGATTGACATTGAGGTCGAATTGGAGATATTATCTCGTCTAGAAACCATTTGGGATTTCATTGGTGCAGTCCCTTGATATTCTGAAGAATCCAAAGGGTTAAGTGTAGTATTTTTCATGTTATTAAAATATGTGAAAAGAGGGTTAATGTTATCCAACGACTCACTTACAAAAAGTATTATTGGGTTTGAAAGAATCAAAGGTGGATTAGTGGGATCAACTGTATGGTTTTATAATTTTTCAACTTCAAATGGAGCAAGATTATAACTATTTTTGTAGATGGTTGAGGATTAGGTTGGTATTTTTCTTCTCTAGTATTGTTAATTGAAATTAAAAATGGTTCAGTCTCAAAGTCACCTTAGTTTGTTTTTGTATTCGTCTCCATGTTTTAGAGGGGCCTTCAAATTCTGGTGACTCACCTCATTGTCGCCTTGAATGGTGGGTCGAGAGAGAAGCCACTTTGATGTTTGACTTTTTAGAATTGGTTTGTTAATTGAAATACATATCAAATTTAATCAAAAAATCCTAAATGAAATCTATACTTCAACAAAAATAAAAGTGTCCACACCACTAAAAATTTCCTAAGGAAACAACAAGCAAACTTCTTTCCAAAAAACCAAAGTTTAGTGAAAAGTTGGATTTAGAGGACCTTCCAAAACTAGTATCTCATGAGGGACATAATGCATAGAAAATTACTCAATAGTAGAGGTATGAGAAACAATTACACTGTTCTTCAATCACCAAAGGTGAAAGTGTTAGCTCTTGGCTACTCACCCTCCCAAGGAGCCAAAACAACCTTGTGTCTGTCTCAGGTATTGGAAGTGTCCCCAACTCACAACAACCTGTGTGATTCCATAGGAAAGAAAACTATGGTTAGCACTTCACAATCGGTGGTCGGGTGGGACAATTGTTAGTCTAGGATAACTCACATAGACTAGATATCGCAAGAAAATGATGTCACCCCTAGGACTTGTCACTTAGTTGAAATATTGTAATGTTCTCATATCCCACCAAAGAAGCAAGAGGGGGTGTACCACCCTTACTAATTCGTATTGACCTCATGCTTAACGCATGTGTTAGAAGCACTTTCTCAACATGTAGTCTTTGCTACTAATGGATTTGATTTCTCTTAAATCAATACTAGTTTCAAATTTATGTCGATTTGGAGTGTTAAATTTCAAACCTAATCCATTTCCTTAGCCTGATCTTTTTGGTGATATCAAAAATAGAATCTTGACTGATTTTAGATTAAGCATTTTTTAAAGGTAATTCTTTGTTTCAAGGAGTGATGGTGAAATTGATGGTGCTGTGACTCACAATATTGAACCAAACCAATGAATAAATTCCCTTAAATCTATCATCTATTTCAATGAATTTCTTACACTAAAATCAAGGTACGAGGTTTCTTTGATAATCTTTCAAACATGCATGTATTTCCAACTTTTCAAATGTTTAAAATAAGTGTCCCTAAATCAAGTAGAATGTTCAATGGCTTGAAAAAAGGTGATGCAGAAAACTTAATGAGTCTTTGAGGTTTTTGAATCAATTTGTCTTTCTTTTTATTATTAGTGAACTTTTCAAGGTTTGTTCAACAATTAAATCACATAAAAGTGATTTAAAATATTTACACGAAGGATCCTTGTTTCTTGTTCACAATATCGCTTGAAAGTGCAAGTGAAGACGATACACAGAGCCCATTAGAACTCTATGAAAAAAAACTATTACACTTGAGATCTCTATTTTTTCATTCACAAGACCACCTGAAAGTGCAAGTGAAGAGGATATGTAGAGCTCAGAAAAGATATGCTTCAACAACAAATCCTACATGATTACACTTGAGGTCCTTGTTTCTCATTCACAAGATCCCCTGGAAGTGTGAGTGAAGAGGATACGTAGGGATCGAAATTATGCTAAAAAATAATTCTAGACTATTACACTAGAGATCCATATTTCTCGTTCACAAGATCGCCTGAAAGTGCGAGTGAAGAGGATATAGAGGGATCGAACACAACTTATAACAAGAATTTTGATAATGACAAACAAAGTCCTCTAGTCGTGCTTCAAGAAATTCAAATTAATCTATCGAGAAGACAATTTTACTTGTTCAAGCCATTTTCTTATGTTTTGGAGGGAAAAGTTTTGAATTTATCTTAAGTGAGAGGTCCAAATTTTTGAATTTTATTTAATTGATGGTTCTAACTATGTCTTAACTATGATTTCAAAGTGTGTATCTGATCAACAAGTGTATGCAATTTCAAAATCAAAGGGCCTAAGATTAATGAATTTAAAAAGCATGTGATGTTCTTCATTCTTCGATAAATTTTCTTTGCAACCAATGATTTAAATGTACCAAATCAATAAAAATATCATCTAATAATAGTGAATTAATGGATCCAAATGAAAAAGATCACCTACTACATTTATATCTAAGCAAGAGTTAAAAGAAAAAATGAACAAAAGCTCAAAAAAATTACTAGTAAAAGTGTTATTTCAAGATTTCTTGAAGAAGATTCAAAAACACCTTAATTCAAATGAAATCCTTCCTAATTCTCTCAATATTGCTTCTAACAGGTCCGAATAGGTGTTTGTATTTGATATTAAGGTTTGTAAAATCTATCCTCATCCCAAATTAAAGACCTAAAACAGTGATTTAATTTTTTTCATTTTCAAGCTAGATGCATACTCTTTAAAATATTTAAAATATACACAAATATCAATGAAATTAGATTAAATCAGTCAATAAAATAATTTTTTGAGGATTCCTAATGAATCTACAATAGAAAAAATCAACCAAAATGGAAAATGCTAGCCCAAATTACACCCAAAATACTACACTTTGCGCAAAACACGACTGGTATTGACCCGCAACAACATTTTTTAAAGATACATGAGACTATTATTGACTTGCACCTACATTTTTTTAGGATACACGTGACTGTTAGTGACCTGCACAATCATTTTTCTAGGAACATCAAGATCCCACACAAATTCTTCAATTTAAAAAAAATCAACTGTGTAAAATGGATAATCTAGGATGATTTTAAACTCCTAAGATGAATTAAGGTGTCTACTGACATAAATTAGGCATGAATTGAAAGATCTAAAGGAAATAACACCCAAAATTGAGGAAACAAATCAAGAAATCAAGAATTAAAACCCCAAGATCCCCAACGGAATCACCATTCTATTAGTGGAGTTTTCTGCAACTAATGTTATGTCTCACTCTCTTATTTCAATGGGGTGGGTGAAAACCAATTAACAAAGACACAAACCAATTACCAAAATTAACCAAATATCTTAAGATTTATTTGGTGGACTTTGAGAAGGGGAGGAACAAAGGAGAATACCTCTTGTAGACTTGAAGTTTGATGGAGTTTCTTGATAGTTGATCTTGCATCCCTATATATTATGCATACGGTACATTATGCATTTCTTGTAGTACAATTTTATTCAAGTCACTTTCATCTTGAATTGAAGAGTTCCATCTTCAACCAATGCATATATAGAGAATTTCAATGTCCTGTTCCTTCCTGCAATGCTACTACAACCTATAGTAATGATTATATACCTTGAACACCTATTGCAACATTATTTTTAAACCATATTTCCAATCCCAAATGGTTGAAACTTGCATTAAATGAATTTTTTTGTTGATTGCATGTGCCACTATGTTATATTTTCCTTTTATGTACTTGATTTCAAAACTGAACTCACTCATGAATTCAATCCACCTGACTTGTATTGCATTTAGATGAGGTTGTTCAAAAAAATGTTTTAGGATATTATGATCTATCTTAAACTCAAATCTATTTCCCATGAGATAACGCCTCCACATCTGAAGTGCATGAACTATGGAAGTTAACTCCAAATCATGAGTATCATAGTTCTTTTCATTCTTTTTCAACTTTCGTGATCCATGGAAAATCACATGCTGATATTGGATTAGAAATTCATTGATTTCTTCCAAGGACACATCAGTACAAACCACATACTCTTTAACTAGATCTATAATTTTTAATATTGGAGCACATGTGATTAAATCCTTCAATAGTCTAAAGCTATGTTCACACTTCTAATTCCAGAGGAACTTCACACCCTTCTCTTGTAAGGATGTAAACAAATTTGCAATCCAAGAGGAGGATTCTATAAACCTTCTGTAATATTCGTCCAAACCCATAAATGATCTAACCTCAGACATATTTCTTGGAGTAGGAAATTCCTGAATAAATTTTATTTTAGTAGGGTCCACTACTACACGCTCTTCAAAAATAATGTGACCCAAATATAATAGTTTCTTTTGAAAGAATGAACATTTTCTAAGCTTAGCATACAATTGATTCTCTCTCAAGAACTACAGTGTAATTCATATATGTTCTTCATGCTCTTCTTCTGATTTCGAATATACCATAATATCATCTAAAACAATATAATGAATTTTCCCAACTACTCACTAAACACTCCATTATTCAAACACATGAATGTAGACAGGGAAATTCTCAGTATGAAGGGAAGGATTATATACTCATAATGCCCATCCCAGGTTTTTAAGGTAGTCTTACTGATGTCTTCATCCTTGATGCCCAGTTGGTGATTCCCATATCTCAAATTAATATTGGATATTTTCAATTTATCAAAGAGATAATCAATTCTCTGTAGTGGATATATGTTCTTGATGGTGCCCTTGTTTGGTTGTCTATAATCCACACATAACCTCATCGTGTTGTCTTTCTTCCTTACAAATAGTGGTGGAGCACCATAGGGTGAAACACTAGAGTGTATATATCTCTTCTTTAACAAGTCTTCCAGTTGTATTTGCAATTCTTTTAGATGTGGGGTGCTCATTTTGTAAGTATATTTTTACGATAGCACAGTTGTAGGCATCAAATCAATTGTAAAATCAACAGCCTTCTTTGGTGGTAACCCAAACACATCTTGGAACACATCCCAAAAATTCTTGCAGCACTAGAATTCCTTTAACGCATGGCTCCATATTTGCTACTACCTCCTAAGCATGGATCACATATAATTGTCATCCCTTTATGAGATAATTCTTCATTTAAATGATTGAAATCTTCATTACTGAAATCGACCTTGGGATACCTTTAATTTTGATTGTAATTCCATCCTCATTTAGGCATGTGACGATTTTATCACATCAATCAAGAATAATATGATGTGATTCCAACAAGTACATTCCAATCAGAGTCTCATATGACCCTAGAGGAATTATTTCCAAATCATACTTGGTATGTTACCCATTCATTTTAAAACAACGACCTTTAACCATTAAAGTAATATTCATTCTCATCTCTGTAGGTAACCACACCATTATGTTATTAGGAAATTTACTACTCACTAACTTTCATATTTCCACCATATCAGTATTTACATAACTGTAAGAAGCTCCAGAAACAATAGGAATTGAAATTGCCATATCATTTAGTTTACTTTCAAGTTCAATCCTTCATGACTACTAGTATGGATGGTGATTGCCCAAGGATGCATATATACGAGGAGTTCTTCTACCAACACCTTACATGGTAGATGCCTCTTACACAGTATACCTACCATCATTTCTATTTTTCCTCTCAAGACATTTATTGAGGTAGTGATCACCTCCACATTTCCATCATTTAATTGTTAATGTTTTCTTTCGTCGTATAGATTCAATCACCCTTGAATCGGTTTTTAGAGTGAGATATTTGAAATAGTTATGTTGATCCTGTTTCACCTCAAGATACTTAAATCACTTTTTCCTCTGAACTTGCTTATCCTTCAGTTCACCCTTCCAACTCTTATGCAAACCCTTCCTACTCTTACCCTGCTCATATAGACTTCTATCCTTTCGTATGTATTGTTTCAAGTTATGATGCTTTTCATAAGCTATTTGGTCCTTCTAGAACGTTGGTAAACCAATGAGGAATTAATGAATCTTATCTAGCAATTCTAAGACTTATTTCTCATACTCTTCCATTTTCATATTTCCCAATCTAAGTTCAAAGAATTCTTGTATTTTCTTATCATAGCATTGTTGTGAAAGGTATTCATGCTTGAAATACCTTTGAAAACTCCTTCGTGAAATTTTCCACTCATCCAAATTTTCCACCTGCTTCAGATGTTTCCACCACCTGTAAGCTTTTCCCTAAAAATTGTAAATAACAATACAAAATTCTTGGTTATCAGAATAATCATAGAGATATAGATATTTTTTCATTTCTAGAAGTCAAATATATGCAATTTCCCTAGATTTTTCTCCATCAAAGTTGGACGGTTTTATCTTCCAGAGTTCACTCTGTAATGCATTTCCATAATGCTTTCTCTTAGCCTTGTAGGTTGGACATCATGCTCAATTGCAGGAACTGCATTCCCATGATGAATTTCAACTGAATGATAATGGGAACACAACCACTTTTGGCTTCCATAATTTTCCTTGGAATGATGGTATGTATCATGGTTATCTATGTTCATTTATTATTCTCCTTAGTTTCTTAAAATAGAAGATACTTGTTGCATTTGATTTTGTATTTGAACCAGGATCTGCATCACTTGTTGATTTATTTGGTTTTGTTGATTCAGACTCTGTAGAATATTTCCATTCGCAATTTGAGTATACCTTAGAGTTCATAACACTTCCATGGTCCCCATATCATACTGATGACCATTGTATTATGTTCTTTATATACCCATACCAAATTCTTTAGCGAAGTTGGACATTCCAGGCTCTTTTGCATCCTTTTTGTACCACTTTCCTACTACATAGGAAATCAACAAGTACAATGGCCTGAAAATTATGTATTGGCACTAGCGATCTGAATTCATCCACGATTGTTAGTTCACATTAAGATTCATATGCATGATATAATTTAAATTTTTCACATAGAAACAAACATTCATGCAAGAAATATTACAAATATAGATGATCCAACCAGCAACTGACGGGTTGAGATTCGACAGGTTCTCCTCGAGCAGCCAACATGTTCACCTTCAACAGGTTCAACTCCCTTTACGGTCCGCCTCGACATACGACATACCAAAAAGCTCTGCGATGGTTGAACTTATGAATTGTTGTAACTTCTTTTGTAACTGAACGTAGGAGTTAGTCACCCAAGCATCTCAACATCCTATATAAGCATGTACATTATGTAATAAATACATTAATCTGATTCATCCATCTTTCATGGAGCAAAAGTAATAAATTGGTTCGAATTATTACATATTGTCTGTGTGTATATTTCTTTGTCTGTGTATATTTCTTGTCGACCTAGTGTGTTTCTTGCTTTGCTGATTCTTTCTATATGATTCCACCATAACAGAACTTGACTCATTCAGTTGACTGTTGTCCCCAGTGTGCACCTGGAAATGACCTGGATCATTGGTATCAAAGAAAGATCTTGTCCAGAGCTTAAGTTGCATAAGCACTTCCATCGAAGTTATTTAACTTATTCCTATTAAAACACATTCGCAAACCCATCAACACAAGAAGACACTTCCTTCAGCTTCAGAAAAGATGGCCGAAGAAGCAGACACTAGACATGCAACTTACGAGACAGAGCAACTCATAGAAAAAGCATTGGCTCTCCAGTGAACCGAAATGTTCACCCAATTTAGTGAGATTATCATGTGAGTTACTGTGAACTCCAGTGAATCCTCAATGCGACCTCACTCCGATAAAACCAACCCCTTCAAAGTGAAAATGAATTTGGACATATCAAACCTTAAAGGAAATATTGACAAGGAATCCGTCAATTATTGGGTACAACAACTAGAATCTTACTATGCAGTGAATCAACTCTTCGAAGCAGGAAAGATCACCATTGCGTCCTTAAAAATGCCAACCTCTGTACACTGCTGGTGGGAGAACCTATCAACAAAGATGGAAAAATAAGAAGACCCCATTGAAACATGGGTAAATTTTTTCAAAAAAATCTGAAAGGAGTTCTACTCGCCCAAGTATATTGAACAACAGTATAAGAAGTGGTAGCAGCTAAGGAAATGGAAAGACCAGTCTATACAAAGTTACACTGATGAGTTCTATCGACTCATGGTTAGAGTTGGCATCCAAGAAGAAGATAAATTTCTTGTCCTGAAGTATGTTAGTGGTTTATCCCCGTACATTCAGCAAGAGATGGATTTTCTGACAGTAAGTGCGCTTAAATATGCATTTCATTACGCTAGCAATATTGAAGATAAACAGAAAGGAAAAATACATTTCACAAACAAGACAACAAGTCAAACATCTGAAAAGAAGTCACCAACCAACTCCGACAAGTTCAAGAACCCTTATCAGCAGACTTTACCAAATCCCGATCATCAAAAGAAGCACTTTCAGAAAGACAAGAGGGATCACAACAAATAAGCTCCTACCGGGAAATGGTGTGATTATCACAGTTCATCATGGGATGATATGTCAGAGTGAAAAGATCAGAAGACATTTTCAGTAAAATTGTCGACATCCAACTTGTCCGATAGAACCTTGGTAGAATCTAATCTAGATGCATAAACTCTCTTGGATTCAACCTCTACCACTTCGACAACATCAACCATCGTCGATGAGAAGGAATGAGAGCGCCCATTCCATACATGTATATGGGTTTAGAACAACCCATTACATCTGATTGTGGATAATGGTAGCCAGAAGAAATTCATTTCTGAAGATCTTGTGAATAAATTAAGTCTTGTCACCACTCCACATCCATGCCCTTACAATATCGGTTGGATTAAGGATGGGCAGGACGTAAGGATCACGCGGCAATGCAAACTATCCTACTTTATTAATCCCTTTGAAGATGAAGTACTCTATGACGTGGCACCACTTTCTGTAGCTGACGCCCTATTTGGTAAACTCTACCTATGGGATCGACACGGTACATATCAGTCATGGCCTCAGAAGGTGATTGTCAAAATCCAAAACCAATGGTATGGAATACCAGAGAGACAACCCACATCAAAAGTTGCTATGATATCCATGAAAAAAAAAAGATTATCAATGATGATCAAAATTTTGCATTAATCATGATAAATCCTCAACATTCCAGGAATACTGCAACAACGAGTCCACTCACCAACCAGCGTAGCTCCCGAGAACAACAAGAAATCGACAACATTCTTGAATAATACCAGAACATATTTCAAGCACCAGATAGAGTACGTCTGCACTGTCAGGTAAAACAATCCATTGAACTTGTTCCTGGTTGTTCATTACCTAACACATTTGTTTACAGAATATCCATTCTCGAAAATGAAGAGATTCGCAGGAAAATACAGGATTTGATCAAAAAGGGTCATATCCATCCCAACTCCTCTCCTTCTGGAAGTCCAGTCATCATATTTCCAAAGAAAGATGGGACTTGGCGCATGTGCATCGATTATCGGGCTCTCAATAAAATTTCAGTGAAGAACAGATACCCTCTTCCATGGATTGATGAACTCATCGACAATCTGAAAGGTGATAAGTTCTTTATGAAATTTGACCTCAAGTTTGGATACCACCAGATTCCTATCGAGTCCATCGATGTATGGAAGGATTGTTTGAATGGTTAGTCATTCCTTTCGGTTTAACCAATGCACCTGCAACCTTCATGAGATATATGGATGAACTTCTATGACCTTTCATCGATAAATGTGTCATTGTCTATCTCGACGATATCTTGATTTTCAATCAATCATGGGAAGAACATGTCAAACAACTTCGACAAATTTTTGACACTCTCCAACAACATGGACTATATCTGAACATGGACATATGCTCATTTGCGATGACCAACATCAAATATTTGGGTATGTAATTGACTCTGCATGCATTGATGTCGAACCAAAGAAACTACAGTTCCTCAAATATTGGCCCATTCCTCAAAAAATTCAGTAACTAATAAGTTTTCTTAGTTTGGAAAATTTCTATTAACGATTCATACTTGGCTTTAGTCACATCACATGTCCTTTGAATCAGTTGATGAAAGGAAATGGGAAAATTGCCTTCAAGTGGAAATCGACACAACAACAATCTTTTGAACAAATCAAAGACAAGCTATGTACTGCACTAGTACTTATGTTTCCTGATTTGCATAATCCCTTTGAGATTGAGACGAATGCATCAGATAATTCCCTCGGCAATGATCACTCAGTCAGGTCACCCAGTCGCATCTCATTCTAAGACTTTCAATGACATTGTTCTAAGGTACTCGACATATGGAAAATAATTGTATGCCATTGTGAAATATCTCAAGCAATGGAGACACTGTATTCTTTGCAAGGAAACGACCATCCTCACTGACCATAAACCTTTGCAGTTCACTCTAACTCAGTCAAGACTACATACAACCCAACAACTCAACTGGATTAATTACCTACAACAATTTTAGTTCTTAATTAAGTATCAGAAAGGAAAATCCAATGCCACAACCGATTGTCTTAGTAGACCACCCATTACTCTACTGTTTACAGTGATGAGGATGCAGGGTTATGACACCACTACTTGGTCGCAATTGTGTTCGGTAGACTGTGATTTTTCTATAATCTATCGACAGCTTCAGACCGACAATTTGTCGACTGCCGACTACTTCCTAAAAGACACCTTGCTGTACAAGCTTGGACAACTTTGTGTATCGACCGGTGAGCACCGATAGAAGCTCATTTGGGATGCACACTACAACAAGAATGTTGAACATTTTGGAGTCGCAAAAAAACTTGTTATCCTCCAAAAGTATTTCTACTATCCTTCACTTAAATATGACGTCAAAAAGTACATTTGATCATGCATGGTTTGTGCCATTTCTAAACCGCAGAATCGACAACAAGGACTCTACACACCCCTTCCAGTTCCTAGTTGACCATGGGAATCTATTTCTATGGACTACTTAATGGGATACCCTACTACCAAACATCAACATGACGCAATATTAGTGGTATTCGACATATTTTCCAAGACGGATATACTCATACCATGCAAGAAGACTATGACAACACAATCGACTTCTTAGCTCTTCTTTGAACATGTGTGGAAACACTACAGCCTCTCGATGACGATTATTTCCAATAGAGATGCTAGATTTTTTAGCACCTTTTGGCAAACTCGACACGAGACTTTCTTTGTCATCAACCTTCCATTCGTAGAAAGACAGAGATACGAAAGTTGTAAATCGCTTAGTAGTACAATTTCTTTGCATGTAAAACCACAAGCATCGTCGAACATGTGATGACAACCTTCCATACATACAACATAGCTATAATCGTGCTCAACACAAATCTACAGGAAAGATTCCATTTGAGATCTGTTGCGGATTTCAACCCTCAATGCCTATCGACTTAATCAGTTCCTCGACACAGTGGAACGACACTGAATTCAAAGGACGAGAAGTGGAGAAAGCATTGAAGTTCATAGATCAAATCTACAACATTCAGAGGCAAGCATAGGATATGTTGCAATGAGCAAATGCAAAAGCTAAGGCTCGACATGACAAGCATCGTATTCCTCATTCATTCCAAATTGGGGATCAGGTCTGGTTACATCTAAAGAAGGAGACCTTCACTGGTCCATACAGAAAAATGAAACCTCTGCGATATGGTCCATATAGTATCCTTAAATAGATTGGAGAAAATAATTTTTAGCTCAACATTCCTGGATTCCTTGGCCTATGTCCAGTTTTCAATGTAGATCTACTTCAACCATACCATGCACCATTGTTGGAACAGAACGACTTGTAGATAGCAGAACCCGAATACATCCATCCATATGTTTAGGAACCTCTTCTTTGTGACACCATCGTGGGATGACACATACTCCTTACAAGGAGGAAATCCATTCGTGGCTAAAGCTGGACAACTCCCCACGCAAGGAAAATGGTACTCTGCTCATGAATTTTCCAGCAAGTTTCCTCACCTGAGAGAATACACAATGAATACCATTGTTTCTTAAGGAAGGAGGAATGATCCAACCAGCAGCTGATAGGTTCTCCTTTGACATGTTCACCTCGAGCAACGGATAGGTTTAACTTCAACAAGCTTGCCTTGAGAATCCGACAGGTTCACCTTCAACAGGTTCAGCTCCCTTGAGAGGTCCTTCTCAACATACAACATACCCACATGCTCTGGGATGGTTGAACTTCTGATCCGTTACAACTTCTTTTGTAATTGAACGTAGCGTATAGCCACCCAAGTGTCTTAGTATCCTATATAAGCATGTACATTATGTAATATAGACATCAATATGATTCCTCCATCTTTCATTGAGCAGAAGTAATAAATTGGTTTGAATTCTTGCATATTGTCTGTGTGTATATTTCTTGTCGGCCCAGTGGATTTCCTTCTTTACCGATTCTTTCTATATGCTTCTGCCATAACAGAACGCGACTCATTCAGTCGACTGTAGTCCCCAGTGTGCACCTAGGCACAACCTAGATCAATAAATAGACTCAAAAGTTCACAACTCTCTGCAACATCAAAACATTTCTGAGAAGCTAAGTGTCGAAACCTTAGCTATGATAACAAACTGTAACACATCCACAGGTTACACAAATGTATCACAGATAAAAAATTTGTAGCTTAAAACAAACTAAGAGTGCTATTAGGCTCTATATTAGATTGAAATGTTTAAAACAAAAGAAATAATGATCAATACACGACTGACCATTGCAAGAGTGTAGTTAATTAAATTTAGAACCATAAACTAATGATTAAAATTTAATTAAACAATTGATAATTAGAATTATTAACTGAACCGACAGTTACTACCACCTTCTCGACTTTACCATGCTGATCCCAACATTTTCAATATCAACATTTGGAAGTGTGCACTACTCAATGGTTCCAAAAAATAACCACTCCAATATTTTTTCTCCAATGTCAGCATTACAACATTCTCTACATCGGGAGGTTGAACCTCAAAGAATTGGCGCATCATTTTAGACACATTAAAAATAACATTCCAGTGTCGATGTTTTAACCTCAAAACTTGGATTCAATGATGTTGAAACTTAGATATTGGCAACTCGAAAATTACATGGAATGACATAAATAATTAATATGTAAATCTCGACGAAAACTCATCAGTGTCAGCACTTAGGGACATCTCCACTCCAGTAAACATAAATTAACTAAATGATTCCAAAGGCTTGACACTTAGTTATTTTCAAGAAAATGACTAAGTCAAGAAAAAGGGTCTAAAACTTAACAGTTTTTTTCCTCAACACAACACCGAAATTTACACCAACGTGGAACATCCACAAGCTACAATTAAGCATTCCATTAGTTTCATCAATTAGAAACTGTAGTGATTCCTCCAACAAGGAATTTGTATCCGATCAAGGAAATAATTTATTAGAATAGAGGTATTATAACTTCGAAAACAGTTTAAGAACCAAGATACCCATCATGGATGATATTTGTAAATCGGTATTTAAACCATACATTCACATGCATCAACAATCTTAATGAAAAATATGAATAAGCCAGGGAAACACGAGTTTCACCATATTCATAGTGATATCCTACTTGCTTCTTTTTCATTTAATTCTACATGAATCAATCATTCAAAACAATGGCCTTCTGATAACTTCTATCACAAAGTGTTTAACACATAAAACATGATAACAATAACTCTCAAGACATAGTCCTCAAGGACTATGCAAGCACTCATAAAATCATAAGGCATTCTTCCCCTTTACTCAATTTATCAGCACTAGCAATACAATGGTATGATACAACCATTAAATCCAATTAATGATACCTAAAGCATATCAACAACTCTCAAATAGAGCATTTACTTAACTATTATGTTTGAACAACTCTTTCAAACATGAATACATCCACTAACAACATACAATATGCTGCATTATTCATGATATCAATTCAAAAACATCATAATGTTATGAAATTGCATTTCAACCTTAACCCATTCACTTATTGCAACGATAATCCTATACTCACTTAGAAATTCAATAGAATTATTGCAATTACTTAAGATCTATTACATACATGGAAAATTAATAATGAAAACAATAATCTTGATTACAAGCATAAATTATAATTGGAAAGTTATAATTTGTATTTACCAACAATTGACTTGGGGAATTGACTTCATGTGAATCATGCTCCACCCAACCTTAGGGAATTTTGGTCATTAATATTTTAGCAGAACACCTCCCCCGAGATAAGACCCAAGCATTCACCAATCAATTTTCTCACCATTCCCTTAATTTGTTTCCATGGTTAACACTAGGAAATAAGGATCATTTGTTTACAATCAGTTCCATGCCAAATAATGCATTCCACCTTCCAAGCTTCCTTCTCCGAGCACTACAATGAGACACATCACTGCCCAAAGTGTTTTGAATTCTACTAAGGTAGTTTCATGCACCATATTTGACTGGGACATCCAAAGAAAAAAATGGTTACATTTCAACATGCAATATTTCTTAATTAAGTTCACAGGTTTAGGAATTTAGGTACAGATATATTTTAGCAAACAAGTTTTGCTCAAACAATTTTCCGTGGACATGTACCGATTCTACTATCTCCCCCCCCCCATCAACTATTTCCTCTCTTCCAGTTGCGACCATTTTCTCCATGACGAAACATGTTGTTTTGTTTTCCTTGAATGTGTTTCATTGGGAACGTGGTGCATTGCTTGACCTTTTCTCTCATTAACACTTAGTTCACTTTGACCTTCTTAATCACACTTAAGACCCATATTAACAATAAAATGGTAAATAAGCTAATTAAAAAGGATTAGGGTTAAAGTATGACTTAAGGATAAGGTCATATCATGGTTTTCCCCAACTAAGACACCTTTAATCCCCCTTTCAACCTCCGATGCATACCTGGGTCCCTGATCTTTTCAGTGTTTTGACTTATCACGGTTAGTTACATATTTTATAATAGTAATAACCAAATACAAAGTTTTCAGCCTTTCAGGCATTCATAGTCAATAGTTACATTTGGATCCAATTAGACTAGGGATAAATGCCAGGGGTGTCATACTTTTGGTATGGAATTATAACATGAGGTTACATTAGATGACCAATAAATACTTAGTTATAATAAAGAAATTACAATATGATCTAATAAATCCAAAATTTAGAAATTTACATGAAAATTTGTGATTTTTAGGGTTGTGGACATCTCTCTATGATTTTTTTCATAATTTTTGCTACATGTGATGAAATCAATTTTCGTGGAATAGCCATTTGATGTATAGACGATATATTTTCATTGATATTGGAACTTTCTGTGATGTCTCTTGTGGAGTGAGAAATGCCCACCGAAACTCAGGAGGTGCACGATAGCATTGTCATATAGGCCTATGCTACTTTCAATCAATGATATCTCATAAACCAAGAAATGAAATAAAATTTCATAAAATATTCATTTCAGGTGATAGAATAACCTTTCCATTAAGTTATTTTATACCCTCTATAACATTTGTAGAGATTGTAGCATTTCTATAAAGTTTGCAGAAGAAGGTTGTCCTCCATTCCATCCATGATTGTGCTTTGTTAGTGGCTATACAACAATTGACAAGTTAAGAAAGGGTTGAAATTAGGTCATCCAAGCTCTTAGATGTTGCATGAAATTTTTGTTAATCCATGCAATGGTCATATGAATATGCAATATTGTTGAATTTGGGAGTGTTGAGTGTAAAGCACTACAAAGGATGCCAAAGGTTTGTAGAGTATTATGGGTTATTGTAGAGGTAATAAACCCTCCATGGGAAACATAAAAATCTTGTGAATATTCTAAAAATGTTGTATATTAATGGATGTTATGAAATCCATGTATGATTATCCTGTAATAGTGAACAAAGGTCCAGGTGTAGAAAAAAGTTGTAGTGTATGTGGGACCAACTATGATGCTTACAATGTATGGCCCATCAATGGGATTTTGAGAGTACTGAAAGGAGGTTGTTTATTGCTGCAAATATGAAAAAAAAATATGCTTTAAACCCTTGTTCCCATGGAGTGCTTACTATGTCTCATAACAATGATCCATAATCTTGAGAAATGAGATCCAAAATATTGATTTCCAAGAGAGGAGGAGATAAAATATACAGATATTCCATGAAATGAATCACAAGAATGTTGATGAAAATATATGAATCAAATATGCCACAAAGATATGAGAGAGAGAGAAGAAAATTCCATCAATATAAACCATTACGTGCAATGAAGCAAATATTTGGACTTCTTTGTTGGGCAAGGAAAAGTGCACAAGGAAGAATATGAAGTGCAAGCGCAGAGCAAAGGAAGCTATCAAGAGGATAGTTGCGACGAGGAAAGGAAGATCTGAGTCGGTGGAAGAGGAAGGTAGAAGTTTTAAGGCTGAACAAGTGCAAGTCAAGGAAGACTGCATAAGGACAAGCCGGTGAAAGACTAAAGGATAGTTTTGCGGCTAGTTATGACCTATACAAATAGGCTGAAAGACGTTTCCACGGCTAGTTATGTCCGTGGTTAATGTAATGCAGGACTTTTGCAGCTAGGTATGGGTCGTCATCAATGTAATAGAAGATATTTTGTAGCTACTTGAGTTTTTACTAATTGAGCTGTACTCAGTCGACCCTACATGGTTTTTAATTTCTATAAATAGGAGGATCCCGTTTTGTATAAGGGTTAGCTTCAAGAGATAGGTTCAGTTAGTTAGTATTGGTTGCTACTAAGTTCAGATCAGAGAGGAGTCTGATAGTAGAAGGTTTTTGATCCGCAAATATACAGCTGAGTGCGTAGACTGTTTTGTATGAGTTAATCTGCAGCTAAGTATGCAAATGGTAGAGTGGAAGAGTCGATCCAGGCTGTGTGTGGATCAGTAGGAGTAGATAGGAGCGATAAACCAGAGAGAATGAGAGAAATAAGAGTTGAGCTAAAAGACACATCTAAAGAACAGTCTGTAAGTCACAGACTAGAAGGTGCTACCTATATTTCTCATGCTAGATGAAGATCAACTTGGTGGTTTTTCCCATATGGCTTTCGACGTTAGTTCTTGTGTTGATGGATGTTGAATGGTGAATGTGATTCGTTGAATGTTTGATTATCTTCCATTATTATTAATATATCTCGGGTGAGACTGCACCTGCCTCGTGGGTGTTGCCGACTGAGTTTGCTCCATCGAGCGGATGTCTTTGGGTGTTTTGTTGGTTTTGTGTTGTTGTTGAACTTAGGCTGTGTCAGTAAGGAAAAGAGGCCAACAAATGGTTCCGCTGCTGGGACCCGTAATAATTTGAGTCGAGGGGAATGTTGTGGCATCTAAAAAAGAAGGAAATAGAGAATTGGCTAGAGTCTAAGACTTTATCATTTGCACAGGAAGAAAGCGCAAGGTTGCGGTTGAGCGAAAAAAACTGGTTAGATCGGTACATATACTCTAATATTCACGAGATATTTTGTGCAGAGTTTCCCATTGTACTACATGAGTGGTTGTCAAGATTGGTGACTCGACATAAAAATTTCCAGAGAAGAGAAGCAGTTGAGTTGAGTGATTGCTTGGTTCGTGAGATAACCATTGTAGGTAACCCCATATCTAGAGCTGTTGTTTTTTGGGTCGACAACATCTTGGAAGGATATATTACTTCAGTTTGCAGTTGAGACGATAACCTCATATAGTGAGGCGGAAAGAAATTTGTTCCAAGGACCTTGGAAAAGGTACTTATTTTCTATAAGTACATGGATAAAGATGCTCGTATATGACAAGGCTATCTTGCATTTAAATAGTTGAGTTGCATATCTATAGCAGGGGATATGTCACGGACAATCTGCAAAGAAAATGGAAAATGGTGAGATGAGATGTTCCTAGGAAGTAAATAACATAAACTAGAAGATGGATTCTTAAGGTGTGGAATGAGATTCAGGTCTGGAAAAAGGAGAAAGACAAGTCCTAGTCTGCTTGGAGAAAGTGACTACAAAGTTGAGTCATGGCTAGACGAAGGGTCTTGCAACGAAGAGTAAGAGTATCAGTTGATATCTGAAGTAGAAGAGTCAGAGGAATCTATGGAGACACCAAGATCAGAACACAACTACATCACACCAAGAGTATCACCAAAGGCAAGGTCTAGAGCCTCATCTCTTGAAAGAGTTGTTAATACCGATAGTGCTAGTACTGCGACTAGCATGAAAGAGGGTACACATCCATTAAATTATTCATTAGACAACCCCGACGCCAACACAATGGCTTGGGCAGCTATTAGATTACCCACATTCAATGGGAATGGAGCAGATGATCCAGAGAAGCATTGGTTCCTCTGTGAAGTTGTTTGGATGGTTCGCCTAGTTCATAGCGTGGACCTTAAGAAAGCGCAAATGATCATGACTTTGAGGGGTCATGCGCTGGACTGGTTTATGAAGTTCAGCGTGCTACCACCAGAAGCCCCACATAAGACCCTTGAATAAATCTGACTCGCAATGATTTGTGAGTTTAGAAAACCTAAATCTGAGTCGAAGTGTATCATTGAGATCAAGGAGATAAAACAATCATTGGCAGAGTCCGTATGGGACTTTGAGTAGTGGCTTAAAACTTTGATGGCCAAAGTAAGTTTCCAAATTTCATATGTGTAGCATAAAGAGTGTTTTATTGTTGTGATATTACCACACATCTAAGGGCCATTGATGCAACAAAATATTGAATCGCAGACAGAAGCGCTCGAATTAGCAATGAAGCTGGAAACCTCACCAATTGAAGATGGTGTCGCAGGAATGGTGCATATTCAATCACAGCTGGCTAATGTGATGATACAGCTTCAGGATATCAAGAAGGGAAAGGAAGCCTAAGAATATTTATGGTGTACAAAATGAATAACGAATGGACACACCAAGGATAATTGTCCGACCTACATGAACTAAATCTCATCGGGTGTGCCAAACCCATTGAGTGCCCATGGACTACCCTGGTGCTGAATATACCAGACTAGAGGGAATCAAAATGAAGAGTGCCTATACTTGCAAATGATTGTAAGTACCCACGCAATAATTTTTTGTAAATTTTGTAAGTTAGTGGGGCATGAAGAGAAGGATTGTAGAGCATACCAACTCTTGAAGGAAAAGACGGTAGACACCTACTTGATGAAGAACGATGCGCAGGTTCAGGCTGAATAGGCACAATCGCACTACCATCTTGCACCTTTCCCACCAAACTAGTATCAGAATGAGTATGCGCTTCAGAATGAGTATGCACCTCAGAATCAGTATGCGCCTCAGAATCAGTACCCACTACAACAAACACACCTTTAGGGAAGGGGTGGTGGAAACTTTAGAGGAAGAGGAGGAGGATTTGGTAGAGGAAGAGGTCAGTTTACATGATATAACTATGGACAACTGGGCCATTATGCTAGATATTTCCAAGAACAAGCAAATACATGTTCACATTGCAAAGTGCAGGACCATAATGTGGAGCAATGTACTCAATTGATTGCAAAGTGGCAAGATCGGACCATCGCAGGTCCTAACCTTGTGCAAAATCCAAATCCGAATCCAAATCCTAACCTTAATGTTCAGATGATTGTTGCTGAGCCGAGGATGCAAGCATTGTCATCGTAACACGAGGAGGTGCCGTGACCAGAGCTGATCAGGATATACCAGAAGAACAACCACAAACGCAACCATAGGTGTGACCCGTAGCACACAATAAAGTACCATTCAACGTTAAAAAACATAAGAAAGTATTTTTGGACATACGAGTGTAGTTTGTGTATCAAAAACAACTGTCAACATCAATTGAAGTCGGGAATATGCATGAATGCTTCCAACAACTATTCCAGAAGTAGATCCTGAAAAAGGTTAGTAATCTTAAGTCGTTTCTGTAAAGGTTGCTTAGCTCTAATTCAAGATAAAGATGCTTTCGCATAAATACAAGCACTGATAGAAGAAACCCTGGAAGAGTCGCAACCTGGAAGGAAGGTTAACCATGTCAAGAAGAAATTCAAAACTGAGTGTGAGTTAAGAATTACTGCACTGATAAGAGACTATGACATGGATTACATCATCCTAGATCTAGGGTCAAGCATCAATATTTTGATGCGACAAACTTGCGAAAGCATGGGAAAGCCGTGCTTGTATTGGTCCCATGTACAGTTGCGAATTGCAAATTAGGTGAAGGTCCTACCAATTGGTAGGTTGAGTCAAGTCCCTGTCAACATTGAGAGGTTGCGCACATTTGAATACTTTGAAGTCATTAATATTATCAAATACATGAACCCATATCCCATGCTTCTGGGGATACATTGGGCCATATATAATCAGACCATTATAAATTTCAAGAAAAGGATTCTATCATTCAAGGATGATGAGACGAGGGTAGTGTCTCCCATTGATCCATTAGAGGGACAAAGATAAGTCGATCCTGTCTACAACGAGGGACAGGGTGATTATATCAACTAGATATACAATGTCACTTCCTTACAATAAGATTACATCAACCTGATAGAGGATGGAAACCTTAGTTGGAAGAGTGCTAGTTCCTTCACATCCAACTCAGGATAGGCCTTAGAAAACTGGCAAAACAGATTGCATGAAGTCTCTATGATGCAATGCACCAGAGTTACCTGGTCAGTGTGTTGGGTTAAGAATCAGTTGAGGGAGTTACCCACATATCAGGGATTACCTAACCTTGCGACCTTCCTCAGTGAATTTGACGAACTTGTCACAGAACTGTAGCTCTTGTCTGCGTTGGACTATGTGTTGAAGGCTATGCCTACAAGATGGTGGGCTACACATAAGAAATCCATATCAGAATGAACATAGTGTAGAATATTTCTAGAATTTATATTCGGCGAAGAAGTCAATGTCGTGAGTTAGAAATACACAGGGCTATCAAACCCTGTTGAGCACATTAATCAGTGTCGCATAGCATTTGTAGAATACCCACGATAGCAATGGGCATATCATTTCATTCATACATTTGGAATGACACCCAAAAGCTGGTATACATCGATGGAATTAAAAAAAGGAACTCGGGATTGGGAAGGGCTAGCTAACCAATTCACACATACACTTGAATTTGCTGATGAGCAACCTACAGTTGATGGTTCTCTTCAGACAATCAGGGAGAAAATATTTGTAGAAATCCATGTCGAAGTAGTAAGTTCCCATCAGTGCAGCGCGACCATATAGCAATGGATGTCTTGTTACAACCTGGATGGAGAACTAGATGATGATCCAACTAACATAAAGATACCAGATTCAGAGGGAACACGGGAAGTTGAAGGGAGTGGTATTTCCAGTGACCAGTTCCTTAAGCTGCTGAAAATCAAGAAAGAAACATTGATTCGCCGAAGAACCCAAAGTTCACCAATATAGGAGATTATTGGGATGATGAGATGGTAGCAAAGATCACTGAATTTCTACATGAGTATCAGGACCTATTCCCTACCAACTTATTAAAGAGAAAGGGAATAGTCAGCGACTTGGGGAGATGAAAATACCCCTGGAACCAGATGCTAAACCAGTCAAACAACAACCTTATAGACTGAATCCAAGGTATAAAAAGAAGGTAAAAGCAGAATTGGATCGCATGTTCGATGCAAGGATCATTAAACTTATTGGCAAATCATATTGGATCAGCCCTATAGTGATCCAGGATAAGAAGATAACACGTGAAGTCAGGATCTGTGTCGACTTAAAGAAGTTGAACGATGCATTCCTGCACGATACATTCCCAACACCATTTATAGATGAAGTACTTGAAAGTGTCGGAGGGCAAGATATGTATTCGTTCACCGATGGATTTTCTGGCTATCATCAAGTTAAAACCGCAAAGGAGAATCACCACAAAATGACCTTCGTCACAGTATGGGAATGCTACCAGCATACGATAATGCCCTTTGGACTCAAGAATGCACCTGCCATTTTTTCTAGAATCGTAGTTTTTTCTTTTAAACATTTCATACATAAATTTCTTGAGGTCTACTTTGATGATTGGACTGTGTTTGGTCTAATAAGAGACCATATGGAGAGTCTGCGCATGATGTTGGGTTGTTGTCACCAGTATCAGATTGCACTTAATTCCAAGAAATGTATTTTGTGCGCACCATTTGGTGTACTGTTGGGTCATGTCATATGTTGCGACAGTATTTTGGTCGACCCAGCGAAAGTTGCGATTATCCTTGACTTACCATTGCCTACATCAGTCACGCAATTCATATCAGTGTTAGGACACACATGATACTACAGGAATTTCATTAGAGGGTATGTCAAGATAACTGAACCTATGGAGAAAGTGTTGAAGAAAGATGCGAAGTTTCAGTGGATGGAGCCTTGTAAGGAAAGCTTGGACAAGTTAAAGAAAAAGATGGCCACTGCGCCAATACTTGTATTTCTGGACTGGAAGAAGGAGTTCCATGTTAATGTCGATGCGTCATCTATCACGCTCGACATAGTATTGACGCAACCAGGTGAGAGTGCGCTTGACCACCCTATTTCTTTTGCTAGAAGAAAACTGTCGACGACTGAGAAAAATTACATGATGACAAAAAGAGAAGGACTCGCCATGGTCTATGCACTGCAAAATTTTTGACACTTCTTATTGGGTGGACATTTAAAAATGTACACTAATCATTTGGATTTAAAATACGTGGTCAACAAGCCAGTGTTGTGGGCGAAGATTTATCAATGGCTTTTCTTGTTTCAAGAATTTGATTTCGAATTCATTGTTAAACCCGATCGACTGAATGTCTGACCTGATCACCTATCGAGGATAGAAAGTGGTGAAGCACCAAACAGTGTGGAGGATAACTTGCCCGATGCACAATTATTTGCGGTCACCATGATGGATGATCAGAATAAGGAGTTTAACGTTATGATCCACTTCCTGAGCACAATCTATGTGCCTGGAGGATTCTCCACTACACAGAAGAAACATTTGGTCGTCAAAGTTGTTGATTATATGTTAACAGTGAGACACTTATACAAGCTGCTAGTGGATGAAATATTATGCCGCTATGTTTTTTACTATGAACGACAATGGGTAATGAGTGAAGCACATACCGGTGTTGCAGGAGGACACTACGCTGGAAAGGAAACTGTGCGCAAGATATTGCAAGAACTACTATGGTGGAAAACCATACATATGGATACCAAGAGCTTCTATTGGTGATGTGATATCTGCCAGAGAGCAGGAAAAATGTCGTGTCACGACGAGATGCCTCTCGCATCACAAATCACCTTTCAAGCATTCAGCGAATGGGCCATTGATTTTGTTGGACCAATCGGTCCACAAGGGAAGAGGACTGGCACGTGCTACATTATCACTATGATAGACTATTTAACAAGATGGGATGAAGCTATGCATGTTAAAGATCGTACCACTGTGACTATGGCGAAGTGTTTATTTGAAAATGTGGTGACCAGATTTGGCTATCCAAAAATTATGCTCAGCAACCAAGGAACGCATTTTGTTAACAAAATGATTGATGAGCTTACTACAGAGTTTCAGATTCAGCATAAGAAGATGACACCCTATCATCCTCAGGCGAATGCAATGGTTGTATCCTTCAACAAGATTCTAGAGAATGCATTAACCAAAGTGTGCAATGTACACCGATATGATAGGGATCAGAAAGTTTCGGTTGTGTTATGGGCATGCTGCACCACTTGAAAGGGACTGGTAGGGCACACTCCATTCAGAATGGTGTATGGACATGAAATTTTTGTGCCGATGGAGTAAATTATGCCGAGCCTAAGGATTTTTGGGTCGACGAAAATGACCGATGGAGATGCTGTCGAGTAGAGGTTGTCGCAGCTCCCTTAAATGGAAGAGAAATGCTTTGTCCCAGGGTTCCATCAAAACATAGAGAAGCAAAGGAAGAAAGCATGGCATGATCTCCATACCAAGATTAAGCCATTCAAAGTCGGAGGACTTGTTTTGCTGTATGACAACAAATTTTTGAAGCATCGAGGTAAATTGAAGACACATTGGCTAGGGCCATATTTGATCGCGCACATCACTGACCCAGGCACAGTGATTACAGAAGATAGATGGAACATACCTCACAAGAATGGTAAATAGAAGTCGGCCGAAACCTTACTATGATGGCTATGACATGCCTGGGTAAGGTCATGTCGCATGTGAAAAAAAGGGAAGGAAACTATTATGTCGCACGTCTACGATGGAAGCAGGAAAATCACTGTAAAGAGCGCGAATAACAATTGAACGTCATTAAAGCCTGAATACCCAAAAATATATAGGAAGTTATGATAGTAATGTGCCATTAATTCGATGAGTCCGAGGAGAATGACGAAGTGCTTTTTGGTCCCATCAGTTGTTTCTACCATAACTGCCATAACTGTCCTAACATGTACAACTCTGAACTCGAGTAGGAAAATTGATGTGGAATGCATTGAACAAGAAGCCCATGTGATGGACAAGACATCAATTTGCCACCGAATAATTGCATTTAGGACGGGTGCATCCCTATAAATATGAGGCTTGATCGACAAGAATTATTTTACGTGCATAGAGAGAAGAAGAGCGAACTAGAACTGTGAGTAAGAGAGTTGAAACTCATGGTTATTGAGATTTCCAGTGTCAGTGAGAAATCAGACATTACCCTCGCATTTCCATGCCTGATTCTTGAAGATATTACAACCACCAGAGGTACAACAGTAAGAAAAAGAACCAGAAATGATGGCGCGACCAAGACAACAGACAATTCTTGCAGTCAGTTCAGCCCCTCTTCCAACCTCTGGTTTGGGCCCTGTGTTGAACCTTGTTCAGAATCCACTGGTGAATCCACATGTTGTAGGTCCATGACCTTTCGTGCCACATGCAGAGGTTCCATAATAATCAAGGCTGAAGATATCTAAGAAGCGTAAGGCTAAGGCCGTTACGAATATGCCTATTGAGGACATATCTGAGGAGGACGCACCAGAGTCACCACCACACTGAGACGTCAGTGTCACCATAGAAGAGCATAACTTGTTACCACAATATATTTGACCCAAGAGAGAAGAGGAGTTGGAAGTGAAGCTTCCAACGAAAGCGCGTTCTCGGTTAGCGACACCCCAGATCCCTACTAGTTTTCCCTTACTAATGGATAAACTGTCAAATTTGGCAGGGCTGCAATTCGAGGATATAGATATGCACAAGCAGGCGGGCTTGGAGAGGAAATATTACATGGTCACGCTTCTAGTTGTGCCACCCGAGCCCCGACTTGTAGTGCCAATGGAGTGGGCCATTGGTGTAGACAGTGCAATCTTGTTAAAATTGATGCTCATGCCGCACTTTGGTCGGAGCACACAAGTAAGTACATATGTAAGGAAGCTCCTTGTTTGTTTTCACGAAGGGTACTTATGGCTCAATCGACCCTACCCTATCGACATCAAGCTCATCTCGTCGATAACAGGTCTTCCGAAGCAAGGGCATGACCCTACGCTGTATCAACATCCAAATAGAGATACGACAAAAATGAAGCAGAAATATGACCTACAACACACAAGTAGGGGATTCCTAATTTCCCCCATAGCTGACAACACGGTGAGGTTTGCCATGAAAATCTTATCTTGCAAGCTGCTGTGCAAGATGTGGCCCACTGAGTGCACCACCAAAATGGTAGAAATTGCAGAGCAGTGCGCAACGGGCATAATATTCAACTGGTCCCAATACTTGTTGAATGAACTGCTAGAGGATGCAGAGCATGAACTTGAGGATGTTAAAGCGTTCGGGTCAATGTACAGATGGGCCAAGGAGGAAACCAGGGAGGAAATGGCCAAGGAAGTGGCCAAGTTGAGGACCAAGGAAATGGCCAAGGAAGTGGCCAAGTCGAGGACCAAGGAAATGGCCAAGGGAATGGTCAAGGAAATGACCAAGATGATGGACACAGCAATGAAAGTGGCGACGGGAAAGACAACAACTCGTTGAGCTCCGACAATGATGATAGTGGTCACAAAAATTATGAAGATGATGACTCTAAAGACACACCTACTGATGATGATGTGCTGAAGGCCCGGGAAGAGGCATGAAACATAGTGTAGCATCAGCCATGGCACAAAAAGCACAAAGTTGACAAGATAGCTAACACTATCAATTTACTTGAGGAGGACATAATATTTCTTTCGAAAGCAATTGTAGAGGTCGCAAAGTCCAGTATGAAGGGCCTAAGTAAAAAGTAGTTGCGCATTACTGATAAGCTAGCGGAACACATCAATATGCTGATTGAGGATATCAATGATGTTAAAATCACAGTCGAGATTGAAACTTATGGCATCTATCCTAATGACACGCTAGTAACACCGCTACTGTTGCTGCTAGTAAAGGCATACATCAAAGTGAAGAAAATGGAGACGAGGACGCTTGAGTTTGATAGTGTTGTCCGTGACTTTGGGAAATTATCCAAATATTTCTCCAAGTTCGCGTCGGTCGAGGTATATGTGGTCTAGCATGCGACCGCAACCGAAATAAGAATCCAAGAGAATGCTCTTGCCTATTAGACTACCAAGGACCTCCTTCAAGAAAAAGAGCAGGAAATTAAGGTGTGCAAATAGATCTGGTTTACACTTGCTGAAGACATCATGGAAGTAGTGTTACGGAGAGAAATTCCTATGGCTTGAGGTACCAAAATAGACATCTTGACTCCACAAATCAATCCTTCCCTATATGCAAGAGAAACCAAACATCTAACACTAAAGGATCTCGGTTCGTACTTTATTCTGGACGGTTGATGTAGATCCCCGTTGAGCTTTTCCAATCTCGCTTGTATTAGCAATTTGCTTCCTCAACATTCAGCAAACAAGACAAGCATGCTATATATAATTGTGTTAGACCTACTCTATCATATATAATCAATAACATATAATCATTTAAAAGCATCCATGGATCAAATAATCATTTAAATACACATTATTGGACAGGAAAAGATATTTCTATTGATATAAAACAGAGATTACAATAGTGACAACCTCTGTCGGCACGTCTGCAAATCGGAGAAACTGAGTCCCCCACCTGGACCTTCACCACTTCAATCCTCCATCTCTCGATAGCAATCTCATAAGAAAAAGGAAAGCTTGGGAAGAACACAAAGTGCTCTAAGGGATAGAGGGATGCAGACTCAAGTATAAGCTCTGGCAACAATGGACTGTAATTTTCTTGCTCTTCAATTCCTCCTCTTTTCAATGTTTCAAAAGGGTTCCTTATATAACTCTTCAATGGGGTAATGGAAGGTCGAATCCGAGTGATCTCAAGGCATATGGAAGGCCAAGAGACAAGTAACTCGGATCCACATCAAGGAAAACTCAAAAATCATTTGGCCTTTTGCACACATCTCGATGTATGTGGGTTTAAGGGTCAAATCCATGTATATACACGAGAAAAAAGATTAAAAGTCACGTATGGAAATTATTGCATTTTTTTAGGAATGATCTTGGAAACATCAAAGGTACAAAAATGGTCCATGGGGTCTAAAGAGTCTACAGAGGGACAGGGAAGGCCATAAAGGTGTGATCCACCATGTGTGGTAAAATCGGCTATAACAGATGCCCCCTAATGTGTGAGGTCAAAGGGGTCATACGATGGCCGAAATATATTATAAGTCCATCCCAGAAGTGGAGTGATGAAGAACCCAACGGAAGAACCGGTCATCTAATCAATACAATACAATGATCAAAACTCTGCACATAACTGCAAGTAGATGTAGCAGTCCTAGATACATAAGAGTACAATGGCCATGAATAGGCATGATACAAAATATGACATGTGTGGTCGTCGCCATGTACAATATAGATAGATCAGAATCTCCATGATGAATATATACATAGTATCATGATCTCCATGTAGGCTGAAGATATATAATGGATCTAAATCTCTATAATGGCTGGAAATATCTGACATATACTAGAATCAAGTCACGAGAGCTGAAATCTCATGAGCATTGGCACGATCAAGGAGGTAGCATATATGAGATGCCACCAGTCTAGAAGGTCTTCTACACAAACTGCTACGAGTACATGTCCTAGTATGTGAATAGAGGTGTCGAGGTCGAACATAGTAGTCCATCGTCTGATTACAGGTCATTGATGTATACCATTAATAGACGTGAGATCACCCACCGATAATGAAAATTGGAATCAAAGTACTAGAGTGAAAACTAACAAGTGTGAATAAATGTGTTTAGGTTGAACACTTGAGAGTATCCATCGATCAGGGGACATTGATGTATTCCCAAAAAACTGTCGATGGCGAGAGAACCTGCCACTGATGACTGCAAGTCTCAAGGCATTAAAAAATGACTCTAGATTCCTATCCCAGAATAAATGATATAAATTCGATGGGATGAAATATGTTGGAAGGAGGGAATTTAGACATCCCCATCATCCAACACTAGGTAGTCAGCAAAGTTGTATAATGTGGAAGGACTCGATCATAATGTGCACGAACTAGTAACTGTACCGGGAATGGCTGACATGCAAAGTCAAGATAACTGAGGAATGGTCGACTCAGGTTTCGACTTCCTTCAAACAAGAGCATAAAGGTGAATGATGTCTGAATGTAGGTAGCATAAACTCAATATACAAAACTGGGACATCTCTGTGACACAAGAGGCATCGAAAGAGGCTCCATAGGGACTAGAAGCTTAACGAGTCGGTGTATATAAACTCAAAGAAACGAGTACAGCTCCTAAATTCAAACTATTAACCCAACCAATGAATGTGATATACAGTGCTCTATTCAAAGGAGACATGACTCGACTACTGCCAAAGATAACATCTTTTCTTGTTCAGCTTTTTGGTTTTTTGTTTTTTTTTGGATTTTTTCAAATATTTTGAAAAGCTTGAAAAAGAATAAAAGTGCTTTATAGTTACAAAATAGGAGGATACGAGTGTCAAGAGGAAAACAAACTAGTTCCAAGCAATGGAACATACCTATGCTCAATGCAAGGACACATGTGTAGGATAGCGACACTCAGGGGAAAGTCCCCTCCCAATAAAAATAGGGAATCAAGCTGCAAATGATATAAAAAATGAATCTACGTGGCTAGACATGAGACAAGCTCGGGCTATATGGCTGATACTCAAAGTCAAGGAAGCCGGCATAAGGCTCAATAAGGCAGGAAAAGCTCATGATAATGCAATTACAACTTGAAATAAGGGAGTCCCGGGAAAATGGCCAGCATAAAGTTCAAGAGGAGTATGAAGCTCTTGCTCAAGGACATGGCGAGACTAAAACAAACTCCCGGACCTAAGAGAGGACTCACATCATGGGTACCAAATGCAAAAGGGAGCTAACTAGGACACCCATGTATAGGAAAGCTCTACCATTCACATAGTACCACTTCTGACAATAGCATGAAGGTTCCGTGATAGCATGGAATGGGTTCATACCTAAGGTTAAGATGGAACTTTCATAAGGCAATGCATAAGTGTAAGCGAATGTGATATCATAACCTATATGCCATTTTAGACATAATACCTGTGATAGGCACGAATGTGTCAAAACCTCGAAGAGAGTGTACAAAAATCGGATCCTACATGACAACCATAGTCCAAAACAACCCAAAATAGTCAATAAAGAATCCAAACTATAGGATATAAGGAGGAATGATCATGACAATTGCTCCCAAAGGAAACAATGCGTTGAAGGATGGGACATAAAAAAAGAAAGTAAGGTGTAGACCCAACGTTCATGCATCCACTACCACCCTCGTGAGGGTGACCACTGGTGTAAAGACCGAGAAAAGGGAGTCAACATCCTCCACAAATGGAGTATAGGGAGGAAAGTGACCACTCCCAAATATATGGGCACGGTAAGGGGTTGTGATGCCCCCAAGTCTAACACTAGGGTCCATACTAGGACCAAGGATGGGTGATAGGATACCAGGCATGCTGAAAATAAAAGGACCCGAACTCAAGAGAGGATAAATATACTCAAGTAACCGCGATCCCAAAGGTCAACTAGCGAACAAAGAGCACACTCCTAAGTAAATCTAAATCCAAAATACAAGCAAACGAAGGGGAGGATATGTGAGCTCCCAAATGCAGTAGGTATGTCTCACCTAGGAGAGGCTCGAAAATACCATACACTACAAGCAAAGGTATGTAACCAATTATAGTGTCCCTCAGCTTCAACGCACACAGCGACTATGCTGCTCGACCCCTACCTGGCCAGGACACCTACAGAATAACCTCTGCAAGTACCCCTTGTGATACCTAGGTAAGGAAACTAAGGTCACCTCAATAGGCGGGATTGACTGTATAGGCAAGGTAGAAAAGCCCGAAACTCCCGAAAGATCCCCCATATATGAATACAATCCTGGAAATATCTCGAGTGCTACTCATTTATGACCAGGGGTCATCCCAATCATTAACCGCTCACACTGCCTCGTGCTTAACTCCCTTGTAAGAGAAAGATCCTGAGAAACACTAATTATACCAAGGAATTTCACACTCTCACTTGGATAGACACATACATGTTTTTGTTTAGTGGTCTTGGAGAATTTACTCACAATGAACTATTCCAAGACCCTAAACCTAGTCTTGTTGGTGCACCCTATAAAAGAAAAGAGTGTAATTCATTTTATTATGCGTTGATTTTAATTGGTAGTAATTACTCAAAGGGAAATGTTCATGCAACTAATGAAGTTATGACTCAGCAGTGAAGTAAATATGCACACCATAGCAAACAATGCTAAGTGTAATATTTGTCAAATGAAAAATAAGGTATGCCACTACATGAGATGCATAAATATATATTCCTTTCTAAATGCCAATACAATCCTTCCTACATGAAAGCCTAAATAAAACTCTCATCCAAGAAATCCAATGTAAGTACCTCCTTAAATCCATATGCAAAAAATGCAACTACCTTGTATTTTTCAATATAAAATAATGAAACTTGCAATAAAAGTCATCTAAAATTCTCAGTCTCTGCAACAAGTATAAAACACAAGCCTAGCAAGACACCGAGACAAAAAAGAGTAATGCACTAATGGAAAAACAAAAAGGATAAATGACTAAAATTACTTTCAAAGAAAAATCAATGAAAAAGAGGTCTCTGGTCACAAAAGAAGCATCCAACAGACAACATCAGACCCAAGGAAGACCCAACCATACTCACAACCCACCCAACAACTTCCCACAACATCAAACTCATCAAAAGTGAGGATGTACATGACTGTTTAAAGAAAAACTGCGTATATACCCGACTTTTGGCCAAAAATCTGCATGTATATGCGGATTTTGGCCAAAAACATGCATGTATATGCGACTTTTGGCCAAAAATCCGCATATGTATGCGACTTTCGGACAAAAACCTGCGTATACAGAGAAGACAGTGGTAAAAAGCAAGCCAAGGGACCAACCAATAAAGGGGAGTGTCAATGGATGAACATACTATAAAATGCAACACAGAAACAAGGAGAAACAAAGAGCAAGTGAAGAATATCAAGCACATTGTGCCCCTAAACCCCAAAGAAAAACAAGGAATGTCCCTAGCGGAGTTGCCAATTCTGTTACGGAGAGAAATTCCTATGGCTTGGGGTACCACAACAGACAACTTGACTCCAAAAATCAATCCTTCCCTATATGCAAGAGAAACCAAACATCTAACAGTAAAGGATCTTGGTTTGTACCTTATTCCGGACAGTCGATGTAGATCCCTGTTGAGATTTTCCAATCTCGCTTGTATTAGCAATTTGCTTCCTCAACATTCAGCAAACAAGACAAGCATGCTATATATAATTGTGTTAGACCTACTCTAGCATATATAATCAATAACATATAAGCATTTAAAAGCATACATGGATCAAATACTCATTTAAATACACATTATTGGACATGGAAAGATATTTCTATTGATATAAAACAAAGATTACAATAGTGACAACCTCCGTCGGCACATCTGCAAATCGGAGAAACTGAGTCCCCCACTTGGGCCTCCACCACTTCAATCCTCCATCTCTCGATAGCAAGCTCACAAGAAAAATGAAAGCTTGGGAATAACACAAAGTGCTCAAAGGCACAAAGGGATGTAGACTGAAGTATAAGCTCCGGAAAAAATGGACTATAATTTTCTTTCTCTTTAATTCCTCCCCTTTTCAATGTATCCAAAGGGTTCCTTATATAGCTCTTCATGTTGAAATATTGTAACTTCGAAGAATATTCTATATGTATCTTTTGAGTTCCCCGATGGTCCTACCGAGAGAACCAATTGTATTTCTTTATGCTCTAATGCTTCTAATCGGAAGAACTAATAAGAGTCATGAGCTAGTCCCCTCTAATTGTAAAGGTGGGTCATTAGCACCCTGGTGTGGTTACTTGAGCCTACATGTTTAACACAAGCCTACATGATTAACTCGAGCCTACATGTTGGAATTAATTATTAAAGTGAATGGAAAAATATAAATATAGGTGTGGCGCTCCTCATTTGGAACACACACACTCACTTGTGTAGCGCATTAGTGAAGGAGAGAGAAGGTGGTTGGAGAAGGAGGAGGATCAGTCTTTTGGTTTTACCTTTTATCTTTTTGGGGCATCTATATTGAGGAAGATTTTGCTGGTTTTTTTCCTTTAGGGTTTTCCCAGGATAAATCTTTGTGTTATTTTTGTATGGTTGTGCTTGTCTATCTTTTAGTGATCCTTTGGCTTATGGTTATGCTGTTATGATGCTAAATGTTTTAAGATCTGATATAACCATTAAAAATTCAACATGGTATCAGAGCCACCCTGAAAGAAGACATTATGTAGCTACAGAAGCTAGGGATTCTTACTTTTTGGATCTCTCTCCATAATCCATCAGCAAACGTATGCTAGGATGACTCTCCATTGAAGGGCACATCTTTCTGTCAAAGCGGAATTCAATTCCGAGCATTTTCAGTTTTCAGTGCGGGAAATTAGGGCTTTCTACAGAAGAGGAATTTTTGAGTGAGCCTGGCATAGGATTTCTCTCTTCATCAAAATCTAAGTTTAGAGACTTGGTTCAATATTTTTGGTTGGGTGAAACTTCGAGAAAGTCAAACCCTAGTTTGACCCTGAGCTAGAAAAACCCTAAATACTAAAACTGATAAGTTTTGGTACATTCGCTATATCTCAGGATTGGCGAAGGATCAGGAGCGAAAAATTGTAGAGGTCGAAGATAAAATTTTGATGTACACTGTGTCCAAACTTCATCCTCTGATTCGCTATATTCTAGGAGATATGATCCCTCCAAGTTAGGGTTCTATCCTCTTCCAAGATTCATCCCTAAACATGACACCTGGGGAGAATTGCTATATCTTGGGCTACAAAGGTCGAAATGAAATTTCAGAAGATTTTCCAGAAAGGGAATGGAATTTAATTTCTGTGGTCCTAGTTTCAGACTTAGAAGATGAAACAATGACACGTGGAAGTCTGTACAACTTCGCTGTTCTGAACAGTCCTATAACAGGTCACCTTGGGAAAATGATCATAAGTCCCAATTGGTGAAACCAATTCTGATGAAAACTATGGTGTTGGAAGAGGGACGTACGAGGATAACTCACTGCAAAGTTTCTAACATAGAGGAGTAGTAATTTCGGATATAGCATAGAAATAGTATCAGGCATTTCTGCAGGAGAAATTGGAAAACTAGGGCTTCCTATTCTGGGAGCTTCCCTCTGTTGTTTTCAGAAAAAGGAGTACATTGGACAGTTCAACTTGAAGAGATATATCTTTCTATCCAATCATATATGAAAGATTCCAAGTTTTGAAAATTAGGTTTTCTCTGACAAACCCTAAATCAACCAGCTCTGGAACTAGGACGGACACCTCAAATCAGTAAGATCTAATCTTTTGCTATTTCCATTTAAGGTTCTCATCAACTTGATGATAAGCTTGGTGAAGTTGACAAATTCCAAGCATGGAAGTATTTGATCTCTCTAAAAAAAATGAATTGGACACCTACATGAGTAGAGAGGTTCCAGTTCTAGAGGGAGATGAGGCTCAAAGCTTTACACCAGAAGAACTTGGTCAAGGCCAAGAAGATCATTGCTGATTTAGTCACAGATCAACTTGTACCAAAAGTGTCTTCGCTAAAGACACCGAAAGAGATGTTTGATTCCTTGACTAAGCTATTTGAAGGAAAGAACATACATCTGAAGATGACCTTAAGAAACAAATTGAAGAGGTAAAAGAAGAAGTGAAGAATGCAGAAGTGGTGATAGCCACCTTGAATGGCCTCCCAGGATCATGGGATTCATTCATGCAAGGAATTTGTGCTAGAAGGAAGTGATTACTTTTAGCTAACTCTGGGAAGAAGAAGAAGCTCAACTCATATGAAGAGAAGAAGAAGATGGGAGCAATTGAAGATCAAGCTCTCACCATTCAAAGAATATCCCTCAAGCGATGACGAATATGAAGAACTCAATTCTTGAAGAACCTCTTATCCATGTTATCATTTGGATAAGAAATGATGATTTCATGAATGAAGAAGATGATGAAGCAGAATGATCAAGAAGGAGTCTACCCACGAAACAAATAAAAGATAAGTATTCAATTGTCATTTCATGATATTGTTTTGTATTCAGTTGATGTGTTATGCATGATAGAATGTTTGCATTAATAACATTATGCATGTGATGAGTAAGTAGCTCATGGTGCTATACATCTCTCCATTGCTACTTATCTAGAATGAAACCTCTTTGCTGACATATTGGATTAGTGCACAATCTCAATGATGTCATAGTAGAGATGGAAGGAATCTAGAAAGTTTCTGTGAGATATGGATGAATGTTGTATTGGCTAAACAGTTGCATGATGCATAAGAATTTGTCGTTATGCATATGTTTTATGAAATAGTTCTAACCATGCAACTGGTGCATTTGGATTGTAGGAAAGGTCCTGTACAACCTCCTACAAGAAAATAAGGATGAGACTTGTTCTGAAGAACAAGTGATGACAATTCAAGATTCACTCCAATAAACATGAATCTGAAGCTCCCAGGGTCAAAGACACCATGACGAATGAAAGAGCTTCAGAGAGTGGTAGATCCACCTCGAAGGATGAATACCACTATGGGTACACGATATAACTCAAGATGAAGAAAAGAATGATGAGACTTCCAAACCAAAGTAAGAGGCCTCAGACACACTCTAGTTGTGTAACATAGTTGGCTGACATCATTGATGCTAACCTTTCCAGCTATGAAAGAAGCTATGATCAAAGAGTAACAATTGATCATGGGGAATGATGTATACGATATGGTTTCGAGACCTAAAGGGAAGTAAGTAGTATCTTGCATATGGATCTACAAGAACAAGTGTACAAAGCAAGGTTCGTGATTTGCCTCAGAAAGAATAGACTATGACATAACATACTCTATTGACCAGACCTACTAGAAGTATATATCAAGCATAGAACCACCTGTACAGAATGAAGAAGGAAGATGATACTCCACTTCAGGGGGAGTGACTACAAAAGATATCTGAGTTCAAAATGATATGACATGATGGATTGAAACTTTACCAAGAATATGTTAGTTTTTCATCACATTAAGCTAGCATTAAGATCTTAGGATCTTTTCACTAAGAGAATAACAAGTACAGCAATAAAACATAAGCACATCACAAGAGACAAGAGACACAAAGAGTTTTCCTTGGGGAAACCATAAAGGAGAAAACCCCGCAACTTCCTCTAAGATAGAATAAACACCAAAACAGTAAGAGATCTCCCAAAACAACAGTACTCTTCTGTCTTCTGTCTAGTCCCAAAATTTCCTCGTTCAGTAGTGCACCACACTTGGGAGAGAAAGTGATGTATTTCATAAGTGATAAATAGAGAGTCTCTCACTCTCTATTTATATTCTTCCGTTGACTTGAAGTGCACTCAATCATGTCGGCCCAACTAACAATTACTTACTCGAGCCTACACCTTAATTAGTGTATAATAACTCAAGTGCCCCGAAACTGTGGGGACTTACCTAATGACTTGACATGACTTGTTTACATTATTAATCCTCCTGATCGAAACATCGGGGCATGACCACATGACTCAAATACATAATAGAAACATCCCGGAATAAACATCGGGTTACAATACATAAGATACATAGAAGAATACATTCCGAAGTTACATATACATGAACACTCCCTCTTAACTAGGAAGGTATTCTTTCAACACGATTTTCAGCACTGGTCTTCTTCTATGTATCAACTGGATCATCTTCGTCTTCAAGTCATCTTTTTCTTCAAGTCATCTTCGGATCTAGATCATCTCTTGATCTGGATCATCATCACTGGATCTGGATCATCTCTCGATCTGGATCATCATCGAACATCATCACTGCTGGATCATCATTACTGGATCTGGATCATCACTCGATCTAGATCAACACTGGTGCTATCTCATGATTCTTCTCATCATGGTAAGTTCTACAGAGCCAACCCTTTTTCATGCTGGTTGTAGGCCTACCCTCATGTAGGTCTTCGCCCAGCACTTACATCTGACCTGCTCGTCAGAAAGGCACGCCCAACACTCACATCTGAACATGTAGTAAACTACAATCCCATCAGAAAGGCCCAGCACTCACATTCACCAGCATGATAGGACACACCTACTATCATCTATGAAATGGCTCAGCTCTTACAACCACCAGCATGATAGGACACGCCTACTATCATCTGTGAAATGGCTCAGCACTTACAACCACCAGCCTGATAGGACACACCTACTACCATCAATGGAAAGGCTCAGCACTTACAATCACCAGCATGGTAGGACACACCTACTACCATCAATGGAAAGGCTCAGCACTTACAATCACCAGCATGGTAGGACACACCTACTACCATCAATGGAAAGGCTCAGCACTTACAACCACCAGCCTGATAGGACACACCTACTATCATCTGTGACAAGGCTCAGCACTTACATCCATCCAGGCAGGAACACATCCTGCTCACAATGATGGAAGGGCATGCACTCATATATGATCATGAGGGGAACACATCCCAGCAATCATATCAGAAAGGCCCCCAGTCCTCCTCGACTGAGCTACCTGGTAATTGACCAGGCGCCTCCATTCTCCTAGAGAATGGCAGTTGCCCTTACATCTGTCCTGCTCGATACAATGGCCAGCACTCATATCTGACATGGAAGGGAGCAACCCTACCACCATGACAAAATAGCTCAGCCCTTATATCTGACCTACTCGTCAGAATGGCTATGGATCCCAGCACTCATATCGGACATGGAAGGAACCAATCCTCTCACCATGACAGAATGGCTCAGCCCTTACATCTGACCATGGAAGGAACCAATCCTCTCACCATGACAGAATGGCTCAGCCCTTACATCTGACCATGGAAGGAACCAATCCTCTCACCATGTCAGAATGGCTATGGATCTCATCACTTTCTCTGGGAGGAAGCCTCGATCGAGAGAACACCAAGTCTCTCTCTGAAGTACTCGAATTTCAGCCTAGCCAATGGATTCATCAATACATCAGCTATCTGTTCCTCCATTGCAACATACAGGAGCTTCACTGCTCCTCTCTGCACCATATCCCTGATATAGTGATACTTGATCTCGATATGCTTCGACCTGTCATGAAACACTGGATTCTCTGACAACTTCACGCAACTCTGGTTGTCACAAGTAGCATCTAACTAGAGATCAAATATATCAGACAGTAGCTTCCGCAGCCATACTGCCTCACGACTAGCTGAACAAGCTGTGACATACTCTGCTTCAGCTGTACTCAGTGCCACACAGGATTGCTTCCTGCTAAACCAAGAGATCACACCTGATCCCATCCTGAAGCAACATCCTGAAGTACTCTTCCTGTCGATGGCACTGCCTACCCAATCTAAATCAACATAACCCTCCAGGTTAATCTTCTGATTTGCATCGTACTTGAGCCCATAATCAATTGTACCCTTCAGGTACCTCAGAATATGCTTTACAGCAATCAAGTGAAAACTTCTCAGATCTGTCAAGTACAGGCTCAAGGTGTTCATAGCAAAGCAAATTTCTGGTCTCATGTTTGTCAAGTACATCAATGACCCAATCATCTAACGATACATCATAGCATCAACCAACTCTGACGAAGCATCACTCAATAGCTTCAGGTTCGATGCCATAGGTGTGGTCATGCAGTCCATCATCCTGAATCTCTTCAGGATCTCTACTGTATATTTCCCTTGTCCAAGGAAGATCCCATCTGTACTCTGCCACACCTCCATTCCTAGAACAATAGTGCATCAACACATAACAGGAGCATCACTGGTATTCTGTCTTCAACCTTGAAGCAAAGGTTGAAATCCACTTTACTCTCAGTAAAGCCTAGAATCATCAGTAATCTGCCCATCCTGTCGTACCATGTCGAAC
>LPNX010571091.1:59875-123657 GCA_001517045.1 Pseudotsuga menziesii
ATATCATGGAGCACTTGAGTTGGATGGTGTCTTCCAATTGATTGCAGAAGGTGAAAGATTGCCTGTGGATTTCAGCAAGGAGCTAGAGGTAATCTGGCCATTTTTTATCTGAAGAATCATCTATGATATATGCTATACAGCCATTTATCTCCACACCTGGCAGATCCCACACAGGGGAGGAGCATGCCCACCAGGATTTGAACTGGGGTCATCTCCACACAATCCAGCATAAGAAGTTGAAGGGGTAGCACCAGCATCATAAGAATTTACAGATCGTCGGTTGAACTAACATAATTTCCAGCAGCAAAAGAGAGAAGGGCAAGAAGACCCCACCCACCCATAAACTGAGAGCAGGGCATCTAAGGTCTGATGAACCAATGGATTAAACCTCTTTCAATTCATGTCTGTCTCACGAACCAAGATCCAAGAAGCCGCCGTTGTTGCTTGGTGCCTCCAAAGACAACAAGTCTCTATTTCCTGGGGAGGGCCTGAGTTAGAACTGTCCAACAGATTTATAAATAAGCATGACAGCTGTGTCATATTCTAAGAAAGAATTTTGCACAGAGAGAAAAAAACATCCTTTTTTTTCTGAGCAAGAACTACAATGCAGTAGAGCTCATTCTTCACATTAAGTGAACTGGATAGATATATATATCGATAAGTCTAACATGATTTCATCTTAAGATCTTGAAGAAGGATTGCTTGTTTACTTTTCCCCGTTCCTTGCTGGTAGGCTTTTTTATATAATCAAATTCAATCTTGATTGCATTGCAGGCACCTTTGTAGCCGAGGGAGTTGAATATTGGTAACCTCAAAAGGTTACCAAAATCCATAGGGCTGCTGAAGCATCTCGAAAAGATTGACATGAAAGACACTGAAGAACCATTGCCACAAGAGTTCTTTCATCTCCATTCCTTAAAATACCTGAGACTCCAGACAACAATGAACCCGTTTCCAGATTCTTTGGGGAACTTAACGAACCTGCAGCATATTGACTTGTCTCGATCCAAGCATTTGCAAGGGCTACCGCCTTCCTTCGGAAATTTAACAAACCTTCGACGTATTGACTTGAATGGGTGTTGTAGGTTGCAAATTCTGCCAGACTCCTTTGGAATGTTAACTAGGCTTGAACATCTCTCTTTGCCAGGCTGCGAGGAGTTGACCCTCTCTAGAGAAACATTTGAACATATCCGCACACTAACAAGGTTAGACTTCTCAGGTTGTCAGAAAATGGAAGTATTGCCTCCCCATGTCTCAGATCAGATGTTTCTCGAAGAAATGGATTTATCTCTTACAAGCTTAAGAGAACTGCCCATTGATAATCGAAACCTAAGCAATTTGGAAATTCTGAAATTGCATTGCCCTTTGTTGAAAATGATGCCCAGGCTGGATTACTTCATGAAAGGAACAAATTTTTTTTTAAAAAAAAAACCTCCACTGCCGTCGCTTAAGCGACAGTTCTTCCTATCGCTTAAGCGACGCTTAAACCTGATTTTTGTCGCTTTACCAACAGTTTTTAATGTCATTTAAGCGACGCTTTTTCTTGAGATCTGTCGCTTATCCGACGCTTTTTTTGAGATCTGTCGCTTAAACGATGGAGATAGCTATCGCTTATCCGACACTTGCTCTTGATATCTGTCGCTTTACCAACGACATGAAGGCTATTTTTTCAAAAAAAATTTAGTACCGTCGAAGATAAGCTGTCGCTTAACCGACGCTTTAGATTTAACCGACGGTTACGTGGGTGTCGCTTAACCAACGGTTATTTAGGTGTCGGATAACCGACGCCAATTTTTCGACGCTTAAAAAAAAATCAAAGTGTCGTACATGCGACAGGGAAGTGTCGAAAATCCGACAATTCTGCCATCCGATTTTTGGTCAAAATGTAGTAGTGACCTAATGACTTGACATGACTTGTTTACATTATTAATCCTCCCGATCGGAACATCGGGGCATGACCACATGACTCAAATACATAATAGAAACATCCCGGAATAAACATCGGGTTACAATACATAAGATACATAGAAGAATACATTCCGATGTTACATATACATCAACAGAGTAAAGTGGGTTCCAACCTTCAAGGTTGAATACAAAAGACTAGGATATGTTGATGAGCTCACAAGATGAACTCATGGAATATGCTATGATGAAAGAATACTAGAATGATGTTTGGGATATAGTACTCAAACCAGAAAGCAAGAATGTGGTATCTTCCAAATGGATTTTCAAGATAAAATATGTTGCTGATAGAAGTATGGAAAGACTTGTGAATTAATTCTGAAGAGACACTTACTCCAGGAAGCAAGGTACACTTCCTTCAGAACTATCATGGTAGTTGCTTTCACATTGAAGTAAAGACAAGCCTTCCTTAATGGTATGATTGAGGAAGAGTTTTACATCAAATAGTCACAAGGATTTGAAGTTGAAGACAAATATTCTCACGTATGCAAGTTGAAGAAGGCCCTCTATGGCCTGAAGCAACATCCCAGAGCTTGGTATGGAAGAATAGATAGTTTCCCGACGAGAATGGGCTTTGCCAAGAGTAACGTCGATCCTAACCTCTACTACAAGGTTGTAGAAGATGAACCTGCCATACTATTACTATATGTGGATGATCTATTTATGACAGGGAATGAGAAACAGATTGTAGAATGCAAGAAGAAGTTCGTTGAAGAATTTAGACCTTGTTCTAATACTTTATTTCCTAGGTCTGGAAGTATGAAGGAATCTTTCTCAATCAAGGAAAGTATGCAGTGCAAGTTTTGAAAAGATTTGATATGGTTGAATGAAAATCCATGGCCACACCCGTCGATTCCAACCTGAAGTTATTAGCCAATGACTCATCAGAGTTAGTGGAGGTGACTCAATACAGATAGATTATTGGGTCATTGATGTACTTAACAAATACCAGACCAGACATTTGTTTTGCTGTGAACACCTTGAGTCAATATCTAGTTCAACCTTGATGGGTTCACCTGATAGCCACAAAACATGTGATGAGATATCTAAAAGGGACTATAGAATTTGGTCTATACTATGATGGGAACCATGACTACATATTGTATGACTATATGGATGCAGATATCAGGTCTCTTTGACTTGAAGATGGATACTACAATGATTCTATGTGATAACCATAGTTGTGATAACAGAGAACCCTGTGTTCTATCGTAACACATAGAAATCCGGTATTTCTACATACAAGATAAGATGCAGATGATGATGTTTCAGTATTCCCATACTGAAGATATAGATGATGTTTCAGTATTTACATACTGTAGATGCAGATGATGGTGCTTTGGTATTTCTATACTAAATATAGAGATGATGATGCTTTCAGTATTTCTATACTGAAGATATAGATGACGATGCTTTTAGTATTCACATACTGGAGATACAGATGGTGATAGTTCAGTATTCACATACTGAAGATGTAGATGATGATGGTTTAGATGATGATTTGTTGATGAAGCCTCTGTCTCAAGTAAAGTTCGAACACTTTCGAGACAAGCTTGGTGTTGTTTGGAAAGACCTTCCTCAAAAGGGGGAGTAGTGATGTTGCAATGGGATTGTATCATCCCTGGACACTTTCCCTAAAGTGATCTGGTGACCTCGGTCCTCGAGAATGAAGAGGGATTTTATCATCTTGGGACATCTGTCTAGAACAGATCCGGTGACTTTGGTCCTCGAGAATGTAGTGGGATTGCATCATCCCTGAACTTCGGTTCAAAATGTATCCAGAGGCTTCGGCTCCTGTGAATGTGGTGGGATTGTATCATCACTGAAATTCGGTTCAAAATGTATCTGGAGGCTTCGGCCCCCGTGAATGTGGTGGGATTGCATCATCCCTGAACTTCGGTTCAAAATGTATCGAGAGGCTTCGGCCCCCGTGAATTTGGTGGGATTGCATCATCCCTGAACCTCGGTTCAAAATGTATCCAGAGGTCTCAGCCCCTGTGAATGTGGTAGGATTGCATCATCCCTGAACCTCGGTTCAAAATGTATCTAGAGGTCTCGGCCCCCATGAATGTGGTGGGATTGCATCATCCCTGAACTTCGGTTCAAAATGTATCCGGAGATTTCTGTCCCCGTGAATGTGGTAGGATTGCATCATCATTGGACTTAGTCCTAAAGTGATAGGGACTGATTATACCGTAATCAATCTGGTGACTTCGATTGTCGAGAATGTGGTGGGATTGCATCATCCCTGGACTTTAAGTCCAAAAGTGAAACCAAAGAATTTTTATCTTTGAAATGTGGATTGTAGATTATTGTTGATGATGATGACGTACTGATCAAAAGATCAGAGTGTGATGATGATGACGTACTGATCGAAAGATCAAAGTGTGATGATGATGATGATGTTCGAAATTTCAAGTATGATGATGATGATGCTGTTCAAAAGGTTGAAGTATGATGATGATGATGTTGTTAATCGAAAGGTCAAAGTGCTGAAGATGTTGTTGCTAATCAAAAGGTCAAAGTGCTGAAGATGTTGCTGATAGAAAGGTCAAAGTGTTGAAGATGTTATTGCTGATAGAAAGGGTCAAAGTGCTGAAGATGTTGTTGCTGATCGAAAGGTCAAAGTGCTGAAGATGTTGTTGTTGATCAAAAGAGTCAAAGTGTTGCTATTGCAGAAGATTGAAGACTGAAGATGAAGACTACATGATGTTGAAAAAGCTTCCAATGATTTATATATGTGTTACCCTGATGATGTTGATGACGTCCTCTATTTCTCTCCTATTATTGTTGTTGTTGATGTTGTTGTAGAATACCCTTCTCGTTAAGGGGGAGTGTTGAAATATTGTAACTTCGAAGAATATTATATATGTATCTTTTGTGGTCCTTGATGGTCCTACCGGGAGAACCAATTTTATTTCTTTATGCTCCGATGCTTCTAATCGGAAGAAATAATAAGAGTCATGAGGTAGTCCCCTCTAATTGTAAAGGTGGGTCATTAGCACCCCAGTGTAGTTACTTGAGCCTACATGTTTAACTCGAGTCTACATGTCGAAATTAATTATTAAAGTGAACGGAAAAATATAAATATAGGTGTGGCGCTCCTCATTTGGAACACAAAAACTTACTTGTGTAGCGCATTAGTGAAGGAGAGAGAAGTAGCTGGAGAAGGAGGAGGATCAGTCTTTTGGTTTTACCTTTTATCTTTTTGGGGCATCTATAGTGAGGAAGCTTTTGCTGGGGTTTTCCCTTTAGGGTTTTCTCAGGATAAATATTTGTGTTCTTTTTGTATGGTTGTGCTTGTCTATATTTCAGTGATCCTTTGGCTTATGGTTATGCTGTTAGGATGCTAAATATTTTAAGATATGATATAACCATTAAAAATTCAACACTTCAATGTGGTAATGGAAGGTCGAATTCAAGCGATATCAAGGCATATGGAAGGCCAAGAGACAAGTGACTCGGATCCACATCAAGGAAAAATCCCAAATCATTTGGCCTTTTGCACACATCCCAATGTACACGGGTTAAGGGTCAAATCCGTGTATATACGCGAGAAAAGGATTAAAAGTCGCGTATGAAAATTATTGCATGTTTTTAGGGATGATATTGGAAACATTAAAGGTACAAAAATGGTCCATGGGGTCTAAAGAGTCTACAAAGGGATAGGGAAGGCCATAAAGGTGTGATCCACCATGTGTGGTAAAATCAACTATAACAAGTAGTCACAGAGTTTCGCTTGGAAGAAGGTCAAGAATATTTTGATACAACTGCTAAGGTAGCATGCATGTTCTAGATTGTTACAGACCTAAGGAGACAGGTCGAGGAGTTAAAGGAGCAGAAGACAGTAAGCAAACCTCCTGAGGTGCTTGAAGAGCATAGGAAAACAACGTCTGAGGCTATTAAAACGATAAGACAAGGAGGAAAACTCTGCACCGAGGACATTGAAGCCATTTCCATGATGTGGGAAGTGCTTTTGGAGGATGAGACCATGGAGAAGATCAAGGAATATGCGCCGCAAGCTGATTTGAAAATCACTACGGTAAATGCATACATGAAGAACCTTCTGATCAAAGAAAGGATCACAAAGGTCACAGAGCTAAAGCAGCTACAGTAGGAAGAGAAAACTCTTCCCGACCAAGATAAAAAAAGGAATGATGAGGTGACAGAACATCAATCGAAAGCAAAAAGAGTTACATGGCTTATTCATCCTGTACAACAAAAGGTCCAATATATCACTTAGTCACTGGAAGAGGGGCCGTCGGAACATATTAGTTTTGACCGCGTGGAACATTTGGCCAAATAGGCGGAGGAAGTAATGGAAGTTTCCTCAGTGCAACAAAATTTGAAGGAGTTTCAGGACAAGGTTGGTCCTGTGGCGTAGCTTGCACCAAAGACATGAGTTTTGCAGAAACCTAAATTTTGCAGAGACATGAAATTTTTCTTAGTGGCTCAGGGAAAGCCACATGTGAGTTTTGGGGGCTTGTTGGGACAGGAAAAGTGCAAAGGGAAGAATCTGAAGTGCAGAGTAGAGGAAGCTACAACGAGGATCAGTGCGATGAGGAAAGGCAGATCCAAGTCGATGGAAGAGGTAGGTAGAAATGTTAAGGCTGAACAGGTGCAATTCAAGGAAGAGTGTAGAAGGACGATCCGACGAAAGACTAAAGGAAAATTTTGTGGCTAGTTATGACCTATACAAACAGGCTAAAAGACATTTCTGCAGCTAGTTATGGCCATGGTTAATGTAATGCATGACTTTTGCGGCTAGGTATGGGCCATCATCAATGTAATAGAATATATTTCATAGCTACTTGATGTTAACTTTTCATATGCTTAGCTAAGACATCAGTATTTCATTTCATTTTCATAACAAAAGCATATAAATAGGATCACTGAAAGATAGACAAGCACAACCATACAAAAGGAACACAAAGATTTATCCTGGGAAAAACCCAGCAAAATATTCCTCAATATAGATGCCCCAAAAAGATAAAAGATAAAAACAACAAGGAGATCAAATCCTGATCCTCCTCCTTCTCCAGCTACTTCTCTTCTCCACTAATGTGCTATACAAGTGAGAGTGTGTGTCTCAAATGAGGAGCACCACACCTCTATTTATATTCATCCGTTCACTTTAACTAACTCATTCGACATGTAGGCTTGTGTTAAATCATGTAGGCTTGAGTTACACATGTAGGCTCAAGTAACCACACTGGGGTGCTAATGACCCACCTTTACAATTGGAGGGAACTACCTCATGAATCTTATTACTTCTTCTGATTAGAAGCATCAGGGTACAAATTAATACAAGTGGTTCTCCCAGTAGGACCATCGGGGACCACAAAAGATACATATAGAATATTCTTCGAAGTTACAATATTTCAACACTACCCCTTAACGAGAAGGGTATTCTACAACAACATCAACAACAACAATAGTAGGAGAGAGATAGAGGACATCATCAACATCAGCAGGGTAACACATCGATAAATCATTGGAAGCCTTTCAACATCATGTAGTCTTCATCTTCAATCTTCATTCTTTAGTAACAGCAACACTCTGATAGTTTTTATCAGCAACAACTTCTTCAGTATTTTGACTTTTCGAACAACATCATCATCATCATCATCATCATTATATTCTGATCTTATGATCAGTAACATCACCATCAGCACTTTGACCTTTCGATCAGCATCAACATCTTCAATACTTTGACCTCTCGATCATCAACAACTTCATCAATATCTTCAGTACTTTGATCTTTCGATCAGCAACATCTTCAGTATTTTGGTACCTTTCGATCAGCAGCAACTTCAGCAACATCTTCAACACTTTGAAATTTCAATCAACAGCATATTTCGACAACATCTTCAGTAGTTTGACCCTTCTTTGATCAGCAACACCATCATCATCATACTTTGATCTTTCGATCAGATACATCATCATGAAAACATCATCATCATCAAAATATCATTATTGTCAAAACATCAACATCATCAAAATATCAGCATCATCATCATCAAAATATCAGCATCAAAATATCATCATCATCACACTCTGATCTTTCAATCAGAATCATCATTATCATTAGCCTCTGATCTTTCAATCAGAAACATCATCAACCGAACATCATCATACTCTAACATCAACTCATCATCATATTCTGATCTTTCGATCAGTACGTCATCATCATCATACTCTGATCTTTTGATCAATACGGAATCATCATCATCAGGATCTCATCATCATCACATTTTGATCTTTCGATCAGAAACATCATCATCATCATTGCACTCTGATCTTTTGATCAGAAAACATCATCATACTCTGATCTTTTGATCAGAAAACATCATCATACTCTGATATTTCGATCAGTACGTCAACATCATACTCTGATCTTTCAATCAGTACGTCTTCATCATCATACTCTGATATTTTGATCAGTACGACATCATCATCATCAGGATATCATCATCATCACATTCTAATCTTTCGATCATAAACATCATCATCATCATCACACTCTGATCTTTCGATCAGGAAACATCATCATCATCATACTCTGATCTTTCGATCAGTACGTCTTCATCATCATACTCTGATATTTTGATCAGTACGTCTTCATCATCATACTTTGATCTTTTGATTAGTATGGCATTATCATCATCAGGATATCATCATCGTCACATTCTGATCTTTCGATCAAAAACATCATCATCGTCATCATCACACTCTAATCTTTCTATCAGGAAACATCATCATCAGCAGCAGCAGCCCACAATACAAAGACAAAGAAGTCTTTGGATCTCTTTTGGACTTAAAATCCAAGGATAATGCAATCCTATCACATTCTCAACAACCGAGGTCACCAGATCCATTCTGAACTGAAGTTCAAGGATGATACAATCCTACCACATTCTCGATGACCGAAGTTACACCGGATCCATTCTGAACCGAAGTTCAAGGATGATACAATCCTACCACATTCTCGATGACCGAAGTTACACCGGATCCATTCTGAACCGAAGTTCAAGGATGATACAATCCTACCACATTCTCGATGACTGGAGTTACACCGGATCCATTCTGAACTGAATTTCAAGGATGATACAATCCTGCCACATTCTCGATGACCGAAGTTACATCAGATTTGTTTTGAACTGAAGTTCAAGGATGATACAATCCTGCCACATTCTCGATGACCGAAGTTACACCAGATCCGTTCTGAACCGAAGTTCAAGGATGATACAATCCTGCCACATTCTCGATGACCGAAGTTGCACCGGATCTATTCTGAACCGAAGTTCAAGGATGATACAATCCTACCACATTCTCGATGATCGAAGTTACACCGGATCCATTCTGAACCGAAGTTCAAGGATGATACAATCCTGCCACATTCTCGATGATCGAAGTTACACCAAATCCGTTCTGAACCGAAGTTCAAGGATGATACAATCCTGCCACATTCTCGATTACCGAAGTTACACCAGATCTGTTCTGAACCGAAGTTCAAGGATGATACAACCCTGCCACATTCTCGATGATCGAAGTTACACTAGATCCGTTCTGAACCAAAGTTCAAGGATGATACAATACTGCCACATTCTCAATGACCGAAGTTACACCAGATCTGTTCTGAACCGAGGTTCAAGGATGATACAATCCTACCACATTCTCGATGACCGAAGTCATTGGATCATTTCTAGACATATGTCCCAGGATGATACAATCCCTCTTCATTCTTGAAGACCGAGGTCTCCGGATCACTTTAGGGCAAGTGCCCAGGGATGATACAATCCCACTGCAACATCACTACTCCCCCTTTTGGGGAAGGTCTTTCCAAACAACACCAAAAGTGTTCAAACTTTACTCGAGACAAAGGCTTCGTCAGCACATCATCATCTAAACCATCATCATCTACATATTCAGTATGTGAATACTGAACTATCACCATCTGTATCTCTAGTATGTGAATACTGAAAGCATCATCATCTATATCTTCAGTATAGAAATACTAAAAGCATTATCATCTCTATATTCAGTATAGAAATACGGAATCACCATCATCTTCATCTACAGTATGTAAACACTGAAACATCATCTATATCTTCAGTATGGGAATACTGAAACATTTGCATCTTATCTCATATATAGAAATACCGGATTTCTATGTGTTACATCGGAACACAGGGTTCTTTGTCATCACAACTCTGGTTATCACATAGAATCATTGTAGTATCCATCTTCATATCAAAGAGACCTAATATTAGCTTCCAAAGCCATATGAATTCATAACTTAGCAGAGCAATCTGCTATGTATTCTGCTTCAGTCGTGCCAAGAGAAATACTGGACTGTTTCCTGCTAAACCATGAACTCATAGAAAACCCCAAACAAAAGCATCTACCTGATGTGCTTCTCCTATCTGAGATACTTCCAGCCCAATATGCATCTGTGTAGCCATACAATCTATACTCATGGCTACCATCATAGTGTAGACCAAGGTCTATAGTCCCTTTTATATATCTCATCACATGTTTTGCAGCTACTAGGTGAACCCGTCTTGGTTGAACAAGATATTGACTTAAGGTGTTCACTGAAAAACAAATGTCTGGTCTGGTATTTGTTAAGTACATCAATGACCCAATGATCTGTCTGTAATGAGTCACATCCACTAACTCTGATGAATTATCAGCTAATAGTTTCAGGTTGGATTCCATGGGTGTGGCCATGGCTTTGTATTTCAACATATTGAATCTCTTCAATATCTCTATCGCATACTTTCCCTGGTTGAGAAAGATTTCTTCTGAACTTTGCCATACTTCCAAACCTGGGAAATAATGCACTAACCCAAGGTCTTTCATCTCAAATTATTTTGCTAGTTTCTTCTTGCTTTCCATGATCTGTTTCTCATTCCCTGTCAAGAATAAGTCATCCACATATAATAACAGGATGACAGGTTCATCTTCTACAACCTTGAGATAAAGGTTAGAATCATCTTTACTCTTGGTAAAGCCCATAATTGACAGGAAATTGTATATCCTTCCATACCAAGCTCTGGGAGCTTGCTTCATGCCATATAGGGCCTTCTTCAACTTACATATATGAGTCCATCTGTCTTCAACTTCAAATCCTTGTGACTATTCGATGTAAAACTCTTCCCCAATCATACCATTAAGGAAGGCTTGTCTTTACTTCATCATGGAAGAAACTACCATCATAGTTCTAAAGGAAGTGTACCTTGCTTTCTGGAGTAAGTGTCTTTTCAGAATTAATTCCCTCTTTCTTATAGAAACCTCTAGCCACAATTCTTTCCTTACTTCTATCGACAACATATTTTATCTTGCAAATCCATTTGTAAGATACCACATTCTTGCTTTCTGGTTTGAGTACTATATCCCAAACATCATTCTAGTATTCTTTCATCATAACATCTTCCATGAGTTCGTCTTGTCAGATCATCAACATATCCTAGTCTTCTGCATTCAACTTTGAAGGTTAGAACCCACTTTACTCTTGGTAAAGTCTCGATCCATCAGGAAGCTGTCCATCATGTCGTTCCGTGTTGAACTAAGATATCTTCTGTAGTCACTCCCCCTGAAGTGGAGTATTATCTTCCTTCTTCATTCTGTACAGGTGATTCTATGCTTGATATATACTGGTCAATAGAGTATGTCATGTCATAGTCTATTCTTTCTGAGGCAAATCATGATCCTTGCTTTGTACACCCATTCTTGTAGATCCATATGGAAGATACTACGTACTTCCCTTTATGTCTCGAAATCATATCATATACATCATTCCCCATGATCAACTGTTATTCTTTGATCATAGCTTCTTTCATAGCATTCTTTTCTTCAATTTGAATATCTCTTATACCCATGGTGGTCTTCATCCTTCGAGGTGGATCTACCGCTCTTTGAAGCTCTTTCTTTCGTCATGGTGTCTCTGACCCTAGGAGCTTCAGATTCAAGTTTATTGAATTGTCATCACTTGTTCTTCAGAACAAGTCTCATCCTTCTTTTAGGAGGTTGTATAGGACCTTTCCTACAATTAAAATGCACCAGTTGCATGGTTAGAACTATTTCATAAAACATATGCATAACGACAAATTCTTATGCATCATGCAACTGTTTAGCCAATACAACATTCATCCATATCTCATAGAAACTTTCTAGATGCCTTCCATTTCTATCATGACATTATTGAGATTGTGCACTAATCCAATATGTCAGCAAGGAGGCTTCATTCTAAATAAGTAGCTATGGAGAATTGTATAGCACCATGAGCTACTTACCCATCACATGCATATTAGTAGTATACAGTCATTAATGCAAACAATCTATCATGCATAACACATCAACTGAATATAATCAAATGTATAACAAAACAATATCATGAAATGACAATTGAATACTGATATTTTATTTGTTTCATGGGTAGAATCCATCTTGATCATTCTGCTTTATCATCTTCTCCATTCATGAAATAATCATTTCTTATCCAAATGATAAGATGAATAAGAGGTTCTTCAAGAATTGAGTTCTTCATATTCCTCATCGCATGAGGGATCTTCTTTGAATGGTGAGAGCTTGATCTTCAATTGCTCCCATATTCTTCTTCTCTTCTTAAGAGTTGAGCTGAAAGTAATCAATTCCTTCTGGCATACATTCTTTGCATGAATGAATCCCATGATCATGGGAGGCCATTCAAGGTGGCTATCACCACTTCTGCATTCTCTGCTTCTTCTTCTACCGCTTCAAGATGTTATGCATTCTGGATCTTCACATTCTTCAACTGTCATCTTCTAAATTATGTTCTTATCTTCAACTAGCTTGATCAAGTAATCAAACATATTTGGTGTCTTTAGGGAAGACACTTGTGGTACAAGTTGATCCGTGATTGAATCAACAATGATCTTCTTGGCCTTGATCAAGTTCTTCTTGTGTAAGGCTTTGAGGCTCATCTCCCTCTAGAACTGGAACCTCTCTACTCATGTAGGTATCCAATTCATTTTCTTCAAAGAGATCAAATACTTCCATGCTTGGAATTTTTCAACTTCACCAAGCTTATCATCAAGCTGATGTGATAGATCACTTTGAAATGAGAACCTCAAATGAAAATAACAAAAGATTAGATCTTACCGATTTTAGGTGTCCGTCCTGCTTCCGGAGCTGGCTGATCTAGGGTTTGTCAGAGAAACCCTAATTTCCAAAACTTGGAATCTTTTAGATATGATTGGATAGAAATATATATCTCTTCAAATGGAGCTATCCAATGTACTCCTTTTCTGAAAACAGTGGAGGGAAGCTCTCAGAACAGGAAGCCTTAGTTTTCCAATTTCTTCTGCAGAAATGCCTGTTACTGTTTATCTGATTTCTCCGAAATTAATGCTCCTATGTGTCCTAAATTTCTCACTGAGCTAAAACCTCATGTCCCTAATCCAAAAAAATAGGTTTCAATAGAATGTGTTTCACCAATTGGGATTTATGATCATTTTCCCAAGGTGACCTGTTACAGGCCTATTCAGAATAGTGAAGTTGTACGGCATGCCACGTATCATTGGTTCATCTTCAAGTTCTAAACTTCAGACCACATAAATTATAGTCTGTGATATTTCTGTAAAATCTTCAGGAATTCCATTTGGAGCTATGTAGCCCAAGCTATAGCAATTTTCCCTAGGTGTCCTGTTTAGGGATGAATTCTGGAAGAGGTTGGAACCCTAACTTGGAAAGATCATATATCCTAAACTATAGATAATATGAGGTGGAATTTTTGACAAAGAGTTCATCATTACTTTATCTTCGGTATCTGAAATTTTCAGCTCTTGAACCTTCGCCAATGTTTGGATATAGCGAATATGCGAAAACTTAGCAGTTTTAGTATTTAAGGTTTTTCTAGCTTCGGGTCAAACTAGGGTTTGACTTTCCCGGAGTTTCACCCAACCAAAAATCTTGATCCAGGTCTCTAAAATTTGATTTTGATGAGGAGAGAAATCCTATGCTAGGCTCACTCAAAAATTCTTCTTCTGCAAGAAGCCCTAATTTCCCACACCGAAAACTGAAAATGCTCGGAATCGAATTCCGCTTCGACAGAAAGATGTGCCCTTCAGCGGAGAGTTAGCCTAGCATTATTTTGCTGATCGATTGTGGAGAGAGAACCAAAAAGTAAGAAGCCCTAGATTTTGTAGAAGCACAATGTCTTATTTTCAGGGTGGCTCTGATTCCATGTTAACGTTTCATATGCTTAGCTAAGGCATTAGTATTTCATTTAATTTTCATAACAAAAGCATATAAATAGGATCACTAAAAGATAGACAAGCACAACCATACAAAAGGAACACAAATATTTATCTTAGGAAAACCCTAAAGTGAAAAAACCAGCAAAAGCTTCCTCAATATAGATGCCCCAAAAAGATAAAAGATAAAACCAGCAAGGAGATCAAAGCCTGATCCTCCTCCTTCTCCAGCTACTTCTCTTCTCCACTAATGCGCTATACAAGTGAGAGTGTGTGTCTCAAATGAGGAGCACCACACCTCTATTTATATTCATCTGTTCACTTTAACTAACTCATTCGATATGTAGGCTCGAGTTATATCATGTAGGCCCGAGTTACACATGTAGGCTCAAGTAACCACACTGGGGTGCTAATGACCCACCTTTACAATTGGAGGGAACTACCTCATGACTCTTATTAGTTCTTTCGACTAGAAGCATCGGGGTACAAAGTAATACAAGTGGTTTTCCCAGTAGGACCATCAGGGACCACAAAAGATACATATAGAATATTCTTCGAAGTTACAATGTTTCAACACTTGAGTCTGCAGCAACTAAGCTTTACTCATTCGATCCTATGGGTTTTTGTAATTTCTATAAATAGGATGAACCCGCTCTGTATAAGGGTTAGCTTGAAGATATAGGTTTAATTAGTTACTATTGGTTGCTACTAAGTTCATATCAGAGAGGATTATGATAGTAGAAGGTTGTTGATCCACGGATCTGTAGCTGAGTGTAAAGACCATTTTGTAGGAGTTAATCTGCAGCTGAGTGCACAGACGGTATAGTAGAAGAGTCAATCCAGGATGTGTGTGGATCAGTAGGTGTTGAAAGCTAGGCTTTCACATCATTCAAGCATGCATTAAGCTTATACATAACCATCAAAGACAAGCATTGGGAAGGGACGTCCAATCCATTGTTGTATTATCTTTGGTAATTATTTATACATTGAGATATAGGTTGGAGTGGTTGTACCCGCTCCAACTACTCATTTGTTAATATCCATTTATCCTTTAAACTATATAATTACATGATGATATTAAGGAGGTGAGTGGCCCCCTCTACATCTCCCCCACAATCAAAACATTTCTTCATCCCGAAGAGAACAAAGAAATATGCATCAACATCCTGGGTCTCTGCTATTGCTGAAGTAGTCCTCACTGTGCATCAACCATGCATACCGGTCTGCATAGGTAACCAGCCACAACAACCGCCAATGTTGATAGGAAAACACACGTGTACAAAGCTCTACTGTGACTGGTTACTCTTCAGCCTCCATCTTCAATCTGGTAGTAGTCCATTGAAGTCTCATCCTCTCACAACGACAGGCAATCATCTTCTTTCGCAATGAGGTCTTTTGGTTTAAAGCCTCACCCTGGCTCATCTGACCGGCATCTCCATTGGTTCAGTCATGTGGGTCCTTTTGGCTCTTCAACTTTCTATGTCATTTCTCTATCTTCTGGATTTCCGAGGTCACATCCTAGGAACGGTTTCAACATTTTGATAATGAGGGGTACATTGTCATCATGTCTCGTTGGAGCGCTTTACTATGTAGGTGAATGATATTTGCTTGAATTCCATCGTCTTTTGAAGTACCTACAAGAGTGTTTGATGCATGCTCATGTGCATGATGATCAACTACTTTGGACTCATTCATAATTATCTTACAATAGTTGACTAGATACCGACTCCATTACATAAGTGAGGAGACTCCATTACATAAGTGAGGAGATCGCCTGCCTTTAAGAAATACCCACGTTTAACCTCCTCGACTCGATCAACACAAAACATTTAAACTCAATGCACAATGGTTGGTAAGAAACCAACTTAATTTACATACAGTGGAGGGGATCACTTGCCTTTATTGAGACTCATGTTTAACCCCCTCTTGACTTAATTTTTTTTTTAATGAAGATTGACAAGACTCGACTCGACCAAAAACATATAAGTTTGGTGACCTTGAACAACTGATATATTGACCAAAAAAAGAACTATATCACAAGTTACAACCGAGTCCATTATTGACCAACTTAATAATCGTCGACCAGAAAAACCACATTAGACTAATGTTGACCAAAAAATATTTTGAACTACATACCAAATTGAGTCTTCTACGAAATTTGCAATTACTATGACTTCCTTGGTTTAAAAATAATATTGACCATATAAATATATTAACCCATAATAAACTTTATCTCCAGTAATCCTCGATCAATGGGTGAGCTACTCCTTCACGACCTATTGCCCATCTGATCCTTCAAATTCTCTTTCTCCATTGTAGTACTATGTAGACAAAATTACCACTCTCCCAATGCAGGAGCAGCAACCAACGACATCAAGATTCCTTGTCAGCTTGTCCTTCCATCAAGTAGCCATCAATAAGACCATCTGTTTCACTCATAGAAGATTTATGAAGGTTAGATAATAGATACTTATTCTTTGCCAAGTATATTCCATTGCTGAAATTTTTATCTCTTATGACCTCTAAGACCCTTTTACTGATCTTGAAAGAGTGACATGTCTTACATCCCATAAGTTGTAAGGTACACTGCAAGACAGAACGCGTATACCGAAATGACAAATTTGTAGGTCATTCTCCCTTGCTCATCGCACTATCTTCTTCACTTATGATAATATAATGATTTTTGGTGCCTCCGCCATTCTGTTAAAACTAACAACTGCTACTGTCACTTATACTTCTGATGCAGCAGCGTCTGTTGTCACCGGCTTTTATCGCTACGTCTCGGGTTCGATGCTTGTCGCCTTTATATGAGAAAAGGATCCTGACATTTGAGGCACTCCTTTGTAAGCTTTCAAGAGTGTAATGGATATCCATCGATGAATGCTCGTGGTGTTAATAATAATAGCTCCTTCACCACCATTAGTACACCACCTCCTCTCTTCTTCCACTCTCCCCAACGGAGGACCCTCTACCCGTCTCGTTTCTTTAAAGCAATTCTACCACAGGAAATTCTTTAGCTTTAGGTCGATATTGGTCAATTATCCTTCATGCCATGGACACAAGCATTCCATAGGGACTTTATGCACGTGCCAGTAATATTGATTCTTTCTTGTTGTTCTTTGAGCATATCATTTTCTTCTAGGGTATCTCACGGTTTCTTCAGGATTCGAACCATCCCCCATGTGCTACTACTGTCACCAGATGGTAATGACACTAGATGTTGAAAGCTAGGCTTTCACATCATTCAAGCATGCATTAATCTCATACACAACCATCAAAGACAAGCATTGGGAAGGGACATCCAATCCACTGTTGTATTATCTTTGGTAATTATTTATACATTGAGATATAGGTTGGAGCGGTTGTACCCACTCCAACTACTCATTTGTTAATATCAATTTATCCTTTAAACTATATAATTACATGATGATATTTAGGAGGTAAGTGCCCCCCTCTACAATAGGAGTAGATAGAAGCAATAAACCAGAGAGAATGAGAGCAAGAATAGTTGAGCTAAAAGACATATCTTAAGAATAGTATGTAAATCACAGACTGCAAGGTGATACCTATATTTCTCATGCCAGATGAAGAGAACCTTGGTGGTTTTTCCCAGATGGGTTTCCATGTAATTTCCATTGTTGATGGATGTTGAATAGTGAATGCGAATGATCGAATGGTTAACTATCAATGTTGAATATTTTATTATCTTCCATTATTTACAATTATTCTGTGAATGAATGTCACAATATTGATGAATGCAGTAAATGAATGAATGACTTGTTGAGGCCTGCAAAATCGCAGGTAACAACTGTAGGGATTCTCCCCAATAAACGTTCCCAATTATCTCGTTATTGTTTGGTATGGGGAATCTGTTCAGTTTATGGTCTGGCTACCGTAGGTCAAGTAACGGTTAAAATGTTTTACCAGTTGCCGCCCGGTCCACCATTTAGGTGTATTTTTTAGTTTTTTATCTTTATGTATGATGTGCAAGTGCTTAATTAAATGCAGGAGATAGAGATAACAAGGAGGGTCACAATGTTATACGTAAGTTCTTACCTCTCGTCTTACCTCTCTCGCTTCTAAATCACAAATAAAGAAAAACTAACTAAGACTAACTAACCTATCCCTAGGGAGCAATACTATAATTAATGGTGAGCAATGTATTGTATACTATGCATTAAGAAAATTACAAATAACTGTTAACATTTCTGAACACATGAATATCAATAGACAGATGAACAAAGAGATAGCTCATTGTTAATTAAAACATTCATTACTCAACTACGATTGTGAAATTTCACAGAAATAAATAGAAGCACATTCACAACATGAAAGAATTCATAAGTTAGAATGATCTCACAGTTCATGGAAACAAGACGAAACAGAAACAATCCACATCCAACCAGCCCATGGCAAACATTTGAAACTCCACAGTGCTTTCTCCAGCCGAAAAATATATCTCTTTATTATAAGATGAATTAGTTCTTTTCACAATAATATTGCACCAAGATGGTCTAAAAAAGGTCTTTTACTACCTAAAGTTTGCCTATACTTATACAAAAGCACAACTCTTGGGCTGCCCCTCATTTCCTTTTGGGCTTCCCAACCTTTCCTTTACAAAAAATTGTCTTTTAGCTTGTGAACAAAAAATATAAATATAATATATTACATTATTTGTCAACATTCCAAAACATTCAACTAGGAGGGCCCAGCTTGTTCGTTCATGAAATTTCTCCATGCATTTGCCTCGTCTGCTATATTCTCAAAACCAGAAGGTTCAAGAAATCTGATAGTAATTTCGTGTTGAGTAGCCTAGGTTTTTATACCTGCTATCCTAGCAGGAATCAAGCGCAGGTGGTTTTCTAGCAAGTGAATACTCACAGCTGCATGTGCCACTTCAGTCTTTAGTATCTTTTCATCCAACTCCTTGAATTGATGGATGGCTTGTTCATCTTCATTGCATCTGTCTTGTAAATGTTTCAAAAACATTTCATGTTCTGGCAGCACTTCCAATCTCTTTGCAGTGGAGGTCTGACACCGATTATAGGTTAGGAGCACTCTCCCACAAAATTCAGCACAGGCACTCTGTGTTTTCTTCACTATCTTCTTTAATTCTTCTGCCGCGTTACTGAAAAACTCAATCAACTCATATTCTTTCTTTATTGTCTCCTGATCTTTGACAAATATATCTACGGTATATTCTTTGTTTGCTTCTACCCAAGCCATCCTTCCCTACATAGTGAACTCCTTTGTTCCTCTAAGGTTGCTATTTGATTCTCATATAGCTTATCGTTCCCTTCTGCAATGGTCTTCTGCTCTTCTAGCTCTGTCACTTTACTTTCTAATCTACTCTTTCCTTTATTCAGCTCTTCAACTGATAACTGAAGATGATTTTTCTCAACCCCCAAACTCTGATATTTCAGCTGTAGTTTTCCCAACTCTGCTAAGGTAGCTTGAGAATTCCTCTCCATATTTTTTGAAGATACTACCAGAGCATCTTTATCTTCCTGCAAGGTTTGACATTCTTCCTTTGAAACTTTGACATCATCGATCATGTCCTCATACTTTCTCTTCAGATTCTGGCTTTCACCCCTTTCCTTCTTCAAAGTTTCTTTCAGCTGGGCCACCCTTTTTTGAAATTGCTCGAGGTCAATCATGATCCTATCCACATTGTCTTAAGTGGATAGGGTTAGAGCTACCCCAGCCCTCGCTATTAATCGTGGATCCTTATGTGTACCGTGAACTACTATTTTGTCTATTACCATCCTTCTTCGTTTACCCCCAGTGTCCACCTTCTTTTCAGTTCTTTTGACAATTCCCTTTTTCTCTTTGTCGTAAAATATAGTGTTAAAATATGGTGCCTCCTCTCCTTCTATAGGCATGAAAGGGATCAAATCAATTCCAGAACTTGATACTAAAGCTTTTCCTACGGTAATTCTAGAAGGAACAACAGGCTCTAACGGGTTACTATCAGACTGAGCTTGTTCTTGGTCCGTAGGCTCTTGTCCTTCTAGTGTCTTTGTTCTTGACCTTTCAGGTGTCTTCTTTGTTTGTTGTTTCTCTTTTTGGACACCTTCTAATATGAACCCTTCACTGTTTGCCTGCTTTTTTTGGATTTCATCTTCTTCTTGTCTTTTCTTTTCTTCTTCAGCCTTCTTGGTTGCTTCCTCAGCAGCTTGTTTCTTTTCTTCCTCTTCTGTTCTCAACCATTTTTTTGCTTCCTATACCAGTTTGTTAGCCTCCTCCTCTCTGTTCTTAGCTTCTTCTTCTTCTCGCCTTTCCAATTTCTCCAAAACTTTTCCTTTACCACCCACAATTGTTTTTTTTGCTTGAATCTTTTCCTTAGCGTTGTCATATTCTTAGCATTGTGGAAAGTCTCCTCATATTCGTCCCAAAAATCTGTGTATTCAAAATGAACTCCATCTTCCTTGCAATAATTAGCTACTTTGTCTTTGGAATCATTTCTATGGAAGTTCATTTCACTGAAGTGAAAGTATTCCAATTCCTAGACAAACTCTACTGCATTCTTTCTTCACTCATAAAAATTTATAACTTCCAACGAAAAAGGGCACAGCAGGATATACTGCCTTTTTTTTGTTCAAAAAGGAAATTCCCTACTCCATCAATATATAATTGTCTAACAACTTCTTTATGGAGTACATAATCAGTAACATATCTCGGGATCAAAGAAGGGGCCCTTGCACCACCATACATTCTTACATATAAACCATCCTTTGTTAGATAATAACTTCCATATTCTTGCATGACCTTGAAAGCTTCTGCTGACATGCAATTGCATTCTACCAAGAAAATCAAAGTGTATAAAGGCATGATGAAAAGCTCATAGATCTCTTTATAATAGCTATAATATTTGTGAGCCCAAAATAACTTGTAAGCAGCATATACTGGAGCCCGATCCTTATCCCAAAGGCACTTTAGTGCAGGGAAAGGCTGAGTGCATAGAATGCAATCGATCAAAATAGAGCTCATGTAGAATTTAGACTTCTTTTGGGATACTCCTCCTAATACTACACTGATGCAGGCTGGCAGGCTATTTGACACTATGCTTGCCCAATTACAAATAGTCCCTTGTGTAGCAACATAATAAATAACAGGTATCCAACCCAGCTTAAAACTTTTCCCATTGCCTCTTCCAAAAATTATGTTCAGCATTAAAGCAATGAACCTATATGGAGTACAGAGAGTTGATGTCTCATACTCTCTAGAAGCCCTTGTCCTGAAATTTCTGCCCGGGATCATCATTTTCTTCACTATCTCTACCAAGTCCAGACCTAACTCCTTTAACCGAAATTCAGTTAGATAAGTCTGTGGTTATGGTAGATGATATTCCATTGACATATAAGCAAGGTTGTATGCGGCATAACCTTGCTTCTCGGTATTTTCTAGGATCATCCTTGTTACATTTGCCTGAGGCAGAATCCAACCTATCACTTCCGAACATGGAAAAAGCTCAGGCCTGGTAGCCACTTTCATCAGGGCCGACCTCTCAATATTTACATATATGTGCATGTCTTCAAAACCAACATCATGGACATTTTAGCTTGAAATCATTCTATACATTTCTCCCCACTTGTATTTTGGTTCAACCCCAGTAGTAGCTTTAGTGCCTTCATAAATGACTTCTACCTTGGTTATCACTTCTACTTCAAGTTCTTCTTCAGCCACTTGGGATTTCTTCTTCTGTTTTCTTGGCATATTGCAGTGCTGGAAATCAACCAGTAACAATCATGCAACATGGTTTCAGTATAAATATCTCTAGCAACTGATATAGTGATAAACAAGAAAACATACAATTATTACAATTTCTTCAATATGCATACTGGAATTCAAAGTCAATACCATAGCCTTCTGAATGAGATATTTTAAACAACTTTCAAAATATTTATGCTCCCCAAACCTACCCAAAAATTTGCTCGCTTAAACCCTAAACTCTTCCAGCTTCATAAAACCTATATGGGCACCTTGACGGAGGCAAAACTCACCCCGACATTTGCTTCAACAACACTCAAACCCTAATCAGCTGCGTGACCCTCCTGAATCCCACGAGAAACTACTTCTATAGGAGGCAAGATTTTCTAACCTCAAGCTAAAATTGTAACAACCAAGAACATGGTGGTGCAGACAGCGAAACGCCTATCTACACTGTGCCCTAAACCCCCACAATTCTATCCCAGAAGAACTCATAACTCACAGTAGCAGACAGACTGAAACTCATTGGCCGAAAAGAAACGCTCACGAACAACGGGATGAAACCCTAGTTAAAATATAAAAATCACCACAGGAAAACCACACAATCAAAAGAAACCTAACTCCACCGTGGGAACCTAACCCTACCGTCTGGCGATTAAACATTAACAAAACCAAGAAACCAAAACTGTGAATAGATCCTACCTGGAAACGACGAAACAGGAAACCTGGACGGGAACACCTTCTGCGGGCGCAGAGGAGGACGAATGGAGGCTTGATAGTTGTGTAATCAACAAGACGTACGGCTTGTATGATGACAATGACAAGTAACAAACCCAAAACGATGTTATATAGACCTTGACTAGGAGCAGAGAACACTAGCGACGGGAAAACCTTTTAACCACTGTCGGGAGACCAACTCTGAAGAAAAACCGCAGCGTCGACTGCTACTCACTCTAATAAACCAGTACATCGGATGGGAAAGTAAAACTGAAAAATGGAGGCACTAGAGTCATCGGTATCGGAGGCACCAACACTAAGTCTCGGATCAAATCGCAACTAACTTTCCACAACGTCGGATGGGAAACAGACTAAAAACTGTAGTTTGATCCGGAAAACCAACCCAACCGTGAGATTTCCCACTTAAACGGTTATCGGAAAGGATAGCTGAAGGGACATACGATCCATCAGATCCACTTTGTACTAAGACATCGAAACCTCGGTAGACCAACTCTGAGAGGATAGACAAACTCAGTCCCAATTCTATGCTTTAGATCTCGAAAGGCTCTCGATAAAACCAATCGAAAAGCTAGTGAACTATTCATCTGCAACATTGGAAGACTAGTCAATTAAGAATCCAATATCAGAAAGCTAGTGGACTGAGCATCCAATACAGACATGGAAAAAGATTATTTTTTTTTGGAAAATTTCTGAGCCCAGAGAAAACCTTGGCAAAAATAAAACATTCCTAGTTCGGTTTGAAACTAAAACAAAACAAGGGGGGACCCTAAAAAAAATTTTTTTGAGGGAATAGTTGCAGATGCAACAATTGGCAACTACCTGGTGGACATAGATCTCTGAACAACTTATTCTTTGATAAAACGAATTGTTTTTATGGTGCCATTTTACTAGATTTCTTCAAGATATCTGGATTCCTAAATGCAAGATTTATGCACTTTAACCATTGATGATAATCCAGGTTTAAGAAGGGGAACCAAGATTTCAAAGTATGGATAACTCTCCTAACGCCGAGAATATGAGTTTTATTTTACCTCTGCCTTTGGGTGGCTTCCAACTTAGACACCATAGGATCGTAAAACATATGGTAAACCAAGATATCCATTTGTTCCTCATTTCCATGCCAATTTGCACTTTTTAATGCTTCTAGACTTTAGTCCTTTTGAGTCTTGCCGATTGCTTTCTTTCTAAATTTTAATTCAAGCTCCTCTATCCATAGTGTCCTTTCATGTGAGATATATTTAATTTTAACTCATGGACAGAGAAGAACTTTGGCAATCTCATTCATACTGATGTGGTTTAGTATGTGTTTTTGATACATATTGCTTTTAGGAGATTTTGACTCTCATTAGCCTTTTGGCTTTCAATTGATGGCATGGGATTATTTAAATATAATACATTGTTTACTTGCTTCCTTTCCATGGGTCTTTTTCTATTACCCCCTAGGACATTTTTTAATGTGAGATGAATGGAGCCTCAAAATAGTACTCCAGAATTTTCTATCCTTAGTTATTTCACAGGGATTAAGCACGAATTCAATGTGTTCATAACCATTTAGAAAATCTGCTAATCTTGAAGAAATTTTTTAAACATTATACGAGTCAATAGTTGGCAGTCTCGTGATCAAATATTTCAGTTTATCCAGAACTTTGATAAACTCCATACAACCAAAATTCATGCTGGTTTATTGAAACATAAGAAAACAAAACTTTACAATCAATCAAACTCTAAGCAAGTGAAAGCAAACAACTAAAACTAATCTAAAATAAGCAAAAAATCAAATCGTTTATTTATGTACAAGAAAAAAAATTCAAAAAACCATTAAGAAAAATAGGGCTTGAGAACTAAACCATTTACTGGTAATTTCTCCTCCCACCCCTGTAAGTCTTGCAACTTGTACGTCGAGGGGCCTAGCTTTGCTGCAATCTAAAAAGGGCCTACTCATAACTGCTGAAATTTAGTGTGCTTTCCCTTTTCATCATGCAGGTGATCCTACTTAAGAACCAAATCCCCTACTTCGAACTCTTTTTTCTCAGCTTTGTTTTTTTCAAACCAACGCTTCACCATTTCTTGTTGATGCTTAAACCTTTCCTAAGATTTGGACCTAGACTCTTCTGACTTCAATAGATTATAAATTCGGATTTGCAAAATCTCATTATCAGTAACCCTAGACTCTTGGGATAGTATGGAATATGGCAATAGAATATTAAGGGGGAGGACAACTTCTTTCTCATAAACGAGAGTGTACAGTGACACACCTAAGGAATTATTGGGTGTGACTCTATCAGCCCATAGTGCATTAGGTAAAGCTAAATGCCAGCTCGTTTGATTTTCTATCACTATTTTCTTTAAAATTCTAATCAGTTTTTTGTTTGTAGATTCTTCCAAACCATTTCCTTGTGGGTAATAATTTGCAGAATAGTGCATCTTAATTCCTCTTTCATTAGCAAATGCAGTTAATCTAATAGAAGAAAAATAAGAAGCATTGTCAAAAACCACGGAAAGACTCCATCGTAGTTCTTTCTGAACAATACTCCATCAATAATATGATATAAAAGTGATTTCAAACGTAATGCCCTTCTTTGCTTGGGACTCCAATGCTCCGGCAAATACCCTTCTTGGAGATAATGGACTAGATCCTGATACTAGGAGCCTGGAGCTGTAAATAGAGGACATACATCCATCATTTGTAGTTCAGCTTCATTATCCTAGCTGATATCTTCATTGTTTTGACCCTCAGCTATTAGTTTACAAAGTCCTTGTCCCTTAACTATGGTTGTTGGTTTGAATTCAAGATCATATTCTTGCAAAGCAGTTACCCAGTTACCTCTTCTTTCTCTCGATTCTTTCTACACAAAAAGTGATCGTACTGTTGGGTGTGGGACTATTACTTTGGTGTGATTCTTAAGTATGTATGTCTTGAATTGATTTACCTCCTTAAAAACTGCATAAGCTTGTTTATCAACCACAGGATAGTTTAATTCATCCCCTTACAGACCAGTGCTCATAAATGATATGGGGTACTCATCTCCCCCGTCATCTTTCTATGTAAGCACAACTGCTAATGAATCGTTGGAAGAAAAAGTGTACAGAATAAAATCCTTTTCAAAATTTGGAATTTTGTGTGATGGTGCATGAGAAACCGATGTTTTTATCTTGCTGAATGCATTCTTCTCCACATTAGTCCATTTGAACTGCACACTCTGCTTAACCATTTGTTGCAAAGGTTTGACGATTTGAGAAAAGTCTGGTACACACCTTCTCACAAAGTTGATTGTCCCCATAAAAGATTGCATACTTTTTTTGTTAAGGGGTAAAGGGATCTGTCTATGGCTCTAATCCTCTCCGGGTCTATGGAGATCCCTTTTTTAGAAATCACATGACCCAGTATCTTTCCTTCTGTGACTGCAAACACACATTTCTTAGGATTTAATGAAATGCCATATTTCTGGCAGCATTCGAAAATATGTTTCAAATGAAATGCATGCTCTTATCTCTTCTTTGAAAATATTGTAAAATCATCTAAATAAACCACAACACTATGGCCAATCAAACCGTAGAAAGCTATATCCATAGCCCTCTGGAACATTGCTCCAGCATTGATAAGTCCAAAGGGCATCCTCCTATATGCAAAATTTCTCCACTTGGTTCTGAAAGTAGTCTTGAGCTTGTCCTCTTCTGCTACTAATAATTGATTGTAACCGGAAAATCCATCCAATAGAGAGAACAGTTCGGAACCTGAGACAATCTGTAGTATTTGTTCCATGGGTGGGACATGATAATTATCTTTATCTGATACACGATTAAGATTTCTGAAATCTACGCAAAGTATGATCTCACCATATTTTTTCCACACTTGTTCCAAATTAGAGACCCATTTTGAATGTCTGACTTTAAATTTAATTTTAGCATCTAGCAGATTTTTCACTTCGCTTTGAATTAGTGCTTCAAGCTTTGGATGCATTTTTCTCGGAGGCTGCTGATAAGGTTTTACTCCAACCTTGATTAGAATCACATGTTGTATAATTTTAGTATCATAGGTCTTTAGGTATTCATAAGTCCAAGCAAATACATCCTTGTATTGTTTGAATAAGTTGATGAATTTACTCTTTTCGCTGGGTGAACAACACTTCCCCAAATTTACATATTTGGGTTTAGCTTCAGTACCTAAATTTATCAGCTCGAATTGTAAAGATGAGCTATGAGTCTTGACATTTGTTGGCTTTCTAAACTTCTTGTCTAAATCAAACATCTGTTCCAAGGTTCTAGCTCCCTTTGGAATGAAATTTCTGGACTTTAATTTCGCTTGGTGTTCTCCGTCATCTATTATTGCTCCTTTGAAAGTATCATCATTCATCAAACATTCCAAGATTTACTGATCATTGTAAAAAACCCTTATATTTTTTATGTTATCTGGAACAAAAGGCCTGAAAAGTAATTCAATAGAGCATCTATTATTCGAAGGTACTAGTCTTGCAGCCGAGGTAGCTAATAAGTCAGCTGCTGCATTCTTTAATCTAGGAATTGACATAATATTGAATGCATGAAAATTTATCAGTAAATCCCAAAATTCATTTTGGTAAGCTTTCAAATGTGGTGAAATGCAGTTTATTTTGTTTCGAATTTGTTTAACAACGATTTTAGAATCTCCATATACTTTCAGATTTTTTACTTTCAATTCTATTGCTTTTTTAAGTCCCCGAACTAGTGCTTCGTATTCGGCTGTGTTATTTGTGCATTCAAATTCTAACCTACATGAAAGAAAATATTTATTTATTTTTGGATCAATCAGGACACAACCAACTCTTGATCCTTCCAATGTTTTAGAACCGTCGAAATACAATATCCAAAAAATTTCTACTCCTACTGAATTTGAATTGCTAACTACATCTGAAACTAAATATACTATGTTACAATCAAACTCATCAGCCAGTGAAAATTGAAGGAGATCAGGCTGGATATCAGGTATACTGCTGGCTTCTTCAGCTTGGTAATTTCTCAGTTCTAGTTCAATGAAATAGTTTCCCAACATAGAGTTTACCGGTTCATTTTTTCCTTCTAACTGAGTCACATTATATTTCATTTGAGGCTCTCTTAACACTTTTATCTGATTTTTACATCCTTTAAAAGGCAACCACAAATGTGACCAATCTGATGCAAAATATCCTTCTAACCTTGCTAACCCCGACTCAAAACCAAACTAAGCATCCGGGATGTCTGCTATGACAATGTCTACATACTGACATACCCTCTCATCTGTGGATAAACGGATCAAAACATCTTCCATTTCTCCTATTACTTTTACTGTTGTTCTGTCTAATTGAAGAACTTGGCCAGTAGTTGGTTTAGGTTGACCATTGATTTGCTTGCAAACTGAAAGTGGCATGAAATTGACTGATGCTCCTAAATCCACTAAACAGTTATGCACATTATGGTTGAAAATCTCAAAAGTTAGAAGAAATGCTGGAGTTTTATACTTAGATTTTCCTCCTAAACTTGCCTCACCAATCTCTTCCTCAGGTTTGTTGTCAATGGGAGGCTCCTTCTTGGGTGTCTCAAGTGCTTTTAAAAGCTTCTCCTTTTGCTGAGGTAAATTTCACATTTCAAACAATGATATATTTGCTTTATTCGTTTTAATGTCTTCCACAACATCATATCTCACCTCATGTTCCTTGAGATTCTTCTTGACATTTTCAGTTTTATCTTCAGTAGGCTTTACAGGTGTATTGACTTTCTTAGGGTCCTGACTTGAAATGACAAATTCAAGTATTTTAACAATTGAAGTGTTGTTCTTTACCTTCTTCATGTTTTCTTGAAGTTTATTAATCTTTGGAAGTATTGATTTATGTTCTTTTAATGGATTTTGGCTTCTTGTTGTTACATTAGTATCTGGTGTTTCTTCTTTATCAGGGAGGTCTTCATCTTCCATGTTAAACATAGAAACACAATCCCATAAAACCAAGGTATCTTCCTCTTGTGTTTCTGTAGGTTCATGATCTTTCCCTTTCTACTCCTCAGTTTCCGTCACCTTGGAATCCAATAATTGGCTCATTACTAATGTCATAGAATTAATCCACTGTGGGCAATTCTTCTTAGAATGAGGTTGTTGATGGAAAGTGAAAAAGCTATCCATTCCTACATCAGTCAAAGTCATTACTGAAGGGCTGTGTGGAGGAGGTTTAGGTTGAATCTTTTCTTCTCTTTCTTTATAATAAAGCTTATATTATTTATGAGCCTCCTTTTCTTTTTCTAAATCAATCACCCAGTTTGATAACTTCTGCATCATCTTTACCATCCCATCTAACTCATGCGATCGTTCATCCTTAGGTTTAGTTAATAATAATTCCTTTTTGTTCCCATAAGTTCTTTCATCTCACTGTGTAGGATAGTGTTCTATACTCTCCAATTCTGCCTCCACCTTCTCAGCTTCTTCATAGGTTTCTACCAATGTGGTTCTAACTGATCTCTTGGAAAACATGGCTAGATCTGGACCGAAAGTTGAGGTATAGTTCTCAATTAGAGCATGCTCAGATGGTTTGTCAGCTGCACTGAATTTTTTTAGGTAAGCAACAAATATTTGAGTGAAGTTATGTACTTTTTCTTTCTTTTCCTTCTTTAGAGCAATTAACCCTTTCATTAAAGCTGCATGAGTTTTCTGGATTCCATATTTTCTTTTGAACAATATCTCAAAGATATTCCAATTTGTGATCGAATTTGTGGGTAAGGCAAAGTACCATGAAGTTGCTTTTCCTTTTAGGGTATGAGGAAACAATCTACAGACTACATCTTCATGTTCTGCTGCTCGTAGCCCCTCTAAAGCCAAATAAAAACTATGCAAATGATCGTCCACGAGAATTCCTTCACTTGGTTCAAAATTGGGTAAGATTTTGTCAAAACTTTGAGGAAAATCATGGAATGGAGGTGTCACATTTAAAGGAGATCTAGCTCTCCAAGCAGGCTGTGGAGGTGGCTGATTGGCATTTACCTTGGCCATGATTTTGAGTAGAGTATGAGGTGGGGACTGAACAGCGGTATGAAAAGGTGAATAGTGAGGGGAATCTGGTCCCAATTGATCCAAAGGTTGGTCAACTTCTTGTAAGGTTGTTTCTACCAATTCTTCAAGGTCTTCTACTACACCTAAGTGTAGGTTGTGGATCCTGATCTTCTTGGTTCAGAGATGTTATTGTTCAACTGTGTTGGTACCCGAGTTTTACTGTACCCTCGTCCCAACAAGGGGGTGCGGGGGGACATCGTTCCCCTGCGGGTGTCCATGGAGGACCAACTCCCTCGAATGGGGGTTCTAGGGGCGGCGCCTCCGAGAAAGGGGTATTGGGGGTGAATCCCCCAAAATAAATTTTGAGATGTTTGTTGGCCAATAGTTTATGGACCCATGGTATTGGGTGACCCGTGGTAATTTCCCAATGTAATTCCCCTATAAAAGGAAACAATTGTAATACAACTGTGCATTGTATTGTAGCATTGTAAAAAATCTCTGTGATTGTGGGAGAGAGACTGTGAGAGAGTGAAGAAGAAGCACAACAAGTTTGCTGTAGGTTGTATCCCAACACTGAGTCTTCCAATTGAGGACGGTCCTTCTTCTAATACTCTATTCTATGTAGGACAGAGATAATAGGTAATACTCCAATCTTTTCCACATATGCCCTGGTAATCCTCCTTAAATCATCAACCACTTCTTTATCAATGGGATAAAGATACCCCTTTCCCTTTTCTTCAGGAGTGGGTTTCTGAGGTAAACTGGTTTCAGAACTGTCACCGGTATAGTAATCTCAAGAAAGAAGACTTCCTTGGCTAGCCATGCACTGGTGGCCCTCCTTCTAGCGCCAAAACTGTTGAGGCCTGGAAAATCGTAGGTAACAACAGTAGGGATTCTCCCCAATAAACGTTCCCAATTAGCTTGTTATTGTTTGGTATGAGGATCCGTCCGGTTTACAGTTCAGCTATCGTAGGTCAAGTAACAGTTAAAATGTTTTTCCAGTTGTGGCCTGGTCCACCGTTAGGTGTATTTTTAGTTTTTATCTTTATGTATGATGTGCAAGTGCCTAATTAAAGGCAGACAATAGAGATAACGAGGAGGGTCACAATGTGATCCGTAGGTTATTATCTCTTGTCTTACCTCTCTTGCTTCTAAATCACAAATAAAGAAAAACTAACTAAGACTAACTAACCTATCCCTAGGGAGAAATACTGTAATTAATGGTGACCAATGTATTGTATAACATGCATTAAGAAAATTACAGATAGTTGTTAACATTTATGAACACATGAATATCAATAGACATATGAACAAAGAGATAGCTCATTTTTAATTAAAACATTCATTACTCAACTACAATTGTGAAATTTCAAATAAATAAACAGGAGCACATTCACAACATGAAAGAATTCATAAGTTAGAACAATCTCACATTTCATGGAAACAAGTTGAAACAGAAACAATCCACATCCAACCATCCCATGGAAAACATCTGAAACTCCACAGTGCTTTCTATAGCTGAAAAATATAACTCTTTATTATAAGATGAATTAGTTCTTCTTACAATAATCTTGCACCAAGATGGTATGAAAAAAGGTCTTTTATGACCTAAAGTTTGCCTATACTTATACAAAAGCACAACTCTTGGGCTTCCCCTCATTTCCTTTTGGGCTTCCCAACCTTTCCTTTACAAAAACTTGTCTTTTAGCTTGTGAACAAAAAAAACAAGTATAATATATTACATTATTTGTCAACATTCCAAAACATTCAACTAGGAGGGCCCATCTTGTTCATTCATGAACTTTCTCCATGTATTTGCCTCATCTGCTATATTCTCAAATCCAGAAGGTTCAAGAAATCTAATAGTAATTTCATGCTGAGCAGCCATGGTTTTTATACCTGCTATCTTGGCAGGAATCAAGCGTAGCTAGTCTTCTAGCAAGTGAATACTCACAGCTCCATGTGCCACTTCAGTCTTTAGTATCTTTTCATCCAACTCCTTGACTTGCTGGATGGTTTGTTCATCATTGCTGCATCTATTCTGTAAATGTTTCAAAAACATTTCATGTTCTGGCAGTGCTTCCAATATCTTTGCAACGGAGGTCTGACACCGATTATAGGTTAGGAGCACTCTCCTACAAAATTCAACACAGGCACTCTGTGTTTTCTTCACTATCTTCTTTAATTCTTCTGCTGCGTTACTAGCAAACTCAATCAGCTTGTATTCTTTCTTTATTGTCTCTTGATCTTTGACAAATATATCTGCAGGAGATTCTTTGTTTGCTTCTACCCAAGCCATCCTTCCCCGCAGAGTCTCCAAAAATATCCTGGGTTCTATCCAAAAAATTTGAGGTTGTACTTACAATTTCTTCTAATATGATGTCTATTTGTTGGACTTTAAATCTTTCTTCCACTATCTACAGTTGTATTTGATTAATCTTCTTTCTAATCATAAGAGCATGATTCTTTAAAGATTCAATATCAACCTTTTTCTCCATAGCTGACTTTAGTGAAGCTGCAAGTGAACTCTTTTGTTCCTCCAAGGCTGCTATTTGATTCTCATATAGCTTAGCCCTCCCTTCTGTGGTGGTCTTCTACTCTTCTAGCTCTGTCATTTTACTTTCTAATATTCTCTTTCCTTTATTCAACTCTTCAACTGATAACTGAAGATGATTTTTCTCAGCCCCCAAACTCTAATATTTCAGCTGTAGTTTTCCCAACTCTGCTAAGGTAGCCTGAGAATTCCTCTCCATATTTTCTGCAGATACTACCAAAGAATCTTTATCTGCCTACAAGGTTTGACATTCTGCCTTTGAAACTTTGACCTCACCGATCATTTCCTCATACTTTCTCTTCAGATTCTGGCTTTCACCCCTTTCCTTCTTCAAAGTTTCTTTCAGTTAGGCCACCCTTTTCTGAGACTGCTTGAGGTCAGTCATGATCATATCCACATTGTCTTCAGTGGCTAGGGTTAGAGCTACCCCAGCCCACGCTATTAATCGTGGATCCTTATGTGTACCGTGAACTACTATTTTTTCCGTTACCATCCTTCCTGGTTTACCCCTAGTGTCCACCTTCTTTTCAGTACTTTTGATAATTCTCTTTTACTCTTTGTCATAAAATATAGTAAAATATGGTACCTCCTCTCCTTTTGTAGGAATGAAAGGGATCAAATCAATTCCATAAGTTGATACTGAACCTTCTCCTATGGTACTGCTAGAAGGAACAATAAGCTCTAATGTGTTACTATTAGACTGAGCCTATTCTTGGTCCGTAGGGTCTTGTCCTTCTTGTGTCTCTGTTCTTGACCTTTCAGGTGTCTTTTCTGTTTGATGTTTCTCTTTTTGGACACCTTCTACTCTAAACCCTTCACTGCATGTTTTTTTCGGATTTCATCTTCTTCTTGTCTTTTCTTTTCTTCTTCAACCTTCTTGGTTGCTTCCTCAGCAACTCGTTTCTTTTCTTCCTCTTCTGTTCTCAGTCAATTTGCTGCTTCCTATACAAGTCTGTTAGCCTCCTCCTCTCTCTTCTTGGCTTCTTCTTCTTCTTTCCTTTTCAATTTCTCCACAGCTTTTCCTTTACCACCCACAGTTGTTATTTTTTGCTTGAATATTTTCCTTAGGGAAGTCATATTCTTAGCATTGTGGAAAGTCTCCTCATCTTTGTCCCAAAAATATGTGTATTCAAAATGAACTCCAGCTTCCTTGCAATAATTAGCTACTTTGTATTCGGAGTCATTTCTATGGAAGTTCATTTCACTGAAGTGAAAGTATTCCAATTTCTGGACAAACTCTACTGCATTATTCACTCTTGAAAATTTGTAACTTCCAACAAAAAAGGGCACTACAGGATATACTGCCTTTTTCTGTTTAAAAAGGAAATTCCCTACTCCATCACTATATAACTGTCTAACAGCTTCTTTATGGAGTACATAATCAGTAACATATCTCGGGATCAAAGAAGGGGCCCTTGAACCACCATACATTCTTACATATAAACCATCCTCTGTTAGATAATAACTTCAATATTCTTGCATGACCTTAAAAGCTTCTACTGACATGTAATTGCATTCTACCAAGAAAATCAAAGTGTATAAAGGCATGATGAAATGCTAACAGATCTCTTTATAATAGCTATAATATTTGTGAGTCAAAAATAACTTGTAAGAAGCATATACTCAAGCTCGATCCTTATCCCAATGGCACTTTAGTACAGGGAAAGGCTGAGTGCATAAAATGCAATCGATCAAAATAGAGATCATGTAGAATTCAGACTTCTTTCGGGATACTCCTCCCAATGTTACGCTGATGCATGCTGATAGGCTATTTGACACTATGCTTTCCCAATTAAAAATAGTCCCTTGTGTAGCAACATAATAAATAACAGGTATCCAACCCAACTTAAAACTTTTCCCATTGGCTCTTCCAAAGATTATGTTTAGCATTAAAACGATGAACCTATATGGAGTACGGAGAGTTGATGTCTCATACTCTCCAGAAGGCCTTATCCTGAAATTTCTGCCCGGGATCATCATTTTCTTCACTGTCTCTACCAAGTCCAGACCTAACTCCTTTAACCAACCTTCAGTTAGATAAGTCTATGGTGATGGTAGATAATATGCCATTGACACATAAGCAAGGCTGTATCCAGCATAACCTTGTTTCTCGATATTTGCTAGGATCATCCTTGTTACATTTTCCTAAGGCAGAATCCAACCTATCACTTCCGAACATGGAAAAAGCTCAGGCCTGGTAGCCACTTTCATCAGGGATAACTTCTCAATATTTGCATATATGTGCATGTCTTCAAAACCAGCATCAGGGACACTTTGGCTTGAAATCATTCTATACACTTCTCCCCACTTGTATTCTGGTTCAATCCCAGTAGTAGCTTTAGTGTCTTCATAAATGACTTCTACCTTGGTTATCACTTCTACTTCAGGTTCTTCTTCAGCTACTTAGGATTTCTTCTTCTGTTTTCTTGGCATATTTCAGTGCTGGAAATCAACCTGTAACAGTCATGCAACATGGTTTCAGTATAACTATCTCTAGCAACTGATATAGTGATAAACAAGAAAACATACAATTATTGCCATTTCTTCAATATGCATACTGGAATTCAAAGTCAATACCACAACCTTCTGAATGAGATATTTTTAACAACTTTCAAAATATTTCTGCTCCCCAAAGCTGCCCAAAAATCTACTCGCTCAAACCCTAAACTCTTCTAGCTTCATAAAACCTATATGGGCACCTCGACAGAGGCAAATCTCACCCTGCCATTTGCTTCAACAACACTCTAACCCCAATCAGCTGCGCGGCCCTCCTAAATCCCATGAGAAACTACTGCTATAGGAGACACAGTTTTCTAACGTCAGAATAAAATTGTAACAACCAAGAACAAGGTGGTGCAGACAGTGAAACGCTTGTCTACACCGTGCCCTAAATCCCCGCAATGCTATCCCAGACGCACTCATAATGCACAGTAGCAGAGAAACTGAAACTGACTGGCCAAAAAGAAACGCTCACGGCCAATAGGATGAAACCCCAGTAAAAGGATAAAAATCACCGCAGGAAAACCACACAAAGAAAAAGAAACCTAAATCCACTGTGGAAACCTAACCCTACCGCCTGGTGGTTAAACATTAACAAACCCAAGAAACCAAAACCGTGAATAGATCCTACCTGGCGAAGACACAGGCAACCTGGACAGGAACACCTTCCACAGGCGCAGAGGAGGACAAATGGAGACTTGACAGTTGTGTAATCAACAAGACAGATGGCTTCTATGATGACAATGACAAGTAACAAACCCAAAACGATGTTATATAGACCTCGACCGGAAGCAAAGAACACTAGCGGCGGGAAAACCTTTTAACCTCTGTTGGGAGACCAACTCCNCATCGACTGCTACTCACTCTAATAACCTGGTACATCGGACAGGAAAGTAACACTGAAAAATGGAGGCACTAGAGTCATTGGTATTGGAGGCACCAATACTAAGTCTTGGATCAACTCGCAACTAACTTTCTGTAACGTCGAGCGGAAAACAGACTAAAAACTCCGGTTCGATTCGGAAAACCAACCTGACCGCGAGATTTCCCACTTAAACAGTTATCAGAAAAGGATAGCTAAAGGGACATCTGATCCAACGAATCCACTTTGTATTAAGACGTCGGAACCTCGGCAGACCAAATCTGAGAGGATAGACAAACTCACTCTCGATCGTGCGCTTTAGATGTCGGAAGGCTCCCGGTAAAACCAATTGGAAAGCTAGTGAACTGTTCCTCCACAACATTGGAAGACTAGTCAACTAAGCATCCGATATCGGAAAGCTAGTGGAATGAGCATCCGATACAGACATGCAAAAAGACTAAGGTTTTTCGGAAAGTTTATGAGCCCAGAGCAAACCTTGGCAAAAATAAAACATTCCTAGGCCGGTTTGAAACTAATAAAAAACAAGGGGGAACCCTAAAAATAAAACTTTTTGGGGAATAGTTGCAGCTGCAACATGACTAAAGCATTGTCAAGAACTATGTATTACTCCTATTAAAATGTTGTTAAGTTATAATACTGTTGCGCCGTTGTTGTTTACTTTAAAGGAATCAGTTGCGGAACACTATGGCACCAGCTTTCAAGGTTTTTAAGGATAAAGTAGTGTCACACGTTGGTTTTGTCGCACTGTAGTGCCACTGTCGAGTAGTGAAAGACTCCATCCCTCCATTTCTGTCGAGCGCCTTGGCCGTGCTCCAAGGGACTTTACTCCCTCTCCAATTGCGCAAACATGGTTCTGGCAGTTACAGATTAAGATATCTCGGGTGAGACTGCGCCTGCCTTGCGGGTGTTGTCGATCGAGCTTGCTCCGTCGGGCCGATGTCTTTGGGTGTTTTGTTGGTTTTGTGTTGTTGTTGAACCTAGGTCGTGTCAGTAAGGAAAAGAGGCCAACACTCTTCTTCCCGATCTAAACTCTCTTCCTATTATATTTTTTTAAGGTGTCTTGTGGAAGAAGTTAAATGTAATTAGAGTTAACTCTATCAATTACATGTCGATAATGTTGATTTTTACATTTAATACAAATATGAATTTATGAATTTTACATCTAAACTTAGACTATAACCCCCCTAAGTTTCAAATAAAAATATTTAATGCTTGAGGAACTCAGTTAAATGACAAAGCATGAACTCAATTTTGAAGGTGGGTAACACTTTTTGGCCAAATTTGGTGATGAAAACCTTATTGTTTACTCATGTGCTAGATAGAAGCCCTCGAAATGCATATATGCCATGTGAATTTCAACTTGTAGTAAAAAAAAAATTGTAGAATATTATGTTGGCTTCCCAATGATATTTTTTTAAAAATATTTCGATGTCATTTAATGTGTGAAATTTTGCATTTAGTGAACTGTGTGACCTTAAAAATTTGAAGAAGTTAATAAGTGGCTCATGTCCAACCCCAATAATTCAATCTTACATTAATAATTTAATATATATATATATATATATATATATATATGAGCATGATCTACACAAAATGCACTATGGTCTGCATATTTTTTTGTTGATTTATTTCGCAACATACAATTATTCATTATTTTTCAAAAGTGAACGCATCTGATTTCAACATCATTTTATACACTTGTGTGTCCATCCCATCTTTTTTTTCACTGTTTTCAAAAATTGAAAAACCAAAGATATTCTTTTGAAGAGGACGCGTTGATGTGTGCGCTATGCATTTTTAAGAATTCTTTGGATGTGTATTTTTTACCCTGCGGATTTTTCTTTGAGCTGGTTCGAAATTGTTGTCTGGTTTTCTAGGTGTAATTTTTAGAACTAATTAAAAAAAACCATATGAATGCCAAAATGCATCCATGATACCTCAATGGATAGAAGATTCGGTGATGAATCTATTGGTATAAACTCTGCTCAGTTATGTTCCATGAATGGCAGGGTTTACACCATTGGAAGACACAGAAAAATATTGATTTTCTGATAAGAGGGCTAATTCTCTATTTTTCAGGCCCTCGATCGAGGTATTCAAGTCCCTCGATCGAGCTACTGTTAAAACCTCCTTTTATAAATTTTTTGCACAAGGACCTCGATCAAGGTCTTAAAACCTCGATTGAGGTTTTCTTAAAACCTAGATCAAGGTTTTGATAAACCATCGATCGAGGTTTTAACACCTCAATCGAGGGTTTAAGAAAAACTTGATCGAGTGCTTGTTAAACCCTTGATCGAGATGTTATGACCTCGATCGAGGATTTAAAAATTGCTCGATCGAGGTACAATTTTGTGTATTTTCCGAAAGCACCTTGCCAAAAAGTGTAACCCAACTCCATGGATGCACCCAAAATGCCACCAAACCAGTATGCAAAACTTATTCATAACTTAGAATATTCTGGTGCAGTTCCAGGTGCAGTTGTGTTATCAGCCAAATGGCACTTCTCCGTCCGAGTGTCAAAATTCCTCATGTTGGTACACAAAAGGACAATTTGTATTGAAGTGGCCTAAACACTATAGATGGGCATGACCTTTGATGCATTTTTCTCAAACCAACCTTGTATATTTTTAATATGGATTTTGGGTTGCATACGCGACTATGTGCATTGCAACTTGCGTGTCATACATGAGTATTTGCATTGCAACCCGCGTATACTTGCATACACGAGTTCCCTTTGAGCAACCCGTGTGTCATACACAAGTTTCCTATATTAATACTTGCGTATACCGTAATTCAACATTTAAAAATATAATACGAGATTAGATGAAATTAGTTGGGTCCTAATCCATAACTATCCCAACTATCTCAACCATCTCAACCTTCAGAACCACTCTATTTCCCAAAGTATAAATAGAGGTCTTGGGGTGGGATCTAAAAAATCAATTTTGGAGAGAAAAGTTATGTTGGTGGTATATCTTCAGAGTCTTGGAGCAGTCGAACTCAGAGTCCTTTGGTTGCAAAGGAGTCCTTGTCTCAAAAGTTGGGTTGTACTCTTATCTTATTCACCGATTGTTAATAAAGAGAAATATTCTTCCAATCTTGTATTGAGTCTATTTCATGTATATTGGTTATGAATAGAATTGTTTATATGTTTAATATGCTTTTCATCTAATCTTTGATATATATATGCATGAGATATTACTTGAAGGATTTTCTCTTTGCAGGTGAAGAGGTGCATCCCCGGAAGCTTTGAAGAGAAGAGGAGTGGGAGAAGATCAAACTTGGATCAACTGTCATTAATCGGGTAAGTCAATACTTTCTTTCTATTCCCTTTCCATTCTCTTGTAAAAGCTGATTGTCTGCAAGTTAGTAGTAAGTTGGTAACCCCAGACCTTAGGTTACAAGGGTGCTTTACCCTGAACAACAGAACTGGCGACTCTGCTGGGGAGTCTAGCCTGTTGTGGGTTAGTATTGTAGATACTTGCCCAGTCTTTGCTATGATTCTGTGTGTGGTTGTTTATCTTGCCTTTGATTTGTAGTATAGTGTGTCCAGAGATATTTATTGTTTTTTCTTTTATGAGAATTTTTTTTGTTGCATACGCGGGTTGTTGTGCTGCACAGTCACATATAGCAACTTGTATATGCAGGTTGCTCTATAAGACAGTCGTGTATGGCACACGAGTTACTCTATAAGACAGTCGCGTATTTCCTATAGCAGCATGAAATTTTGGGAGAGAATTGCTTGTCCCTGTCGAATTTGAATTTTGGTCTTCTTAGGGGGTCTTCTATTGTTGGCATCTTTCTCTAAGTTTGAAAGTCCTGTATACCATGCTTTGTGCTTTTTGTTAATCCTTTGAGTTTTATTGCTTGAATCTTCTTTCACTTAGCAATTTGAAGTAGGTCCTCTTGCTTGGGTAAGAGGTTTAGTGTTGTGTGTCTGAGTCAGTGATCAGGATTTTCAATACCTTATACTCTGTACTGCCTTCGAGTAGTATCAGTTTGTCACTTATCCTTTAGTAAAATCAGTGGATTTCATTCATTGGTTCTTCCCAAGTTGGGTGTTTACCAAGTTTCCTTCCTACGTGGTTGAATTTGGTTCTTGTAGGTCCTTTACACTTCATATTGCTTTCTTTATGTTCTGATTATTCAAACTCACTCAAAAAAAAATTCATTTAGGTGCATTATAATTTTTGAAGACTTTGGAAAGTGAAGAAAAACATTTGATACGTTTGCATTTAATTTCATATAGTGGTTTTATTTTCAGTATTTTCAAATAAATTTCAAAAATTATAAAAAAGAAGTCTTAGTTTTCTCATATCTAGTTTCAGTTTCATTATTTTATTTTTACAAAAAGAAAAGAAACTTGTTTTAAGTAGTTGTAATTTGTTTTGGAAATTTTGTTGTACATCATTTTACTATTTCTTATCGAGTCTATAATATCATAGGCATTCACGCCATTTACCCTCTAACTAAGAAAAGCCCTTAAAATGAATGATATAATTTAAAATTTATTAGTAAGTTTTATTTTATAGGGTCATACACCTACTAGCTTAGGCTAGACTTGTGGAATAGGAAGTGTAAACTCTCCACAAGTGTTTAAATCCAGACGTAGTTGGCAAATCGATAGGTAAATCATTTTTTATGTTGGTAGTATCTGGGAAGCTCCTCTCAAACGAGAGTTAAGCATGAGGCCATGTGGAGGCTTGGACTGAGGAGATAACGCTTCGATTCCTTGTCAAAGCGTAGACTAAGTTTTTTTCACATCTGGGGATTCTGTCCTTGACAGAGTTTCAGGCTTTGCTACCCTGCCCATGCGTACTAACTAGGCTTGCGACTGTACCCCCGGACTATTGATGTAGTTAAGGTATCCTTTAGTCTCTTTGAAATCTAGGGTCCATACATAGGTAAACTGAAAGGCTATTTCTGGTTGACCTTGGACTGGCTTGGAAGGTAACCCTTGTTGAAAGTGTAGGAGGGTGATGGGTAATTTATCCACTTGTGCCTAAGAACCTCTTCAAGGACTCCAAGAAACTGTCTCTCAGCTTTCTTAGGGAAAGCATATCTTATACCCCTTGTGTCTGTTGTGAATTTAGGAGATTTTATAGTGATTCCTCTGTGGTTTGTTTGTGTTTAGCTGAACTTAGGGTGGGAAGAGTCAAATTTTGAATCGTGTAGGAACAACCTATCAGAAGGTCAAGAAGGTTGCAAAACCTTCCTCTGCTTACTACAGTGGAACCTCCACCTCCCCCTTAAAGGCAGAGATTAGACACAGATGGTTCTTTCAAATCGGTAGGAGTTAATGAAGTTCCAGGTGAATCAGAACTTAGGACAAACCAAGTTGATTTAACCATAGTAGAGATAGAATACTTGCAGGCTGACGAGTTTGCAAGAAACTTTAACTTAGCTCTTACTGACCTAAATGATCCTGTGATCATCCATGTTCGTCCTTTTAGTTCACCTGTGATTGGTGTTCCTCTTGGCAGACTAATGTCTAGTGCAGGAGAAAGTACTTCTACCTCCACCTCAGCCGCTCCAGCTGAAGGAGTATCACCTCCCCCGGTTGGTGCCCCTAGAAAAAGTATACCTACTAGCCCTTTAACTCCATCTAGTCGAGTGGTCCAACCACCGGCTCCCACAAATTTAGTAGGCACTTTTGGTGGAGTTAGCACTGGTATTCCTAGTGTACCTTCTGCTTCAACTTCCTTCGCACACACTGCTCAAAGTGGTCCTATAGGATCCTCGTCATTTGTCTAGGGTTTTCCTTGGAATGGGGGGAACATTCCCCCATCTGCTCCATATGTAGGTCCAACACCTGCATATGTAGGGGTGCAGTTCGAAAACCCTAATCCTTATGGTCAAGGTTTTCAAACTCCGGTTTCATCTTTTTTCACGATCTCTCCTTTCTCGCTTTTTAGCAAAGAGATACCTGCTCCTATGTTCCAAACCCCAGTTTCAACTGCGACAGCTTGAACCTCATACGCTGCACCGAACATGAATAATCCACTAGCCTATGGGTGGAATCCTTTCCAAAGTGGCCCAACTACATCGCAACCGGTAGTAGGGGGAAACCCCACCTTCACATTTGGGAACCTGGGGGCAAGTCCTTCGAATTCCCAAACTAGTACTTTTCATGCTCTGGTTCGACCCAAGCTCCCTTTCCTGGAAACTTTAAACTTGCCAGACTTGTCAAAGCTAATGAATGACCCGGTGAGACATAATGCCTCCTGGCCAGCCGTTCCTACCAAGCTGCCCTTGGATATCCCAAAATTCAAAGGAAAATTTGGTGAAGACCTGGGGGCTCATATCACCACTTTCCACTTGTAGTGCTCTTCCAACTCACTGAACAACGACACAGTTCAGTTGAGATTGTTCCAAAGAACTCGGACTAGTGCCACAACAAAATGGTACATTGAAATGCCCTCTGATGCGTTTGATAGTTTTTGGGACTTAGAGAATGTGTTCCTTAATCATTTCCAATTACCTGTCCGGTATGATGCTGGGACAAACTTGCTTTCCACCTTTTGGCAGGACAAAGCCACTCATATTTCGGATCACATCCAAGAGTGGAGAAGGTGGAAGAGGATTATTAAGGCCACCATCCCTCCCGATTTTTTACTAGAATGGTTCCTTAAATCCTTATTGCCATATATATCTAAGGATGTATCTACTTCGAGAGTAACTGATGAGGAAGAGGCTATCCTCAGGGCCCAACAGTTAGATTTGATATATTCTTAGTTTGGGATTCTATACGAAATTATCCCTGATGCACCGAGGCCAACTCATAATGTTGAGAAACCTAAGCCTGGACCCCATGCCGATGGTGTGGTTGGTTCAGTAAAATCTCCCACTATGGAATCTTTGGCTAAAAATCTCCATGAGTTGTCCGTCAAACATTCTACTTTAGAGGAAGCAAAGGCTACCCCTCACCCCAGAATGCAAATGTTTTTGCTTAATCCTCCCAAAAGGGAAATCAGTAGCCCGGTGGAAAAAAGAAGAAGAGGAAGAAAGGTGAGGGAAACCAAATAATCCAAAACCCACAAACAATGCTGATGGGGGGAAAAAAGAGAAGAAGAAGGTGAAATTCCCATGTAAGTTGTGCCAGGAAGATCACTTGACCCATCAATGTCTCCTTATGGACTAAGCTCAGAAGCTGATTAAAAGCCAACAATCGGCTATCCTGAAGGATCCTTTTCCCCAAGGACAGAATTCTGCTTCAGCTTCAAATGTAGCAGGGGGCACCCCAAATGCTCCTGAACCAAATTATATCAACATGGTTCTATCCCATACACTACTCCAAACTAGGAACAAGAACTATGAAACAGAGGATCTGGAGAAAGGTAAGTCTATAGGTGAAACTTCTAACCCTCTCACAACTGAAAAACTTGTCGAAACTATGCCCAAGATACCGAAAGGTGTCTTCAAGAAAGAATTGCACAATCCCAATCCTAGGGCTGCAGCCAATTACTCTGTAGTTGAATATTTGGCCCAAACCTCTTGTGCGATGTCGGCTTTAGAGGTGCTATAGAGTTGTCCCGCCTAGCAAGATGCACTCTTAGCAACCTTAAGTAGTATGGATTCATCGAGCCTGATGACGAAGTTTAATTTGTCTGATGTCAAAATTCGCCTGCCATATCATGTAGCCTTGTCGATAGATGTCATCCATGGTGGAAAAACCATTGGAAGGGTAGTTGTCGACGAGGGTGCTTCTATATGTGTCATGTCCTTGTCCTGTTGGAAATATCTTGGGTTCCAGAGCTAGTTCCATTGAACACCCTACTTACTGCTTTCAACGGAAGGTCATTTCATCCACATGGAATCCTCCTAGATTTCGAGATAAAGTTGGTAGGGAAAGCAGTGTCTGTTGAGTTAGAGGTGATTGATGCTCCTTTGGATTATAACTTACTTGTGGGGAGAAGCTGGACTTATGCCATGTCCGCTATTGCATCAACCGTTTTTCGAATAGTAGTATTTCCACATGAAGGGAAGTTGATTACTATAGACCAACTTAGTTTTACTCGAAAGGGCCGCATGGAAACTAATGAGTCCACCGTACCATTGGTTGATCAGGTTAAACCTGCTTCAGAGAGTTTAGGGGCTGGAATGTATTCATCATTGATGGGCACATTTGATCTTCCAGCTCCTATTAATTATTTAGGTTCTACGAGTATACCGAAGTCTATTACAATGGTTGTCGATATAACAGACCCTTGGGTTCTTCCTTCCCGTCATGAACCGGAAGTTCCCTTGTCGGTGGCAAAAGTAGCTTACCAAGCTATCATTCATACCATTGTTGACCCCGTCCCAGTTCCTCTCACAGTCTCAGAGGAGCCGGAGGAAACCTATCTGCCTTCTTGGGCAGAGAACTCTTTGCATACTCAAGAGTGCTTAGATATGGTTTTGCCATCTGATGTAGCCATTTTGGAAACTATGTGTGGGCGTGATAAGATCTGCGAAGATCTTCATCATTGATCTTATTTTCTTCCAGAATTAAGCAGAATTGAAAATCAAGAGTTCCATATGAGACTAGCAGATGGTGTTGATAATCCAATCAATCCCTTACCAAGGGAGGGGATATTTTCCGAGGGGAATATGGAAAAAATTTCTGTTACTATTCCTATCAACATCTCTGCAAACCCAAAGGTTGTGGAGAATGTATTTATCGGTGCAAAATGCTCTCTGGAGGAGATTGCTATCTATACGGCCTTGTTTAAGAAGTTCTGCGACGTATTTTTCTGGTCATAAGAAGAGATGCCAAGCATTGATCCATCGATAGTTGAACATGAAATCTGAACCTATCCTGATGCCAAACCAGTTCGACAAAAACTTAGACCTATCAATCTTCGCATAGCGACAACTGTTAATGCTGAAGTTGAAAAGCTGTTGAAAGACGGTTTCATTTACCCGATAGCTTTGACAGAATGGGTATCCAACCCCGTTCCTGTCGACAAAAAATAAGGGACAATACATGTCTGTACTGAATTTCACGATTTAAACAAAGCCTATCCTAAGGATAACTCCCCTACACCATTCATAGATCAAATCATTGATGCTTGTGCAGGGAGTGAACTCTTCTCGTTTATGGATGGTTTCTTCGGGTATAATCAAATTCAAATTAAACTAGAAGACCAACATAAAACAAATTTTATTTGTCCTTGGGGTACATTTTCATACAAGAAAATTCCGTTTGAATTGAAAAATGCAGGGGCTACTTTTCAACGAGCAATGAATTTTGCTTTTCATGACATCAAATCTATTGTCGAACCCTACCTAGATGATCTGCCAGCACATTCTCGAAAGAGGATTGATCACCCAAATCAATTGCGTTTAATATTTTAAAGATGCAGACATTATAAAATACATTTGAATCCCCAGAAATTTGTTTTCTGTGTTGAGTCAGGTAGGCTACTTGGATTCATTGTTTCTAGTAAAGGTATTCAGGTGGATCCCTTGAAAGTTGAGGCCATTGTAAATTTTCCTCCTCCTCGTTCCATCAGGAAGCTTCAGAGCATGCAAGGGAAGTCCAACTTTCTTCGACGTTTTATTGTAAATTATGCCAATATCACTAAAGGTTTCATGTGCTTGTTGAAGCAGGACACCCCATTTGTATGGGATGAAACGGCACAACTTGCATTTGAGGAATTAAAGAAAGCTTTGTTGTCGGCACCCTTAGTCAACTGCCAGATTACTCTCGAGACTTTATATTGTATCTGGCCGCATCCGAGTCAACCATAGGGGTAGTACTAGTCTAGGAGGATGATAAGCTCCAAGATAATGTCGTTTATTATCTTAGTCGTGCTTTAGCTAGCCCTGAACTTATGTATTCCCATGTCGAAAAGTTGGCTTTAGCAGCAGTGTACGCTGTTCAGAGGTTGCGTCATTACATCATACTAAGGACTACAACAGTAATGGCAGATGTTAATCCTTTCCAGTATGTTTTGTCCCGGCGAATAGTTGGAAAAAAATTCAACAAATGGATAGTCATTCTCCAAGAGTTTGACTTAGATTTCCAATCTGCCAAATCCAAAAAATCCTTAGTTTTTGCAGAGCTTATTGTAGAATTTCCTCTTGAACAAGATGTAACCATTGAAGAAGACTCATTCCCAGATGAGCACATTTTCTTGATTTCTACCTCTGACCCATGGTATGGAGATATACTTATCTATCTCTAGAGTCTGAAGTGTCCTGCAACCTTTTCACAGGAAGAACGACGTAAATTACACTTGCATGCAAAAAACTACCTCATTATTGGAGATACTTTATATCGTAGAGGGGTAGATTCTGTTTTGCATCGATGTCTTACCCACGAAGAGGCCGAGACTGTCCTAAATGATGCCCATAGTGGAGCTTGTGGGGGCCATTTATCTAGGTTAGAAACAACTCAGAATATTTTACGTGCCAGTTATTTCTGGCCCACGATCTTTAAAGATTGTGTGGAAGTTGTGAAGCATTGTCACCCATGTCAGCTCTACACCAGAAAGATGCAGTCGCATCCTGCTCTGTTATTTTCCATCATATCTGTTGGCCCCTTCACTAAGTGGGGGATAGATTATGTGACGTGCAACCCTGTTTCGGCTGGGGGGCACAAATACATCATTGTCGTTGTAGATTATTTCACGAAATGGGCAGAGGAAATGCCCACCTATAAGGCTGACAGGGAAACTGCGGTTTTTTTTGTTTTTAACCAAATTGTCGCATGTTTCAGTATTCTTAAAGAGATTTTCACTGACCATGGCAGTCACTTCCAAAACAAGATGATGACCGAATTAACCACTATGCTGGGGTTTAAACAAGACCATTCATCTTCTTTTTACCTGCAAGCAAATGGTCAAGTCGAGGAAGTAAATAAGACCTTGAAGACTATTCTCAAACGTACTATTAACACAGCTAGGTCAAATTGGCACATTATGCTGTATCCTGCACTTTGGGATTATCGAACCAATGTGAAAACTGCTACAAGATTCTCTGCTTTCCAACTCGTTCACGGGGTGGAAGCAGTAACCCCAGTTGAATTCGAAATCCCATCCTTAAATATTGTTATTCATGTGTTACCTGATACCACTGAGCTTGAAGAACGTTTGTTACATTTAGAACATCTAGATGAACAACGTAGGGATGCAATGACGGCAAATGAGACTCACAAAAATAGGGTGAAAAATCAATACGATAAATCGATCAAACCTAGGATTTTTTCTGAAGGCGAACTTGTCTTGCTCTGGGACCAAGATAAAGAACCCCTAGGGGAAGGGAAATCTAGATCTATGTGGTTAGGACCCTATGTTGTGTCCAAAGTTCTAAATAAAGGTGCATATGAATTAACTGATTTTGAGGAGAATAAGCTGCCTGAGCCTAGAAATAGGCTCTACTTGAAAAAGTACTATGCTTAGGCTTAGCTCTTTTTCTTGTATTTTTATTGTATGTAACTCTATGTACAGTAGTTCATCGGTTTGTATTCTTATATCATCTGTTGGTTGTTACAGATGTCTTCTAAGTGGTTCATAGGTTTTGCAAATGGTGCTAGTCGCCACACTTGCAACTTGGATTCAACCACATGGGTTAATTTACTCACCCTCAGGACATCTAGTTACCTCTGGAGGTGCTTGCGTAGGTCCTGCTACCAATAATGTGGCCGAATGCAGGGCTGCCATTGATATTTTCTGGGATGCCTTGTCATGTGGAATCACCCAGCTGGAAGTCAAACTTGACTCTCCCCTAATGGTTTCCTAGCTCAATCGATCTTATCAGGTGAAAAACCCTATTATATTGCGTCAGTTTATGCAAGTTAGGTTATTGGAAAGAAATTTTGATTTTATTACATTTAATCATATTCCAAGAAATTAAAATTCATTAACTGATGCATATGCAAATTATATCTTGGATTGGAATTTAACACATAGTTCATAAAATTTACAACAGACACATTGAAAAACACATGTAAATAAACCGATAAAATATATATATGTGAATATCTGTCCATATAGATAGGCCAAGTTTGATCTTCAGATCCAGTCATAACTGTATAATATACAAAATCTGGATCGTAATCCATAAAATGCTCTTAAAGTCTAAGCTTGACCACCCTGGTCATCCTGACCACCCTAGTCATCCTGACCACCCCGAGCATCCGGGTCATCCTGCTCTTGGGCTTCTTCAGCCTTTTCAGCTGCAGTAGCATCTGTGTACACTAGCACTGCTCTGGCTACCCTCCTCATAAGGCGGATCCAAATAGGTGATATACCAACCACTAGCTCCTGCATAACGATAGGGATATGCTCAATGTGTAAAGTAGGTACTCTTTGGGTAAGCTTGGCCAGCTTCCCCTCATGAACCTTAATTAGACCTTGATCTTCTCCTGCCATAGGTCACACATACATACGAGGATGCCCAACAGGGCGAACTGGTCCAATATCTTCATTTTAAAACATTTTTACGATTAAAAACTCTTATACATATGTATATATATTTATGACTAAAAATTCATAAAAATTTAAAAACTTGAAAACCAAAATACCTGGCGCTCCCCATGCTCCTCCAGGAGGGAGGACAAGGTCATTGTCACCCCGGAAATCCATCCCATCATATGGAAACTGCTCCAGTGCTGGTAGCTGTCGCTCCCACCATAGGTAGAAGTCATCATCGTACACACTCTGAACCGATCCACCGCCACCTTGGCGGAGGAAGATTCCCCCCCACTTAGTCAGTCTAGGCTGACGAGGAGAATAAATTGTTAGAGGTACTGCAGGACTGAGACCGGGAACCCTCTCAAAGTTTTTTTCGTCGGCCTCTTTTGTAGTCAGAGAGTTGCAGGCTTCATTATCGGGATTACTCCCGAACACCAGTCAAATAGGGCTCCCTGTAGACATTCCATTGCGAGTCTCATCTGGTTTTGAGTTGCAAGATGAAGTGATGATGATCCTTCAACCCTCACTATTGTGCTTACCAACACCTGTAATGGAAAGCTCCGAATATGAACAATAGGGATGCAAGTACCCTTTTTTGTGTACTAGGCACAGAATATGTGTCAATATAGTTATGCACACTTAGAAGGTCACCGCCTCTACCAGTACCTTCCAAGTTGACTCGAGCTCCCCATCATTACAAGCCGTATATGAAATAGATGTCTTCTAAGGTAATATCTAGAATCTCACCTTGTAGGTCAAATGCATCAAGATCATGATCTCAGTAGTTTATCAAAAACTCCAGTAAGCAGACATTGGATCACATAGGTGAGGTGCAAAAGAATTTAAGCAATCCATTTTGTTGCAATGCATGCATTGTAGGGGCACTTTGAAGAGCATCTTGATCCATGTCTTCATGCTCCCTCTCCCTCCACTCCAACACCATGTTTTAGTCTGCTAATGAAGCCATTTTCAAACATTAATTTCAATTAAAAAACTTTGATTTTGGCCCTAGATAGCTTTTCCCTATGTCGCAAAGTATACGCAAGTTGATTTTGGGCAAGCCACATATAAAACACGTGTACGTGACTTTTTAGGTTGCATACCCGTGTATACAGTGCATCCCCCATAGAATTGGCCTAAAACATAAAAAAATATTCATAAAATCAAAATTTCTTGGATGAAATGAAAGAGCATGGAGAGTAGATTTACCTGGCACTTGTGGTTTTGAAAATTGTCCACACCTAGCGATTGAAGGCAGAGGTAAAACTTGTCTATATTGGGTAAAAATGTCAAATGGTGAGTTTTGATTTCTATTTTGAACTATTTATAGCAATATTATTTCAAAAGTGGGTTTTTAACCTATAGTTTTTATTTTTTGATAAAAATCAAACTAATACCATGTCTTTTTTCTTCAATGAAACATGTCTAAGGTCACTTAAAGTTGTTTTTCACTCATATAGGATAGGATTTTCATCATTCATATGCATTTTTTCATTTATACCTAATCCGTCTTAGCCCTAGAATTACTACTTTGACCACGAACTATGGTAATTTAACCATTAGTACCTTGTCTATATCATTGTTCTTCCGTGGATAGGAATTTCCTCACATGAATATCCTAGATTAGAACACATTTATTGTCTTTTGATACTCATGCTGCATTTGTCGTAGGTTCAGGGGATCCTTCTTAGCTACTTTTCACGCCAAATTGAGCCTCATTTTGGTCTTTTTTTATTCGGGTACACAGGGTACTCCCAAAAGACCTAACACCTTGAGCAACCGCTTCACACAAATAGATCGCAGATCAACACACCGATGTTTGTCACATGGTTAAAACTCTCGAGAGGAAAATAGTCCACAACCCCAGCCAAATAGCTACTTGGAGCAATTTATTATGCAAAAGAAACAAAGTTACATGAGCTTCTCATAATCGATCAACTAGCCAAGGACCCTCCATGCTCTTTAAATAGAGATAATGGACCAATCAGGTGTTAAGCCACGGATCAATGGTAGGTATGATCTAAGAGAAGTTGAACCATCGGATCACTTCATGTCTAGGGAATATCGTGACCGTCGGATTAGAATATTTAGAAATGCGTACTAATGCATACAAAAGAAACACACTTTATCTAATAGATATATTACACAAGTTGATCTTAACTAACTCCTAAGTGTTTAAATATCCTAACATCCCCCCTTAAGAACAACTTGGGATAGGATTGAAGGATTTACAAAAGTGACACTATTAGGAGAAGGAAGGAGGCATTAGAGCCTATCCCCCCTTAAGGACACATTCCTGAACTCCTAACATAGACCAAAGTTTAGAAAAATTCATTTCTGTAAGAGACTTGGTGAAGATGTCTGCAACTTGATCATCTGTAGGGCAATAGAGCACTTCAATAACACAATCATGAACAAGATTTCTGATGAAGTAGATGTGTAGCTCTTTGGCAAGCTTGATGGCACTTTGACTATCACACCAAAGTGGAGTAGGCTACTGCTGCTCGAATCCAAACTCTGAAATGATATGTTGAAGCCATAAAGCTTCCTGATTGGCATTAACTGTGGTTTGATATTATGCTTCTGATGAAGAAAGAGCAAGAGCTTGTTGTTTCTTACAAGCCCAAGTGACAGGTCTAGATCCCAGACTGAAAACATAACTTGCAGTAGACTTTCGATCATCAGGATCGTCAGCCCAATATGAATCAGTGAAACCAACCAACAAAGGTTCCCCCCCTATAATGTAATGAATCCCAAACTGAATTGTACCTTGAATATATCGAAGTATTCTTTTTGCTGCTTTCTAGTGACTTTCATGAGGATTTTGCATATAACAGGAAACACGACAAATGGCAAAGGAAAGGTCAAGATGGGAATGAGTCAAGTATAAAATACTACCAACAAGCTGACGATACAAGGTGGCATCTACTTTAGGGGAAGTACAAGTGGCAGAAAGTTTGAATCCAGACTGGAAGGGAGAAGGGTTTGGTTTACAATATTCCATGTGGAAATGATGAAGAAGGTCACAAGCATACTTAGACTAGGAAATAAAGATTCCTCCTTTGGTTTGCAAAAATTGGAGACCAAGAAAATAATGCAAATGTCCCAAGTCTGACATTTCAAAATTTTGCTTAAAACTGGATTTCATATGGGTTATAAGTTTAGGGTCACTACCAGTAAGGATAAGATCATCAACATAAAGAACAAGTATGATGAGATGGTTTCCTACTTTCTTGGTATAGACATTGGGGTCAGAATGGCATCTAGAAAAACCAGTGTCAAGGAGAAAGCTATCCATTTTGGCATACCAAGGTCTAGGAGCTTGCTTAAGGCAATATAAGGATTTATTAAGGAGACAGACAAGGCTAGAGTTATCCTGAACAATCCAAGAGGTTGTTCCATGTAATTTTCCTCCTGTAAATCACCATGTAAAAAGGCAGACTTGACATCCATTTGATGGACTTCCCAATTATGTAAGGCTGCAAGGGAAAGAACAAGGCGGATGGAATTCATTTTTGCGACAGGAGTAAAAGTTTCATTGTAGTCAATCCCTTCAACTTGGGAAAAAACTTTGGCAACTAACATTTCCTTAAGTCTTTCAACACTTCCATCTGATGCATACTTATTTCTGTAGACCCATTTACATCTGACAAGTTTTCTTCCTTTTGGAAGAGGAACAAGATCCCAAGTATCGTTCGCCATTAAGGAACGATATTCTTCATCCATAGCTGCATCCCAATCTGGATTTCCTGAAGCTTCTGCAAAAGTTTCTGGATTATGATTCTCAGAAACTTGAGCCAAAAGAGAAGAGGCTCACTGAAACTGAGAACGTGTTCAACGTTGATCTCTAGGATAACTAGCTGCTTCACATGTTGAATGGACCCATCGTGGAAGCATTGTTGCTGGTGTAATTGAAGGAACATGAGCAGGCGGAGGTGGATTTTCATCCTCACTATCATCATAAAAAACTGGAGTTGGAAACCTGTCAAGGAAGTTGGAAGAAGAAGAAGAGGAAGGCACAATCGACGAATCAGACTCACAGACCAAAGATGGCACACCCGCTAAGTTAGGCTCACAGGCCAAGAGATTTTCATCAAATTTAACATCTCTTCTAATGATTATATCATGAAAATGTGGCTGAAGAATTCTATAACCTTTTACATCTTCTGAATATCTAACAAATATGCACTTTTCACTTTTAGGTTGCAATGCTTTTCGTTTTTCATCCGGAATGTGAGCCCATGCTTCACAACCAAACACACGAAAGTGACTTACATCTGGTTTAATTTTACTCCATGTTTCTTCTGGTGTTATACCGAAGCATGCCAAGAGGCACGTTTGTCAAAACTGTCCCGATGATGTTTTTCAAGTACACAATCGGAACAAACACCATCCTTGCAAGATACCATCAGAAGACTAGTCACCATATTGTCTTTACATAGTTGTTGCAATGGGCGATAATTTAAGTGACCAAATCCTTCATGCCAAGGTTTGCTCAAGTTATCATTATGAGCAACAAAAACTGAAGCAAAAGGTGATGACCCAAAGTTGTTAAATTTGTACAACCTAGTAATATCATCAAGAGTTCCAGTAGAAAGGACATTTTGAAAATTTTTAAAATCCTTGATTACAGCTTGGTGAGGTGTAAACGTCATAGTTTTACCTTCACCTGAATGAGTAATTTGATAGACTGAAGTGACCATTTTCTACTGGAACTATTCCAGATCCTACAACACTTACAGATCTATCATCACCAACAAATATTTGTTTGGTGTTACATTCATGCATAGTAGAAAATATGGCTTGATCCTTAGCCATATGTTAAGATGCTCAAGAATCAATGAGCCATTCAATTGAAGTAGAAGTAGAAGACGCAGTATAAGAGTAACTAGAAGCACAAAGTGCACGTCCATGAGAGGTAGATTATGGAGACGAATCTAGGCTGATGTGGTGCTTCTTCATTGCTGCTTCCAAGACTGCCATCTTCTTGAAACACTTAGATTCATCATGATTATCTTTCCCACAAAAATTACAATGACGCTCGGTCTTCTTTCCTTTTGGCTTGGATCCTTTGTCATTTTTTAAAGAATGAGCTGATTGAGAGGGTTTGGGACCCTTGTTGTTTGGCTTATTATTGCGAAAATTCTATTTCTTGGGAGGCTTGGACTTTTCTTTCTATTTGGACAATAAGGCTTTCCTAGATGTATCTACATTGTTAATTATTCAAAGATGAATGAGTTTATCTTGCTCTCTAATTAAGGAATTAGAAAATGATTCAAGGCTAAGCTCTTGATATCTAGCTGTAGTCAAGGATTCTTTCATGGAATAGAATGTAGATACAAAAACATAATATGCAGGTCCAAGTTTGGAAAGAATATGATAAATACATTATTTGTCTTCTTTCTTAATCTTGCATTCTGTACATAAGAGGCTAAGAGTTTTATATTTAGATAAATAGTCTTGAATGCATGAAAAATCATTTGGATTCAAAGAAATCAACTCATTCTCAAGTTGATGACCCTGAATTTCATTGTGTTTACCAAACACAGATTCCAACTTTTCCCAAGCGATATCAGGCTCATCAATTCCAGATATGTGGAATCATAAATTAGTAGAGATTGACATCCCAATCAATCCACGAGCTTCATCACATCTATTTGCCCATTTAATTTTCTTATCATCATCAGTGGGTTCTATTTCTTTCCTTGAGGTTATCCTGAAAATTCCCATACTTTACAGAGCATCCTCCATACGAGATTTCCATGAGAAATAGTTAGAACTTGTAAGTATAATATCACAAGGGGCGGACATACTATAAAATAATGACTAAAAAAACAGAAAATAACGATCTGGATGTAAAGAGCTTGAAAAAATATGTGGTTTTAAAAAAAACGGCACTAAAAACTGATTCTGGATGATGAAGTTATGCTTGATCAAAGAAAATGTTGAAGATGTCCCCAATAGTGACGTGGTAGATATTAACTTGACCAACTAAAAAAAAGAACCCCCCTCTTCCCAAGATCAACCTTTGACAATCACTTTACAATAAAATTGCTTTGAAGTGAATCACTTTTGTAGAATAAGTGAGGTTCACTTTTACAATAATGTTACTTTAAATAATGCAGCAATAAATTAAAAGACTTAAGTGACTCACATTTTATTTTATTTTATTTAAGTGAGATGCACTTTTACAATAAAAAAACTTAAAAATAGAAATTGCATGCACTAAAAAGTAGCTTAATAAGACTTGAACTCAAGACCTATTAAGGGGTAAATCAACTTTGGACCAAGTGAGTTAAGTTTAAAATGTATGTAAAAGAATGGAAAGAGGAAGGGGGTTTTTTTTTCACTCTTCTCTCTTATTCTCCGTGCTTGTTTTTTTTCCTGCAAATCACAAAAAAAAATGAAAAACAAAAACAAAACAAAATTTCCCACACAATGGGGTTAAATCTTGGTTAGCTTACTCGGAAACTCTACGTTTTCAAGTTTTCTCATTGTTTCTGATTTCCCATGATCACACAAAGTGCACGACAAAGAGCATATGTAGCCGAGAAGATAAGAAAAAAAAAGTTGCCTTTATGTTTTTGATTCGTCGCAATCATGCAAGGTGCACGACAAAGAGCATATGTAGCCAGGGAAGGAAACAATCCGAGACTAAAATAGTAAAGATCTAATAATAAAACTGATAAAATATGAGAGATTTAAAAAAACAAAAAAAAAATCCGTCACTGTAACATTATACCTTCAAATTTTGTCAAAATTGGTGTTTCTGGAACAAATAGAAATAATTTTCGATGAAACAAAAACTATTTTCCAATGGAAACAGTGCTCCGGATGCAATGGAATAGCTCCCATAGGCCACAAATGCACAGAAAATCTAGAACTAGAAACATTTTCAGAGTTTCTGCAACACCGGTTCCAGATCTTGATCAAAACCGAAAACAACTCTTCATAAACACTCTGATACCATGTTCGAGTACACAGGGTACTCCCAAAAGATCGAACACCTTGAGAAACCGCTTCACACAAATAGATCGCAGATCAACACACCGTTGTTTGTCACGCGGTTAAACCCCGAGAGAGAGAAACAATCCATGGCCACAGCCAATTAGCTATTTGGAGCAATTTATTATGCAAAAGAAAGAAATTTACATGAGCTTCTCATAATCGATCAACTAGCCAAGGACCCTCCATGCTCCTTAAATAGATATCATGGACCAATAGGGTGTTAAGCCACAAATAAACGGTAGGTATGATTTAAGAGAAGTTGAACCGTCGGATCACTTTATGTCTAGAGTATATCGTGACCGTCGGACTAGATTATTTACAAACACATACTAATGCATACTAAAGAAACACACTTTACCTAACAGATATATTACACAAGTTGATCTTAACTAACTCCTAAGTGTCTAAATATCCTAACACTTTTTACAAGCTATCCCTTTTAAAGGCTCCCTGTTATTATGGAGTTTCTTTAGGCTCAGGTCTAACTCCTAAAAATAGACTCGACTGCCAAGTAAACTTGTCCATTTAGGCTCATTAAGAGTATGTGAATGGGCATCTGCATTAGTGGTAGGTTATCTCTTTCTTGGACCATGCGGAATAATACGAGAAATGATCGCTCTCTTTATTGCTTTTCTGGACCCGAGGGACTAAATTTACAGAAAATGAACACCCAGTATGAGATTAGTTTTCTCTTTTTCGTGCTCTGTACCTAAACATGAAAAATATTTTGAGTATACTTTATGTCTTTGTCATGCTCGTTAAACACTAAGAACAAAACATCGAATTTAGTATTGTAAGCTCCATTTCTCGTAATCAAATGGATCTTTCCGAGTGATCTTGCTTTCCTTGACCCTCGTAAGCTGCTCTCGAAGGAGTGTTGGGTAGCTGGTAATGTAACATTTTTTAGACCTCCTTGACTAAGTATGAAAAAGGTTCACCTTTTCTTCTACGAAAGTTAAGAGAGTTCTTCTGTGGTATGTTTTATACTTTTTCGGCCTCGGGAGACTAAATTGGACAAAAAAGGACCCCCCTAGAGTCTTCTTCAGAGTTTTCAAACTCTCTAATAATGAAAACACCAAATGAGCATGTACTAGTTCAAGCTCATAAAATCCACGAATCAGTGACCTCATCAAGCATTATTCCCTCTTCTCTTCAAGCTTGTAAAAAATGAAGAGAGACCTGAGTTAATTTTCCTGGAATCGTTAAAATTTAACAGGGAAGATAAGGAAGAAGTTTTCTTTTTGGGTTACAGTTAGTGGCAGCATGTCCTCCTTGAACATAGCACTCTTTAAACTTTTCAATACTCATATTTTAGTATATACTTTCAATTCAGCTATCACTTCGAGTTTCTTACTCCTCCACTTGTCATTTATGTCTGGGGAATTTGATCATGTCTCCTACATGCCATATAAGTCTAGTTGTTCTATCTACAAAGTTAAAAGCTGACTTGGGTCATCTTTGTGTTGTGCTCACTGTTCAAGGATTTATCTTTCTTTCTGCTTATTATCCTGATTCCATCATTATCCTATCTGATATCACTTCTACCTTCCTTTATCTAGTTCCTAGTCACTCTTGTAATCCGTTGGAGGTTCTATTCCCTTCCTCATCATAGCATGGTTTCTCATCAGTTCTTCTTGGAAGACGAAGACCTAGAGTTTTTTATGATGGTACCTTAGGATTCACTTTCATCATTGGTAAATTCATTTTCTTCAGTTGTCAATTATCACCTATTGATTGGCAATTTGTTGAATCCTATCCATGTTCGACTTCAACACATCTATTCATATGGCCTAAATTGTACTGGTTCCTTTGGATTTTGACGAAGACGTTAGGTTCATATCTATAACCTAAGTTGCGTAAGATTGTGTCGTGTTCACTTACATAGCTTCCATATCTCTGAAGACTCGTCATGATTGTATATTGTGGCTTCGATCCACCTTTGTAATATACGTGGTCTAGCACCCGTATCATATGATGTACTCAAATCTTGTAAAGGAGCTAGTGTTCCAATATATTGAACATGGCATCCTCATATATGATTTTGTATATGACATTTGATATGTATTTGTTTTAGGTACTTCCTCTGATTCCTTGGATTTTTGAGTTCTCCAAGATAATGATTATAATGTATTTTGTCTATCGCTTCCCTCTAACCTCACACATTAGGGGGCATCTGTTATCAGCCAAAATGACACTTCTCTGTCTGGGTGCCGACATTCCTCATGTTGGTACACAAAAGGACAATTTGGATTGAAGTGGCCTAAACACTATAGATGGGCATGACCTTTGATGCGTTTTTCTCAGACCCTCCTTATATATTTTTACTATCGATTTTGGGTTGCATGAGCGACTATGTGCATTGCAACTCGCATGTCATACGTGAGCATTTGCATTGCAACCCGCATATACTTGCATACGCGAGTTCCCTTTGAGCAACCCGTGTGTCATACGCAAGTTGCCTATATTAATACTCGCGTATACCCTAATTCAACATTTAAAAATATAATACGATATTAGATGAGATTAGTTGGGGCCTAATACATAACTATCCCAACTATCTCAACCATCCCATACTTCGAAACCACTCTATTTCCCAAAATATAAATAGAGGCCTTGGGGTGGGATCTAAAAAATCAATTTTGGAGAGAAAAGTTATGTTGGTGGTATATCTTCAGAGTCTTGGAGCAGCAGAAACTCAGATTCCTTTGGATGCAGGGGAGTCCTTGTCTCAGAAAATGGGTTGTACTCTTATCTTATTCACCGATTGTTAATAAAGAGAATTCTTCTTCCAATATTGTATTGAGTCTATTTCATGAATATTGGTTATGAATATATTTTTTTATATGTTTAATATGCTTTTCATCTAACCTCTAATATATATATATATATATATATATATATATATATATATATGCATGAGATATTACTTGAAGGATTTTCTCTTTGTAGGTGAAGAGGTGCATCCCTAGAATCTTTGAAGAGAAGAGGAGTGGGAGAAGATCAAGCTTGGATCAACCATCGTTAATCGAGTAAGTCAAGACTTTCTTCCTATTCCCTTTCCATTCTCTTGTAAAAGCTTATTGTCTACAAGTTAGTAGTAAGTTGGTAACCCTGGACCCTAGGTTACAAGGGAACTTTATCTTGAACAACAAGTTGCAGGGTCTCCTACCCCTGACCATAATGGTTTACCCTACTCTAAAAACAAAATTCTTTGATAGAACATGTAAAACACAAAATAACGATCAAAGTAGACAAAATTGACTTCCAAAACAACCAAATCCAAAATTTCCACTCTAACTCCTACTTTACGGCACTTCTTGAGATAGGAGTGTTGAATACTATGACTGATTAGGAAAGGAGATAGGGATTCAATAGAGCACCATTCAATCATCCATTACAAAACTCCATCAAGTTTCCCAATCTTGACATCACCAAACTTGCATATGTTCACAACAAATAAAAGGTCCTAACAAATGAATCTGAGGTTTACATGGATGCTTGAGAATTTTATTTCCATATAACAAAAAATGATCTCCATTCATCCATTCATAAAATGCTTCTGCTTGATGTAATGATCATGCCAGGTTTTTTGTCTTTTTTTCACAATTGCATAAAAATTGACTAAAAGGCACAAATCTTCTAATTTCATCAACTATGCCATTTGCTCCATAACTAACTTGGCATCAGTCATGAGTGGCATGAGATATGTATAAATGAGAAATGATAAAATTGATAGGGAATTCTACTTCTCTTCCATATTCCAACTGAATAAAAATATATTTATGTAGTTTCTTAGTTGTAATGAAATAATCCTAACAAAGAATTTTTCATTCCAGTCATCTGTATTTTGCAGAAGATACGATGGTTAAACAAATATCCAAAATTTCATTGAAATCCTTGACTGTACTATTTTCCTAGGGATGGTAAGGAACTTCTATTGTGATGCTAAACAAAAAAATCTCTTGTTAAGGACACATCTATTCTTCTCATAAGATGCATTCCCCTGTCACTTGCAAGTCTTTGAGAGAATCCAAATCGAGTGATAATTTTATCATAGATAAATCAAGTTGTTTTTTTCTCCATAATAATTCTTTTTAGTTATGCTTCATCCCACTTCAATAAATAATCTATTGCAATAATAATGTAAGAGTCTTTTAAATGTTTTATTATAAGGTTAATGGGGCCAATGAAATCAACCACCCAATCCTCAAACAAATGGTGTGTATAGACAAAGTGGAGATATGGACCATGATGTTGAGAGGGTTTCTCCACAATCTAACATACATCACATCCATAGGAATAACCTTTACAATACTTGAAAATGATTTCCCACACTACACCCAACTTGTAAGACTTTCCTTACAATGGCTTTCCCTTCAATATGTCCTCCCATAACTCCCTCATGGAACTCCCTCATAATGTCCTACCGCTCATGATCTGACACACATAGACATAAGATCCCTATGTACCAAGGTTAAACAATTGTCCCACAACTAATAAATAGTCTACAACCGATAGTGAGAAACAAAGCAATTTCCTCCAAATGGTTTGAAACCCTAAATAATGCCACATCAAGTAATTAGTCATCAATCCTCATTGTATTCTATCTCCAATTGGAAAAGATTATATTTCCCTGGATTCATTATAACTTTGAAAGAAAACCCTTGGAACAAGAACAAGCATCAGCAAATTCAACCTTTCAAAACTATTTTATTCACCAAGTACTTAAGAGGAAAATTGTCTATCAAGAATTTAAAATGTCCACCTAATAGATAATGCTCGAACTTCTGTAGCACATAAATCATAGCCAATCCTTCACGCTTCTTTTGAGCTTGCAACATATACAATATGATTTATCTCACCTTCTGATTGCACTAAGATAGTTCCGAAAGCAAGATGCGACACATCAAGATGCACATGAAATTGTTTTTCCCAATCGAGAAACACAAGAGTTAGAGCAATAACCATTTTATCCTTAAGGGTTGTATACACATTGTCACAATATCCATTCCAATTGAATACTTTATAGATCTCAAAGTAAGTACACTTACACAACTCTCATGGTCCTCCTCCCTGAAAAACATGGGCCTCCAAGTAGGTTTATCTTTCCCCATAGCCACAGACATTTTGACACATGGTGTCCTTTAGTCATACATCTTGTATACCAAAATTGTATTTTAGTACAAACAATTCCTCAATCTTATTTGTTAACATAGTGATTTAGGTCTAGACCTGTGACAAATATTTGTTGGAACACGAAACTCTGATATAATATCCACCATTGAAACTAGCCATTGTTTTAGTCTTCATTGCCAATTCTACACTAGTTCTTGGTTAATTGACAACTTGTTGTGATAATAAAATATGATTCAACGACAATAGATCCTAGACGAAACACTCCTTATGATGCACACCATGCACATAGAAAGATAATTTTAATAGAAAATCTCTAAATTGTTGTGCGTAGTGCCAAGAAAACCATCATACTCCCACATCATCATAAGAGACGACACAAGTTCAAAGGAACCTGACTTCTGCCAAACATGAGTGGAGATGATGTAGGTGGAGGCACCTTTGTCAATAATGTAATGAATGGTCAATTTAAAATTGGTTACCGAATTCTAAAAAGCCATTGAATAGGACATCCAAGGTCTTGCTTCATTAAGATTAAATGTCATAAGGTGAGAGTCGAAAGGATCGATTTCACCCAAGGAAAATAATAATGGTTTGCATTGCATAAAACAATTCTGAAGAACCTCTAAGGTATACATAGCAACATGAGACTATTCCAAATCATTCATAATGTTATTATTAGGAATTGCACTAGATTTGGGGTTATTTTCTACACAATGCAGAGGGATCATATTGGGGATATTAGGCATAGAATCCACGTCAAGATGAGGTAGGTGCAAAGGTTATTTACCTTGCGAGGAGTCTTTCCTTTTATCAGAATTATACCTATCATTAGTTGGACCATATTGGTTATGCCATGTCTTGAGGTTAACATCAGTGGACATTACAATAATAAGTTGGACAAAAGGGTCATGGGGATAATCTAAGAGATGACAATAAAAATTGATGAGACACCATAGGTTTTTCTATGATCGCCCCTTGTGATGTAAAGGGGTTTTGCAGGACTATTGATTGTGATTGGGTTGAATGAATAAGGGTATATTAGGTTTCCCTTGTGGGGCATTAGCCACTTCACATTGCATTGGTATCATTCTATAATTAAAAATCCTTAGCCACGTGAGGACAATGATAAGTATAATATATGTAAACACCACAAAATACACACAGATGATTATTCCATAAGTGGAGGTTCTTTCCTTACTTGGGGTGTTTATTGGAAACTTGTTTTGTGGAATTCTCCAGTGTGGTCAAAAGGGATCAATAAGATAGTATGGTGCAAACACAAGGCCCTGTTGATGTCTCTCAAGACTAGAAGGATTACCATACAACTAACCGCTCAAAGGAACATGGTAAGAAAAGTATGGATTTGGATGAGATACAACAGAATCGGTAACACCATCCACAAAATGGGATGATCTTGAAGGATTTTCTTGGGTGGAATCACTTCAAGGAGCATCGAGAATGATTGTCTATAGGTAATTTAATGGTGTGCAAATAAGATCATACTATCGAGCCTTAAGGATAGTTTCTTCTTCACTTTGAGGGGGTTCAAAGGCCACATCTTTAGCTATAACAGAGAGAAGGAATTTAAGGAACCAATCTTGGAATATACAGTCATTGAGCTTAATCTTACAAAGACTCTTGCATTGGGGATTCACCTTGTTGACCAATATCTTATGACGTTCATTCATAAAGGTGGGTTTTTAAATTATGAAAAAGGTCAATATATTGTAGGTATTGGGGGGCAGGGACTAGGGTATGGGGGGTTTATATGTATTGGAGTGTATAAAAAGGGGTATCTAGTAAAAATAGGAAATATATCGTAAAAATAAGGTTTTTTTAATTGGAAAAATGTATTGGTAGGGGGGTCAACACAATGATTTTGGTAGGTATTTATCAATATGTAGTGAAATTAGTGGTTTTATTTATTATCCCATAAACGAAGATGCTATGCAATAGTTTCACTAAGTGAAGAACCTGTGGAATCTTGTGTCCTTTCCACTCATGGTCCGTAATGTGGGTGGATGAGGGTTGACAACAAAAAAATAGGATTTTTACTCACTTTTCATAACATATAGGTAACTAGAAGGGTGCCAAGCAAGTGGAGGCTGCAGATACAAAATTGGGATGTAACTCATGGGATTGCTTGATGTACCACTTCGAAACAATGCCAATAAATGTTCTCTAAAACAAGCATAACCAAGTAGAATCATCTATGATGCTATTAGAGGAGCACCACAAACAAAAAGGCATAATATGGTTATGAGGTTTCATTGCCTACCTTTTCTTCAAACATAGGGATGTCCAAGAGTTTTCTAGGCATTTGAGGCCAGAAACAATTACGTGAATGGGGTCAATGGCTATCCTTTCTAAATAAACATGTTTGAACCTACCCATAAACAAAAGAATCGCAATATGAAATGAGGTAGAGAGACCAATACTGGTGTTGGCATTGACGCTACTAGTGGAAGATCCTCCAACAATTCCTCCACCAAAAAGAGCAATGTTTCTACCACAAGAAATAGATATTCCACTGAAAATGAAAAATATGCCATAACTTCTAAGTGAAAACAATGACCCAGGTCATGAGATTTAACTGAAAACATGAGACCTAGCCCCAAAAATGTTGAAAAGAGACGACACAGCTTTTAATCGAGGAAAAAAATTGTGGATTTTGAAAATGAAACCTACTTTCTATTTAATATCAATAAACAACAAGCAAACAAAACTAAATCAATGAAAAAACACTCAATATGGAAGCTTCAAAACACATAAAGATGAGAAGAAAAATATTTCATCGCTCAAATATAGAAGAACACACAAATTTATTATGATAATAAGATTAATAAAAGCTACCCAATAATGGATTGTATTCCCTCAATGATAAAAACTCATTGCAATATTAGCAAAATGAAACATACACATGCTTTGGAAAAAAATCATATACATATACTTTTTGGCATACCGTGCTTTAGATAAAACAAAAAAAAACAAGGATGAGCTAAAACCTTTTAGAAATGGATATGGATCCTTAACCAAAATACCAAATTAATATCTTCAAATACACAATCATTAGTTTTGTATTCTCATAGCAATCGCTTGTTAGATTTTCATTTTTACAAAACTAAAGTTAAGGGTGAGTGCACAAAGTTGAGGGACCTTTTAGATGCAATGGTAGAATGAAGTCAATCACTCTTGATCCATAAAATAGAAATCATCCCAAGCAATCCCGACCCTTCCAAGCCTAGTCCCAAGGCTGCCAACATGCATGCCAATTATGATAGTACACAAAAACGCGCTCCCGTTTTGCTTCAATAAAACACGCTCCTGTTTTGCTTCAATAAAATGCGCTCTCGTTTTGCTTCAAGAAAATGTGCTCCTGTTTTTCTTTAATAAAACATGCAAAATGAGGGGGGTCCTTAGTGGTAAGGGGAGACATAGAGATGTGTGTGTGTGTGCGAGAGAGAGAGACAAAGATAGAGTGGAGGGGGGTGTCCTTAGTGGGATGGGGTGACCTGTGGATGTGTGAGAGAGAGAGAGAGAGTAAAAGGTGTGTTAGGATTTTAGGAGTGGGGGAGGGGGGTAGATTAATGTGGGGGTGTCTAGGTGTTGTAGAGGGTATGTAGTAGTGGGGTAGGGGTTAGAGGTAGTTCGATTGGTTGGG
>LPNX010571091.1:126027-174271 GCA_001517045.1 Pseudotsuga menziesii
ACAAGCACACATTGTAGTATTTAAAAACACGTGCACGTTGTGCTTCACTAAAACATGCTCCCGTTTTTCTTCACTAAAATGTGTTCCCGTTTTACTTCAATAAAACGTGCTCCCATTTTGTTTAAATTCAAAAATGTATTCCCTCCAAATGATAAGGCTAAGCCTTGACCCATGCTTGCATGGAATTCTTATGCCTATGTGTCTGCTTTGTACTTTTCTTCGGATTCAACATGCCTATGCCTTGGAGTATGATAAACCATGGCTAATTCAACATTATATCCAAATTTTCAATATGCTCGTATTTAGCTGTTCGTATGATTATGCTACACTCCTCCATTTTTTTTGAGATTTTAGAAACAGATATGGTTTTTTTTGCAGATTCCAAATATGTAAATTTTAACAAGAATACATTATTTTTTCTATTTTTTTTTTATTTATCTTCTATCATCACTCCTCAACTCAAAAAACACATTGTTAGTGTTTAGTCCATATCTCTTTCATTTCTCAACCATTTTAAAAATAATTGTATGGTGCACTAAAGAACACCGAGCTCTACATGTTATAAAAACCTCATTTCCAAATAATTGCATTAAGACATTCAAACGTTGCACCCACAATTGACGTACCGTTTTCGAGGTTTGATCTTTTAGATAATTAAAAAAATTCCTTAATACTTGTTCATTCATCTCATGATATACTAAAGTAAAAGAATTCTTAACTGATGGTCATTGACACTCAAATGGTAAACTAACTGTGCTTTATGTGTGTGTTTTATATTGCTTTAATGGAAAACCAAGGAATCAGTTATAAATATGGACTCCCATAGAAGAATTGGGAAAAAAGGACTTTTATTAAATCCAAAATAACATTCTAAAACTAACAGTGGAACCTTTCACCAAACATTCTTGATTGATTGAGGATTTTCAAGGCATCAAAGTTGTGTTGTAACTTTAGAAGTGGGTACAACTTTAATTTTAGAAGCATGGAATAATGTGAATCCAAGCAAGATAATCCAATCAAGCCCTCCATAATACAAGGGTTGTATACATTAGTTTTACTATAAGCACATTTTATAAATCACTTTTATCTTACCAAAAAAACTAGTGTATATAAATACTCTAATAATAATAATAAATAAGTCTTAGAGGTTGGTGTAGTATGGTTGGAATAATTCAGTTACTAATAGCCATTTAATGAGTACATTGGTCACAAAGATCCCTCATAATTAAAAACTAAATTTTAATAAATTGTCATATTATAACTAGCACAACCACTTAACTTGTTGTCAATGAATATTGATAGGTCACAAGTAAGTGCCATGGACAATTTATATGTTTCTTGTTCTTTATGCATAGTCATAATCGTCAGTTGTCTATGCATCATCTATCTAGTATCACCCACCTCCACCTTCTTTTGATAATTCATTTTTTGATATTTGTTTATTTCAAATTTGAAACAACTCCCATAAAATAAACCTAGACAATACACTTGTCTCATCCTCTTGCAATCAATGAAAAACATACTTTCTAGTCCACCCCAAATTCTAAAATATAAACACCTATTGCTGTAATAACTATAAAAAGTAAAAGTAGAAGCAATGGCCTCAACCCTCATGGTAAATGCCATTAAAATAAAATATAATCAAAAAAATACCATTAAAATAGATTCAACCTAGAACCAAACTTTGGGGGCTTTAATGCATGGTTAAGATAAAGAAATAGCATACCCTGAATCACCACCGCATATTATGCTTCACCAAAGAATTTGATGCCACATCCAAATCGCAACTCAAATGATTTGATGCATAGGGTAAGATACAAAATTAGTTATGCAATTAACCCACATTTGATCTAACTAACTCACTATCGATATGGGAAATCTCTAAAGGTTGATGGTTATTGGATCGTTACAACATATTGATGATGATGATGGTTAACATCCACTGAGACCAACTTTGGTCTATCAAACCCTACTAATGAATTATTTAATTTTGTTTAGAATTTTATTCCTATGTTCATTCCTCAAAAAGCTTGAAGAGAAGCATTCCTAACTCACTATAGTTTCGATAAATTAGAAGGCTAAAAGGTTTGTATTGTAACAAATATTATGAAATGAGATCTAATGTGGGTGTACAAAGAGAACTTTACGAAAGCGATTTTCATCCTCAAAGCTCATAGTCTCATAGAGATGACAAATCCTTTCAATCAATGATGTTTTATGAATTATCCAATTCCTTGTTTCACTATGGAGTTCATGAGAATTCATTTTAGATATATTAATTTTCTTCTTTGAACTAGTTAAAACCAAGAAAATTTTAGGGGCAAAATCCATCCAATGGGCTATTTTTCGATATTTTTTTCCTAAAACAATATTCACCAATTTCCCCCTTTTTCAAAAATGATTTTCCCAAATTCCATAGGATAACTTTTTTGTACTCTAAAAGTCGCCAAATTTGTCCAAAATTGGCTAAAAACTATATAAATTCCTCAGTAGTTTGAATATTTTTGTACCAAAGAAGTGCAATCTACACTCTAGAAGGGGCATGTGTAACTCCTTTCGTGCTCATCCTGGAGATGACATGTGTTTTTGTTAAATAATAAAATATTATAAAAAATAGCATGTCAGCTATTTAAAACATTTACAACTCCATATATATATAACTACACAAATTAGATCAATTAAAAAGCTTCCTCGAGATCTACGCTCTGAAAAGGGGTTTTCACATGGAGAGATTTGATCCCTCATGATGCTTGGTAGATACTTTTTAAGATGGATCTATGATGGTTGCAAAAAAATCGTCAAACATTTTATGGTTGCAAAATTTAAGAATTAGTAAGATTCACTAAGGTTTCTACACTTTGAGAAAATTAAGGATCCTTGAAACTTTCCTTGGAGCTTAAAACAAAGAAATGCTTCTGATCTTCTAGACTAGGGTCGCTGATCTTCTTAGAATACCCTAATTTTCTTTTAACCTCTAAATTTTTATTGCACTACAAATTCTCTTTAAACTTAAATGTCGTATATTTTTAATTTTATTGATATTTTGCAAACTGGCATTTTCATCAATTCCCCAATGGTTTAACCAAGCAAAGGCATCTTTATTCCAACCCCGCTTGAGCTGTAGGTAGATTTGAAAAATTTTAAAGCATTTTTTGGAAACCTTTGGTCTCCTATGTTATCTATCTTGTGCTTATACAACAAGTACCTAGTCATAGTCATGCTCACGATGGGAGAAATACCCGTTCCTATGAGGAGAATAAAATAGGGCATATGGTGTTTTATTTAGAGGTTATAAGTCATGAAACACTTCAATTTTTTCTCAATTTTTCTCCACTCTCTAGAGATGCCGCAACCCCAAACTTCACATCCGTACAAGATAACATGTGACAAGGGTTTCAAAAAGGAACTTATTTTTGGAAGTGGCCATTGATCTTCTCGTATTCTGCCCAAGTATATCATTTCTCCCGAATTTTATATAAGTCGATTCTCATAATTGATTTATTAATGTATGATGTTCTTTCTTTTCATGAAATTGAAATTTACTAAGGAAAGTTTCATGAAATTTACTAAGGAAAGCGATTTCGAAGAAGTATATGAAATATAATTTTTAATTTATTATATATATAAGTATATTTATATAGTTTGTGGTTGGATTAGGTGGTTAACGATCAAAGGTGGTTAACGATCAAATGGTTAAGAGATAGTTATGAAATGAAAAACAATTTAGGTAAATATTTTTTTATTCTTCATATTCTTCTAGATAAACGAGTTTAACTGTGAGTTATCTATGCCTAACTACATGTTATCATCAATATTCTTTTTATTATCTACTTATCAACTATTAGTGATTTTTTATATCCTTTTTCTTTTTATCTCACATTCTTTTAGTTATCTTTCATAAACTGTTGGTCATATATTCATAATATTCATTATTTATGAGCTATCCATAAATTGCTACCAGTTATCCAATTATCAATTAGTTATTTTTTATATTTTTTTAATAATTCTTTATTTAGTTATTTTTTATATTTTTTTAATAATTCTTTATTTCGAATTTTGAACGACTGTCATAAATCAATCTCCAATTTACACTTTGACTAAAAAAATTTATGAACCAAAAAATACACCATATTCCTTATTTTTATACCATTTACAACACAAAAATAGAGGAAACAAATTCAATTTAGACTTTGACTAAAAAAATTTATGAACCAAAAAATACACTATATTCCTTATTTTTATACCATTTACAACACAAAAATAGAGGAAACAAATTAAAGGGTTACTCTTCATAAACAAATGGAAAGCTTATTGACAACAAATTGAACGAAAGTGAAAACCAATAAAATAAAATAAAATTTCTAATCTCGGTTTCAGGTATCGTATTTGCATGCCTTTGCAAGAAAGAATGGAAAGGTTGAGAAATTCATTAGCCTTCCAATGACAAAATATCGCTCTGACTAGTTTGTTTATCATTTCTTTTAAGGTATCTTTTCACTGTGTAGTTACCGAAATTATCATGAGATTACAGCCCCAAAATAGGCTAGCACTGTTATCATGAAATTACACTATAAATCCAAATCCTGTGGCTATAGTTTTCAATTAAAACGGAAACAAGAAATGAAAAAAGTAGATTTCAATTAAAACAAGAAGTAGAAACACATAGTTAAAATGAATGAATGGCATGAATCGATCCCCAAACCTGCACGCCACCTGATCTGTAGCTTCTTCGAAATCTTTGAGAGAATCGAAACCTCCAGCCCCTCTTTGATGGAATCGATCCCGAAACCTGCACGCTTCCTGATCTGATCTGTAATGAATGGCAGGAATAAATGGAGTATGGAAACCCTAGCCCCTCTTTGAATTCTTGCTGGGTTTCTCTATGCCTTCCACACACACTAATAAGACTAAACCCATACTCACTTGTAGATGGAATCGATCCCGAAACCTGGACGCTTCCTGATCTGATCTGTAATGAATGGCAGGAATAAATGGAGTATGGAAACCCTAGCCCCTCTTTGAATTCTTGCTGGGTTTCTCTATGCCTTCCACACACACTAATAAGACTGAACCCGTACTCACTGGTGATAGAGGTCTTCCTTGCTAGGAAAAAACGTTTATAGCCAAACGTTTATAGATATTGTTGCTAAAAGCTTTTCACATATCTACACATTTTTTTAAATGATTTAATTTGCTATAGGTTAAAACTTATTAATATTTTATTGTTTTTATAATCATAATAATTGGTTGAAACAATTATTTTATTCTTATTGGAAAAGATGCTTCTAAACAAGTTTGAAGTTGAAAGTGGTTTTTTCTTATCTATTTATAGCCAAGGAAAAATGAATTACCCAAAGAAGAAAGCAGAACCATGAGTTGGTTGGTACAAATTTTGACCCTTCCCCATAAAAACAAATGGTGAATTAAATTGAACCCAATGCTTGTTAATTTTAATAAAAAAATGTATAGCATCAGTGACTCTATATTAGTAAAACTTGTGCCAAAAAATAGTTTTTACTATAAGATTTGCATCATAGATAATAAATAAGTAGCTCAGCTTTAGTGAAAGATTTAATTTAGTTCATACATGTTAAGGTGTCACTGTTAGTAGTTTTTTTTGTTCCACCCTTCATTTTTAGAGTACATGGTCAAGGGAAAACATGGATAAGTGGGTTTATTGTTATCTTTTAATTGGAAATAAAACATCTTAATAAAAACATAATTTTTAATTAAAATTTAAAATTTCACAATCATGCATTTCAGGTTTTGTTTATGTCACAAAATTTTAGATGCACAAGTAACTACTTGTCTATGTCACCATGAGTAAGTTGTTTTTTTTCTAAGCACATAATCAACCCAAAACATGGATAAATGTATTGTTACTTTTTAATTGGAAATTAAACTTTTTAGTAAAATCATATTTTTTAATTGTCAAATCTTTCTAGCTCATTCACTTAAGGTGTGGGCCTTGTGGACCCAAATTCAATCTTCTTAAGGTTGAGTTAACTGGGAGAAAAGACCCAAAAATCCACCCATCATAAGGGTTGGTGTGACCCATGCCGAAGATATCCGTTTATCTTAGCCAATGCCCGATTGATAAGCATTTCTTGCAAACAAAAGATCATATTTTTTAATTGAAAATTTAATTATTTTAATAAATACAATGTTATTAAAAATATTTTATAATAAAACTAAAAACATAATTATCCCAGAATAATTTTTAAATAAAACTTCAATTTTTTTCCCAAGGGACCAAAGTCTTGTCAGCGAATTTTAATTCGTCGGATGAACGATTCTTTACGTCTCCGTAGAAGTGAGAGATCGAATGTTGTCTCCGTTAGACTTCACATTTGTAATAAAGAAAGTGGGAGAAGAAATTTGAAAATTATTAATTTCGAGTTTCTATAACGCTTCACTTAAATCGAAAAAAATTAAATATTTTTACTTTTCAAGTCTTCTATAACGCTTCATTTTCCATGTAACGCTTCATTTCGAGTTTCTATAACGCTTCATTTTCCATGTAAATTTTTACTTTTATTTTTCGATGTGCATTCATGGATAATAAATTGTTTTGATGGCATCTATGTATTATTTTGATTTTTAGTTTTTTTTCACATTTAAAAAATAATAAATTTCAAACTTTTTATTGTATAAATTTAAAAATAGTCATTTTTTTTAATGGTGAAGGTTAATATTTTTTCTCATAGTTTTACTTTGAATGAGATTTAGAAAAAATAAAATAAATTGAATATAAGAAATTGATCAACTTACATATACAACTTATTAAATTATGGTATAAAAAGATAACAAAACAAGACACATAATTTTAATATATAGCTTTTATTTATTAAAAAATTATATATCTCATAATTTGGTATGTTATTTTTCCTATAAATTAAAATGTTTATATTTACATTACAAGGATTTGCATGTTCGAATGCTAAATTTATATTTTTTTTAAATAATAAAAAATGAAATATCCAAATATACAATTTGAAATTTTAAAAAAGTATTTGAAGTTCTTAACATAATCAATCATTTCATTACAAACTACAAGGTATTAAGAAGTTATGACAAAGCAAAATACCTATGCATTTTAGAATTACCATATATTAAAAAAATAGTTTAATAAATTAAATAGAAACAATATATATATATATATATATATATATATATATATAAAAGTGTGTAGTTTCATTTAAAATGAATACATGGACCATATTTAAAACCTTGCTAAACATAGAAATAATTATTGTAAGATACAAAAATAACTATATATTTGTTATTACTCAATCTACGCCACTAGATTTGTCACTTCGAAGATAAAATTAAATAAAACCTTGCACCCATATACCACTAGAAGGTCCAGATTTATACCCTACAAGGTAATATTTTACAGTTCAAGAACTTATGCATGATGCTTGAGCCTAAGAAGTGAGATTTAGTGTCAGAATCTCTTCTTTCACTCTTGATTATAGTTAGGGAATTAGAACCCATCCATGATATCCAAAACCTTGTAATGGCGCCCATATTCAACGTAGATGCCAAAGACTCCATGGAGAGGGCTCATATCATGGTTTCTAAGTGGTGTTCATGGTTCTTTAGCACGAGATGGTTCAATTAGTGATTAAGACCATTATTTTCACGTATAACGTGCTTATACCTTAACACCAACACAAATTTACTCGTGGCATGTATATCCCTCTAATAGGAAAAACCCCCCCTACAAAGTTTATGTGTCTCGTTTCAAGGACTTGTTCAAGGCTCTTGAGCATGAGAACATTCAATAAGATCCTAAGGAACTTGTTTTCATTCTAATTGCATCCATATCAAACTTGAATACCAAACACCACCTAGAGAGTCTTGGTTTCATATTGTTTTGCTTGATGCTTGATTTGAGGGCCTTTGTTCAAGGCCTAAGGGATTTATTGTCCTCCATTGACATTAGCTAGACCTTGAGAGAAATTATTGGTGGTCAAAACTTATTCATGGTGCCCATATCCCTCTAACAGTACATATATTCCCTATAGGGGTCACATGTCATGGTTTGAGGACATGTTCACAATGCTCGAGCCTAAGGAGCTATGTTTATGGCTCAAGGTTATTATTTCCCTCCCTGACCATGGTCAAAATAATAAGGTTGTTGTTTAACTACCATGACCATGTTTAGGTCCTTGATACCAATGCACAAACAAAAACACCTTTATGGAGCCCTAAAGACCCATTAATGAGGGATCATGATGTAGTTTCTAGGTGTTTTTCATGGCACTTGAGCTTGACAAGGTTTATTTATGGATTAAATCCCTTGTTTCCCACTTAACCATGTTTAGGCATAATGTCCTATTTCAAGGCACAAAACATACTCGAGGTGCATGTATCCCAGTTGGATTCCTTCAAAAAACAAAGTTGGAGGACTCATTTAAGGACTTGTTTGAGGCTCTTGAGCCTACAAAGATTAAAACAATTCTATAGGAACTTGTTTTCCTTCCATGAACTTGTATGATGGAGGCTCCTGGTTAATTACAAGGAAGTGTTTTTCAGTCTAGGACTTAAAAGCCTAGTGAGGTTGGTTGCATCTTTGAGTAGAAAGATCCCAACAAGATCAATTTAGGGATGATGTTCATGCTTTGGGAGAATGGAGGCGCTTGGTCAATTACTAGGAAGTGGTTTTTCAGTCTAGGACTGAAGAGCCCAATGAGGTTGGTTGTATCTTCGAGTAGGAATATCCCAACGAACTCAACCTAGGGCAGAAGGACCTAGTCTAGGACTAGGATGGTGAAGTCCTACATGGAATCTAGGCATACATCATACATGAAATAGGGTTGTATTTATAGAATTTATGATGATGTATAGATTCAAGAGATGTCACAAGACAATGGCTCGAGAGCCAAGTTGTAGCGGCAATGACGAGATCTTGTGATGATATACAGTGACGAGCTCCAATGATGAGATCAAGTGATGATATCTAGTGATAAGCTCAAGTGATGATGTCAAATGACAAAATCCAATGATGATTTCCATAGTTGATATCCATCGATGATATCTAGTACCGAGTGATGAGGACCAACGATTACGATCATAGATGATGATTGTGATAGTAGAATACCTTCCTTATTAAGAGGGAGTGTTGAAGAATGTAAGTTTGTAAGATATTATTATTGTAATTTTATTGTATTATTATTATTATTCCTTTTTGGAGATCTTATTCCTCCATTCAAAGTTTCATTGATGTACTTGGTCATGTAAAATTCTTTAGGTAAAACCTTTGTTGTAAGGCAGGTCAATAGTACCCACACAAGTATTTTATAAATATTGTTTTGAGTCTTCCAAGTCAATTCAACATTGGTTGAAGAGACAAATCGGTCCTATTGGGTTATTAGATCACTCACTTGATGAGTATAAATAGAGGATGCACTCCTCTCATTCAGACACACTAGTCATCCAAGCAAGTGCGCATGAGAGAGAAATAAGAGGATCACTAGAGAGGAGAGATAGTTGTTATTGTCTTTGGGGTTCTTGCTATCTTATCTGGAATTTTTATTGGTGGTGGAATCTATATTAAAGAAGTTATTGCGTTTTCTCCCTTGTGGTTTCCTAGGATAAAATCTATGAGTTCTTTTGTCTTGTTGTGCTTGTATTTCTTTCAGTGATCCTAATGTTATGGTTATGATGAAATGAATTTAATTGTTTAAAGATCTTGTATAACCATTAAAATTCTAACATTTAAGGTGATAGCTCAATGGAAGAGCACATGCCTTACATGCAAGAGGTTAGTAGTTTGATTCCTCCATCCCCTATCTACATAAATCAATGACTAATTAACTGAATGGTTAACAACAATCAATGACTAAATAAATGACTAGTTAACAACTATAAATGACAAAATAAATGACCAATTAACAACAAACAATGACTAAATAAATGACCAATTAATAACAATCAATAACTAAACAAACGACTAAATGTACTACCAAACAATGATAACTAATAACCAAATAAATGACCAAATAATGACAATTAATGATGAAATAAATGACTAAATATATGACCAACGCATAAAGGAATTCAAGCAATTTATGACCAAGTGATAAATGACCAATTTGGTTGGGTGATAAGGTACGGATAATTTATGACTAGTGGTCATGTGACCAAATTTAGAAATTTATCACCCAATTTTAGTCCTTTTAGTCACTTATCACCCATTTTGTACTAGTGGACCCATCAAATCTCAGTGCTCTGTTAGTAGAAAGACCTTCCTCTTTATGCATATATATGCAAAGATCTATCTTCTAGTTGTATAATTGTTACGGAAGAAACTTGCTTTGATACCAATGGTAGTAATTCGTATTTATACTAAGAGGAGGGTGAATCAGTGCAAAATACAGATTATACAAATTTTCACTTTAAACAAATTGGGCACCAATTTCTATTCCGGTCAAAACAAGAAGAGGCATCGAGCCTATCCTTTGGATTCTTCAAGGACGATACATGTGGAATCAAATGGTACTTGATAGATTCTGTAATTATCCTCTTGGATTTGACCAGTTCTTCATATGCTTAGCTTTGTCTTTATCTCCCTCTAGATCTGCAACTTCTTCTTTGACACAGTCTTCCAAATCATGCTTTTCTGGTATCAGAAGCACTCTATATTTCCATGTCCAAAAGTTCTCATCTCCTTCAATCTTGTCCTCAATATTTGTACATATTTTCATTTTCATCAAAATGAGAACCTAAAATGGAAATATAGAGAATATGACTTACAAAAGAGAGTGCTTCAAGTGGATGCTTGCTTCAATGCCTTTCTGGAAAACTGCTTATGGTGGGACTAGGGTTTGATAGAGAAACCTTAATTTTTCAAACTTAGCGTCCTTCAGATATGATTGGATAGAAATATGCACCCCCTCAAGGAAAGATGAGCAATATACTCCTTTTCCCAAGTTCGTGGACAAAACTACAAAATATTTGATGCCCTAGTTTCTTCAAATTCTTCTACATAATTGTCTACTTTTAATTCTAATGTGTCTCCAAAATTTTTGCTCCTCAAGGTCTAAAACTTTGTCATGAGGTAGTATGATCTATCTTCTGTCTAACCCCATAGGTAATAGAAAGACTAGATTCACCAAGTATAATTTATTCTAATTTTCCCAAGGTGACTTGTTTATGGAATAGTTCATTATAGTGAAATGATATGGACTTTGAGGTGTCATTGTTTCAACTTAGGGTTATGAAACTCACACCAGAGAAACTAAATTATGAGTTATTTCTATAACATCTTACGAAATTTTATTTGGATCTCCCTATCCCAAGACATAGTATTTATCCCTAGGTCACATGTTTAAGATTGGATTGTGGAAGAGGTTGTAATCCTATTTTGGATGGATCATATATCCTAAATTACAATTAATATGAGGTTGAAACTCATACAGAAGGTATATCAACATTTCTTATTTGTCATATTCATTCACCAAAATCGAGTTGTAGCAAAAATTATCGGATGATTAGATTTTTCCTTCTAGGGTTTCAAGCATGAAGCCCTAATCTTTAGTAGGTGCAATTGTAGTAGTGTCACGACTGCACAAAGGATTGTTTCAAGGTATATCTGATACCATGTTATTATTTTAATGGTTATACAAGTCTGATATTTAAACATATAACATCATTTCATCATAACCATAATATTAGGATCACTTAAAGAAAGACAAATAAGGAAAGACAAACCAACACAACGATTCTATCTTGTGAAACCATAAGGAAGAAAACCCAAAATAGATTTTGTCACCAATAACAATGCCGACCAAGATAGTAAGAACCCAAAAGATAATGGCATCTATCTCTCATCTCCAAAGATCCTTTTTCTCTCTCTCTCATGCACACTTACTTGAGTGAGTAGTGTGTCCAAATTAGAGGAGCGCCTCCTCTATTTATACTCATCAAGTGAGTGACCTAATAAGACAACAGGGTCGACTTGTCTCTTCAACCAGGTATGAATTACCTTGGGACACTCAAAACAATATTTATAAAATACTTTTGTGGGTACTATTGAACCAACTTATAATAGAGGTTATACCTCAAGACTTCTACATGACCAAGTACATCAATGACATCTCTGAATCAAGGAATAACATCTCTGAAAATGAGGAATAATAATAATACAATAAAATTACAATAATAATATCTTCCGAAGTTACATTCTTCAACATTAAATAGAGTCAAAGTTCACACTAAATCGGTTTCTGTCATTGTTACTGGAGCATAATGTGCATATGTCAACATGGACAATCCATCGAAATGCACTTTGGTAAGTAAGAGTAAAAAAAAGATATGACATCACCATCCTTGTCTAAAATTAATTTGGAATCAAATTATAAATGTACAAGTTTGAAACCTAAAAGTATATTTCATATTGAAGAACATATTATCATTCGATAATAACGATCTGTCACTAGTTTGATGGAAGCAAAAATATTATAATGTGTTACTTTTATCTCTAGTATGGAAGCCCTGTTTGATAGAACCTTTGCACACACAACTAAAGAAATAATTCAATCCATCAATGTGAAGAAAATAATGAACAAGGGTAGCTGCCGAGTAGTAAGTCCCCGCTATATGAATGGAACAACATAAGACAGAGAATGAAAAAGTTGTTAAGAAATAATTATAGATTTTGTTATATTTAAGTTAAGTTTGAACTCTATGAAATATAGATTATCTAAAGCAATTATCCTAAACCAAAGTTTGAGTCTAAACCAAATTTGTTTTGTCAGAGGTTGAAGAAACTAAATATACCAAGAAAAGTAAGGTGGAGGTAATGCCTAAAGAGAAGTTCAAAATTGTTGAAGTACAATGCAATCATAAAAAAAATACCGGAACATGTTATATTTAGCACAAAAGAGTGTTAGTTATAACTGTAACTTTGATTTTGTGGATATACTACCAAGATGAATTACCATGGTACTTACATGAAAATTGGACAATATATGTTTGAAATATATAAAATAATAGGATAAGGAATTAAGATATTTTTAAAAATAATAAGCTAAGAAATAAAAAGTTGATTGTTTTATTGAACTAATTATGTCTAGAATTAACAAAAGTTATGCTATTAGTAATAGTAGCATGAGAAAGGCTATGTTAATAGTAATAATAACATATTTCGATAAATAAATTTCGACTATTAATCTACATTAAAAATCAATTACCAATTACCAACCATTATTATGTCCCTAACAATGGACAATATAGTTTTTGTGAAGATGGTATTAGTTGATGTTGGCAGGAGTAATTTTTTTGTATTTTCAAAGTCTAAGTTATATATGTTATTTTTGTATTATTTTACTAACTATTTTTCTTAAAATGGATTGGTTCTTATGGATGATCTCAGCCTCCTATAATGGTTCCTAAGACGTTGCGGTGAGATCATCCTACATTAATTATTTTAATTATCACTTAGACAACTAACACCCAAATGCAATCAACACCAACTATTTAATACCAAAATGCAAACAAGAAATCATTGTGTGTAGATTCAGAAAGTGTAATCACATGCATGATTACAATTATAACTGATATAGAACTAGGTTTAGTGATTGGATTGAGGACATTAATAAATCAATAATGCTTACGGATCCTACAGAGGATAAGATTTTGATCATGCAGCAGACATACACCTTTGTAATTTTATCCACCAGTAGTGGCATTGAAACAAGGATGATTATGCATTTTGTCCCTCAATTATGGAAATGATGAGGTTACCCAATATGTTAAGTGATGAGGGAGGATTATCGATATCGTCTGATGAGAGAACATAGACAGTGATCCACCACTAGTTAATAAAGATGGTTGTTCATGCTATTCACCCATTACCACTTTCCATGATCAATTACTATGCTCCTCACTTCGAGATCAGTTCAATATGAATGAATACCAGGTATCATGTGACGAAGACTCGAGATTGATCACTCTGTCATCTCATACCGATGGAAGTATCATTACAATATTGTAGGAAGATGAGGTTGGTGGTCTGGTCTCCAAGTTTTAAGTAAGGCCAAAAACTAGGTGGAAGTGAATCCCATGCCCAATTCATTCATCATCTTCATAGGAGATACTTTAAGGAAAACATATGCTTTGGTAAAAGCATATTCTTTCATCTATGGAAACTTAAACGTCATTTACTTATGTGAAGACCTGCTTGCTCAACTTTTGATATATGAATTAATGTTTTGTATCTTTATTATGATTTTGGTGTATAATGATTTGTGTGAGTAACTTTTAATGGTGAATTCAATAGGTATCCTTGGGACAATTTCGACCGCATCTGAACATCAAATAATATGGGGTTATTGGTTCCATTTTCAACAATAAGTACTATTTTCCAAGATCTCATTTCAACAAATAATACCCGAGTCCTTCCTCCAATTGTTGTCATGCAAATGGTGTGGAAAACCACAAATGAGAATTCTCGAAAGATCTATCTAGGACGATTACAAAAGAGAAAGTCATTGTTGTTCTTATGTTTTGGAGAAATCGAGTTGCTCAATATGAGTAGAACCAGATCTTTTAATGTTAGCATAAACAATATAGCTTTTGTCAACAAGATTACAATGGTGTAAAGTTATTTTGCCATAGTACTAACATTAATTTTGAATGAGTTGTAGTACTTAAATTTATTCTTAATATTAAATGTAATGTCTAGATACGGGAAGAAAAATAACATAGTAAAAGAGTGAAACACCAACAATCAATGCTATACTTGGAAAGAGGAGAAAAAAAACAAAAACACTGACATGTGACTAATGAGAGGGAGCAGCTGGAAGACCAAAAAGCAGAAACCTAACCCTAATAGACATGTACCCACTAAGATGAATCACAAAATGATGTCGCAATGCATATGGAAAGAGTGGAACATATTTTGGCTCTCAACCTGGTGTTGAGAAAATGGTTGCAAGACACATACATTGTCTCAACCTCACTTTGCACATGAAATAAGCACAAGTATTGATAAAAACCACCATAGCATCAAACTTGTGCAACCATAGTTCCAAGCAACTTTTGAAAGTTTGGTGAGGGAAACATTTTTCTATTAATAGTTTATGATTTCCAAATGAGATTTAATTCTAAAAAAAAAATGGAACCTAAAGTTATAGATAGTGATTCTAACCCAAATTGAAGTCGAAGACTCAACAAAACAACCCATGAAGCCTATTTTTATCCACAACTATATGATATTGATAAAGTTAAACTTTTGGATGATCTAGTGTCAAATCACGACATTGTATGAGCTGAGAATGATTGAGAGGGAGTGAATCAATTTATTATCCATGATACTCGCTCTCTTTCAAAAAGTTTTTTGAGTTGCTGTTGCCGACATCATCTGAACTATTCATTCATGTGGCTTACGGGTCAATATTTCTAGGGTTCATAATCGGATTATGGAGATTTTCTATTGGAATAAAAAAAACTAACTAATTCATTTTTTTGTTGTTTTAGGGCTCAATATTTTCACGTTTGAAGATTTCTAGAATTTTTTAATTGAAATAAAAAGGACTCCTGTCAATGACAAAATAAATGTCTTGATGTATAATTTAATATTGAAAATTGTGACAATAGCAAATGAACAAACTTTATAGGAATAAGAAAATTAAATTTAAGTATCATCGTTACCTTGTATATTAGTACCTTGAATGACAAGTCTGTATGAGATCCTATTGACTTTTTGTAAAGCCTCTGGTATGCATATTAATGAAAAAAAGTCAGTTTTATATCATTCTGGTCTGGATGATTTTGAGATCATTACTATTCAGAATATTTTTTCTTTTATTGTGTTACCTCTTGTGACTGGTATGAATTATCTTGGTTTCTTTCTTAAACCATGCAGATATGTTTAGAAGGACTGGGACTGGCTTATTACAAAAGTGGAAAAAAGGATTCTGAACTGGATTTTTCGTTGGTTAACCAAGGGAGGTAAGCTTACGTTCATTAAAGCAGTCCTTGAAGCCATCACGATTTACTGGATGCATTTCTGGATCCCTGTGGGGGTCATTGAGAAAATTAGAAAGATATGTTTTAGATTTTTGTGGTTTGGACACAAGGATTCTGCTGGTCTTCCTTGGACTTCTTGGAAAAATTTGGCTTGCCCTAAATCACTGGGTGGTTGGGGACTCAAAATTTCGGTGGTTTTTTCCAAAGCCCTTGCATCCAAGAGTGTTTGGAATATTATTACAGGTACGGGTCTATGGGTTCAGATTGCAGTCCAGAAATATGTTCATCCTCTATCTATTCTGGAATGGATCCATGTACCTGAAAAGAAGAAAAAGAATATCTCAATTTGTTGGAAAGCTGTTTTATGGGATTTCGATCTTATTGGTAATAACCTTGTCTAGAAGGTTGGTAATGGTGCTGATCTAAGGATTGGTATCGATCCATGGGTAGGTTGCAAATGGTGTCATCATTTACCTATTTTACTACTTGATAAATTACATTCTGCTGGCATTTTCCATCTTAAAGATATTGGATGCCCTGGTTTGACTCTTCAGAGTGATCAAGGATGGCTTTCTGCAAACATTATTGGACTATCTGATTTACAAGATGTTTTTATGTTGGAATGGTTATCTAGCCATTCTTAAAGCTAGTCATGTCAGAATTTCTACCAATGGTGACACACTTGTTTGGAATCCTTCCAAAACTGGTAAATACACTCCTAAAGAAGGTTATTTTCATCTCCTTCAGGACAGGACTGGTTTGGAACTATCCTGGTGGTGGAAAGTTTTGTGGAAACTTAAGTGCCCTTTAAAATCTAAAATCTTTTGCTGGTTTCTTTTTCCTGGAAAGGCGCTCACTTGGGATGTCTTGGTTAAAAGAGGTTTTGAAGGACCTGGCAGATGTTACTTGTGTAAAATGGAGGTTGAAACTAATTATCATCTAGGGGTGGACTGCCCTTACACTAAGAGTGTTTGGCTTGATCTTGAAGATAAATTAAATTTCAGAAACTTATGGTATGGGACATCTATGACAGACTGTTTGAAGAATTGGTGTCTTAATATGCAAGTTAAGCATATTAGGTCATTTCCTGTTATTGTATTGTGGTTTTTATGGAAGGCTCATAAACAAAGCTCTTTTGAAGATCAATCTTAGCTACCTTCACAGGTTTGCTCTTTCAGTTTGGGTTTGCTGAGATATTTCCCACAAAAGGATCAAGTTGTGAAAATCAGACCTGTTTTTGCATAAATGATTGATAAAACCTATCCTTGGGGTTTTTTTGATGGATCAGTAGTTGAGGATTCGTCAGTTTGTGGAGCTGGAGGTATACTTTATTTTTCTGATAAAATTTCCTTCTCCTTTAAAGCTGGTTTAGGGGCTGGTAATAACAATACTGCTGAATTGTGTGCTTTAAAGCTTCTACTCACTCTGGCCAGGATGAAGGATTATGCAAAAATCTAGATTTTTGGTGATTCATAGTTAGTTATTAACTGGGCCAAGGGTAAATTTAGAATGCACAATTTAGAATTATCTTTAATTCTTCAGGAAGTTCATAGAATTTCTGACAGGTTTGAGATGGTGCAGTTTCAACATATCTACCATGAAAGGAACAATCTTGCTAACTCTTTGGCGAAGGAAGGAGCAAGGATTTGCGAGGGTCACCGGCTTATCAAAGAACAGAGAGAGGATTCAGTTTATGAGACTTACCAGATTTTCTCATTTGATCTTGTTGATAATGAGTTTTTGCTTTTTATAGGTCTAATGATGGTGATCTTTTGATGTTGCTGCAACTATATTAGACTGATGGTTGAATATATTTTGCTGGATGTGACTGAGATATGATAGTTTTACTGAAATTCTATGATTCTTTATTAATCTTTTTTATTTAAAGATACATTATGACACTATATGTGTTTTTATGTTTTGTGAATTTTCTTCTAGCAAATCTATGATGACAGGTTTTGTTGCTTGATCTTAGGATCCTATTTGTAAATATTTTGCTCCAGATTTTGACATTTTCCTTTTTGGATGATAATGGACTTTTGGTCCATCTAAGAAATGTAAAGAAATTTACAAATTTTTTTCAATGAAAAAAAAAAGTACCTTGAATGATTTTTTTACATCGGGGAAGATGATGACTTGATGACAATATTAAATTTTTCTGACAAGATTTGCTCTAGGAAACTATAGGATAGACTCTGACAAAAGATAGAATCTTAGGTTTAGGCTTAGGCCTAGTGTTGGAAACACCTTTTAGATGCTGCATTGTTTCTTTATTAAATGTGTCTTAACAGTCTTTAAGCCATTGATATGGAAGTAAATCAATAATTTTCTTCAATTGTAAAATAAATGCCACATGGAAATAATCCTAAGTATAAGTAATTAGATGATCATATGGACATCTCAATAGTATAGATTATATGGGATTTCTATATTTTGATATACATATTAGGATTATCAGTAATTGATGGGTCTCATTATGTTTTGAATTCATCGTCTTTTGCACGTATAAAGTCATCCAACATGTCTTTCAACCTTTGATGGGAATTTGAGAGTGAGGTCTGATATAGATCCTTAGAAATTTTTTAATTTATTTTATTCTCTTTAAAAATGTGTTTTTTCTAACATCAATGTGAAATACTTGTAATTTGCACCACTTCGAAATACTTGTTTAAGGTTTCTTTCTTGCTATTATCGATGACTTTTTCTCCAAATGTATATAAAATCATCGATGCTTGGATTCTAGCCTTGAACATTCCAATAGTTAAGGTATTATTTGTGTAGTTGTGTGAGTGTGTCTGCATTATTGGTTTAATGGCTTTCAACTGTGAAATATGGCATTTAAGAGGAGTGCGGTACAAATCATGTGGTAATCTCTGTAACATATATAAAGCAAATATAAATTTTCCTTCTATCTATTATTAATGTTTTAATGAATTTTTTTAGTTACAATGCCTTAATATCAAACCAAAGTAAAAAAAAAAACTTGATTTTCAAACTAAGTGTTCCAATCTAACATCACACATGTTGCAACGGCATGTGACATGTGGCAATGTCCGGGACAATGTCACCACGTAGCTCTTGTTATTAAAGGTTTTACACTTATATATCTTCTCAAGACCAACCATTATTATTAAAGAGATTTATCACTTTAAACTAGGCGAGTAAAAAGTTGAGCTGAATTTTACCTAATAACCAAAAGCCATTCATGTGTGTTGGTGTATAATCATTATGATTTTTATTCCAAGTTGATATTCATTAACATGAAATATGTATAAAATAGTGAATATTATTCCAACATTAACATCTTATTGAAATGTGTTGATATAATGTTTTGAAAACATAATGATGATTTTTTGTTATCCATTACATTTAAACTTTAGATTGATTGACTGACTTCTTATTGCACCGAGAGAAGTGAGGTGCTCTCCAACCCAGCATGGGGGAGATCCTGTCACGTTAGTCACGTTATGCTAGCCGACATAAAAAAAATATTTTAAAAAAAAATATTGAAAAATGAAAAATGAAAAATATAAATTACATATCGACTTAATTAAAATATACAAAAAAATAAACTAGCATAAATCCATTTTTAACCCAAATCTATTAAGTACCAAGAAGGATCCAAATGGTAAAAAAATATACACCTCAAGAAATTAGATCCCTCTTAATGCTTGATAAATCTAGGTTTAAAATAGATCTATGCTAATGAATAATAAAAAATATTCAATTTTTGTCCTTATATTACGATAAATAAACCATTTCTCATATATTTAAATTGTGTTATGGTAGATAAATAGTTTCTCATGTTTAAACTATTTTATTAGAGAACAAACTTAAAAAATTATAAGACAGATTCCCATTTGAAATGCAAATAACGCAAATGTTATCTAATATTTGTTTATAGTATATAGTAATTTTTAAATATTTCTAATATTTGCTTATAGTATATAGTAATTTTTAAATATTAAATAGTAATATGGATAAAATTGAACCAAAAAACTCAAAAAAATACTCTTCCCTAATTTAATATCTCTTTAAACCAAATTAAAGTTATAATAATAAGAAAATTGAATGTTGTCGATCATAAGGATACATATGTCAACTTTAATTTAATTTTTTGAATAATTTTTTTTAAATTGAATGGGAAGGATATTTGAAAAGGTTACAAGGATTCCATTATAATAATGTGCATTTGGTGTGTTATGTTGCAAAGGACGTGGTTAATTGGACTTCAGAGTTATGAGCTTATGTGAGAGATATATACGAAGGTGGTTCTCGAGGGTTTGCTACGATTGTTTTTAAAATTTTAATGGGAGATTGAAGCTCTAAGCTTTCCGCTTGTGGAGACAACTACGTGTGGTTGTTCGAGAGGTATCTCGAGAACTCTGTAGGTGGTGTTTTCATCTATGTTGTCATTGAGATTCCATACATTTTTACCAACTTTGTGTCTAGATATACAAAGGGAGTCTCGCGTGCATTTTTTTTTTTTTGTGACATAGGTTGTGGGGGCACGTATGGAGATTGAGTAATTGTTGAATGGATTTATTAATCTTATGGGGTGGGTTGTGGAGGTAAGCAGGGAGATTGTGTAATTGTTAAATGGATTTATTCAATCTTAAATTTGGGTGTTTATTGGAGCTAGCTACTGTAAAACATAGAAGGAAACATACATTAAGAGATGATTGCAAAATATTGCAAATCACAAATAATTGAAATAGAAGAACATTATAGAACATAGAAGATCACAGATTGTTGATATTGCGGATTGTAGAAGCACGGATTGTATATTATTGTAGTTGCAATTTTGTAACAATATCTATTTTAAGGTGGCAGAAAGGGACAAGGATAGGGAATTAGAGATTCCTTCCAGTCAGTGTAGGAGAATACCGAACATGGATTTGTATATTCCTTCTAGTTGGTGTTGGTAAATATAATGAGTTGGTGCTCACTGAGGATATTGCAATCTTCAAGTAGGTTGGTTCATGACTACAACAAGTTGGATCTTGTGCATTAGGATATCTGTGCTCTCAGGTCAATGATTGAATTCAACAATTTGGTGCTTGCACAAAGGATAGGAGTCCTTATAGGTTAGTGATTGTAATCAACAAGTTTGTTCTTGTTTATGGGATTGGTGTCCTAATCAAGTTGGTTCCTAAGTGAGTTGTTTCTCGCATTTTGGAGATTGGTGTCTCCCATTGTAAATAGAAATTTTACACACACACACACACACACACACACATTGATATATTTACTACACAGATTATTTGCACATTGGTGTCTCTTATTATTTTGATTGGAATAGAAATTGGTGCATGATTTGTTTAATGTGAAAATTTGTATAATATGCGTTTTATAATGATTCACCACCTTCTCCGCATAAATAAGAATTCCATTAGCTCATGGATTTTGAACCTAAGAAGTTATTTTTAGGATCTAATACTTAAGTATTTTCATCCCATGTCCATGGTGCTTTAGCTTGAGAAGGTTAATTCAGGGTTTAATCAATTTGTGTCCACTCCTAACCATGTTTATGCCTCAAGATCCATTTCAAATACACCAAATTATCTTCTCGTGGTGCTATTACCCCCCTATTCATGTTTCTAGGTCTTGTGTTATGAACTAATCATGGAACTGATACCTATCTAGTAGGATAGAGATACCCTATAGGGATCCCATCTAGTTTTTCAGGGACATGTTCATGGCATTATATCTTGATATGATTTGTGGTTTGTAGGTGTCGTTCATTGTGTTTAAGATTGAACATATTCATTTAAGGATTAGTGATGTTGCTACCCTATCCTAACCTTGGTTAGACTTATAGACCCATTCTTGGCTTCTAATTAACCTAGTCATTGCACCCATATGCTACTTGGAGGTAAAGGATTCCCTACAAGTGTGTGGTTCAATGACTTGTCCATGTTGCTTGAGCCTGAGAAGCAAAGTTTATGGACAAAGGATCATGTTACACTACCCTAACTATCTATTCAAGGACCCGTATTGGGACTAAACACTAGACCCAAGGTTAAACATCTGGGCCAACACTAGATTTCACTGGTATCACTATTTTAAATATTGTAGAAAGGATAAGGTATCACTCAAGATATTATTGAACATTATAGAGATAGATATAAATGCTAAAGGGACCTAAACATGAATCATAAACATGCATTAAACCATCACATATTATTCATCAATTATTGAAGAGAATACAAAAAAATAGAAAGTAATTAAACCATAAGATATCATTCATCATTATATACTTTTGTGGTCAAGGATTCCTTCTCTGCTACCTCTTATGCATGTTTTTGTGTTAATCCTGTATATGCATTATCAAGGGCCTGGTACAAATCATGAAGCTCCTCCATCATCACCTCAACATATTTGTGAATATTTACTAAAGGGATACCAAATAGGTCCAACCCATCCCTAATGAGTTGTTGATACAATTCTCCTAAGGTTGAATCCTAATTTGTGGCAAGGGGGAAAGGGGATAAGGGCTGGTGCAAGGTAATTCTACCAAATTATGAAACATTAGTTGTGACAGAAACCTAAAAAAACAAAAAAAATGATAACTAAAAATAAATAATAGAGGTACATGTACAACATTTTAGAACACACTGTACAAAGATGAAACATAAACAATTTAGTTACCTTCCAAAATATATAAATCTTATTTATGGAAAATTAGTATAACTACAATAAATTGATGTTCTCCTAATATTTGTATGTTACATTTGCTCAAATACACAATGCATATGTTCACGTTAGGGCCTAAGTTTGGTATGTAAACATTGAATTCTTTTGAATTTTTTTTGCAGAGTTGTACATAACACGTGGTTCTTCAATGACGTGACAACATCTACCTCATAATAGGAAATCATAACTAAACATAAGTAAATATTTATAGCCGACATTTACATGAGGAACGTTACATAAAGTTACAACATCTCCCTCATAATATTTATAGCCGACATTTACATAAGAAACGTTACAAGATCTCTCCCATACTGGATTGGCCTCTAGGCGCAAAAATTAATGAACTTCTTTTTTACTATGTAGGTCTTTATCTGTACTTGTACATGTTCTTCATTTTCAAATAGATGAGCCAATCAAAAGTTATAGAGAGAATAAGAGACTACATTTTTAAGAAATTTGACATGACCAAATAAAAATAAATAAAGCAATAAAAACAATATCATCTTCCTCAAAAAAATATTTATTTGAAATCTACATACATAGCTCTATAAGTGTGTGCAAATTCATTAGCAACAAATACATAGTGCACATGTAGATTTGATGTTGAAAAAAAGGGAAATAAAAAAATATATGTGGTTTGTTAGTTACAGACCCAACCTACAAGTTTGATTATCCAATCCTAAAACCAAAGTGGACAAATCATCCACCATATAGGTGAAAAAGTAATTCACGCCATTATTTTTGAAATTAAAAGCATGCTTATGTTAGTAATGCGTGTGTGCACGTAACATGTGGTTATTGAGTAACACTACTTTACCATAATTTTTAATGTTGATATATANTAATTCTTTGTCTGTACTTGCACATGTTCTTTTTCATTTTCAAAATAGGTGATCTAATCAAAAGTAACAAAGAGAATAAGAGGATATATTTTTAAGAAATTTGATATATGACCAAATAAAAATAAATAAAAGAATATAAACAATATTATCTTCCTAAAAAAACATGTATATGAAATCTATATCCATAGCTCTATAAGTGTGTGCAAATTCATTAGCAACAAACACATAGTACACATGCAGATTCGACGTTGAAAAACAGGGAAATGAAAAAATGTACGTGGTTTGTTAGTTATAGGCCCAACTTACAAGTTTGATAATCCAATCCTAAAACCTAAGTGGACAACTCATCCACCATATAGGTGAAAAAGTAATTCACATTATTATTTTTTGAAATTAAAAACATGCCTATGTTAGTAACACGTGTGTGTTTATTCTTAAAAATAGCACACATTTATTATTAATGTGTGTGTATTATTAACACACATACATTACATTTCCTTCTTCTCTATCTCGCTCTCTAACTACACCTCTCTTCCTTGTTGTCACTAACTTGCCTCCTCTCTCTCCCCTTTTCTATCTAACTCCTCTCCTCCTCCCTCGACCACCAAACCCCCATCTCTCTCTCTCCCCTCCTCCCCCTTCCCTAATACATGTTCCCTCTCTCTCTATTACCTCATTAAGTGTGAGTAGGACCCCTGTAGGTGGTGGAGGTTGCCGAGTACTTTGTCTCCAACATACTTCAATAGGAATAGAGTAATTTATAAGCATTTTTACTTAGGTTTTCTTATCTGTGGTATTTAGGTGGCCCTTGGTTTTGAATCATGGTTTTAGATGGCTCATGGTATTGAATCAAGGTTTTAAGTGGCTTATTAGGGTTTTTCCCTCCTTTCATTTTCTTTATGAATTTTCTCCATTTTCCTTTTTCTTTTTGCACATTTGGGGAAATTTTGATCATTTTTCTTTTATTAGGAGGGATTTAAGCCACATTTCCCCCTTTTTTTTTATGGGAAATAATACTTTTGAGTCCAATGTGGGTTTTGAACTAAAGCTTTGTGGGTTAGCGAATGATTTTTGTGGGGAAAATTAAGGATCATGGTAATGAATATAGGGGATGAACATAGTGAGATATTTTTTGGTTATACCAACTCCATTTAACAAGTAAATTCAATCCTCATGTCAAGGAGTTCACAATTTAGCCTTGTTTCTACTTTATAGTTAGATAACATTTAGTTTTTGATGGTAACTTAATGTTTTAGTGTATCTTGCAAGATTTTTATGACTTCATATTTGTATCATTGGTTGATAATTTTGTTTATGCATAAATATTTTTATTCTTAAGTGGGCCTTTGTTGTATTTTTTTCTATTGGATTATTAACTACTAAGTTTCCTTTTCCAGGGTGGCCAATCCGATATTTCATAGGGTACACCTACCATGGATTTTTCTTAGGATATTTCCTAGATAGAAGGAGTCAAGTGTCGTGGTTAAAGTGGGAAGATGACTTGTTGACTTTTTCCCAAGACCACTCTCAATGGGTTGATATTTCTGTCATGTTCACATGCGGATCTAGGAAGCAACACATAGATCACACAATGTTTTGTTCATGTAGACACCATGTAGAATTTGATTATTTTAATAACACGTTTGTACACATCTGTCCTTTTCTGCACGCTAACATTGTGCAAGAGTTGTCATCCATGATATTGTCGATTTCATTAAGGGAATTTATTCATAGAATCATGTGTCCAAGGCTAGATGTACAAAAATATTATGGAAACATTGTCTATATGGAACATGCTCTAGGTGCAGTGGATTCACTTTATTGTGTTGATGCAACCATGAAAGTGAGGATAATGAATTTAAGAGGATGGCAGTAGATATGTAGAGCTTCAAGTATGTTATGTGTCAACTTGGCAGTGGGAAACAAAGATGAAATATCACAATGCAATTATCCATTTATCTTTGTGTCACCAGGTACGAGTATGCAATTTCATGAAATATTTTTTGTAAAAATTGAGCAATATGTTCAACATGTGTATGTAATTCAATGGAAGGATGAACTATTTTGAATATGTAGAGACACCTTTCCCATAGGTTTTATATTGTCAATTGTGATTTTTCTAAGAAATGAACCCTTCATCCACATAATGAGATCCAAAGGTAGTATTATCATTTAGATCAATTTATATTAATGGTACATATCACATATAGTAATCGACCATAAATCGACAAAGATAAGAGAACATTAGTGAAAGAGACAGACCTCTACATTCATGACGGTAGGTTCCATGAACTACATTATGTGCAACATTGCTTCCAAATGTTTTATGATAACTTAGAGGAGAGAGATATACATATGGACTAACATTGGAAATGGTTAGATGGTTGTGCAATACAATTAAAAAATACCTGTGTATTCCAATGGTTGAGTATTTTGCAGAAAACATACAATGTACAACATATTTGGAATTATTTTTAGACTTGGGATGGGAAAGTTGAGCATAATGGGGTTGGTGCATGCATCAAAACTGAACTAGAAAGGGATGATGAGAAGTTTACAACAAATAGTCATATATGAGATGCAAAATCCATGCAAAATCTATCATTCATTGGCTCTCTACAATAATGTTAAGTGGTGCTCAGGAGCAATAGAATTTAATAGGGTTAGGACATGTACTAAGAAATTTCTAGGAAGTGGTCAATATAGATTGATCAAGTTCATATCATTGCAATAAATTACAAGGATATCCCGTCTTTCATTCATTTAGAAGCTCAATGAACCCTTTAATCGAAGTATGAGCATGAAAACTAGATTGATTTTAGACCTTGTAGTAGTGGTGGATGGGATGATTGAAGGGGAAATTTTATCCATCCATAATTATTTTAAAGTGAAGAAACCTTGGCGAATCTTACTAATTTGTAAATTTCCAGCCATAAAATGTTGGGCAATATTTTTCTAAAAATATTCAAATTTATAATGGTTTATACAGTTTCTTGACAATTTTGGAACTTTTTAGAGTAATTTTTTTTATCCCTTTGAATTTTCGTTAATCAACTTAGAAAAATATAGTAACTGGTGAATCCTTTTTTGGAAAAAAAATTGAAAATTATCCCATGGGAAAAATTTCACCCCTAAAACTTTCCTTGGAAGATTGTGAATCAACATATTGGGTTGATGAATGGGACCATGTATCACTTGTGGTTGAACCACATGTTGTTGTTGAAACAGTGCAATAAGAGGAGGGCCAATCATCTATTTCAACATACTATGATCATATATCATATCTATATAAGATTTGAGCGTATATATCTAGGAACATAAACTAAATATATATACTATGAAAATGAAATTAGCAATCAATTAATCATGTAATAAATGAGATATAATAGATCATTACTAAAAACCCAGAAGCATATAAGAAGAAAAGAATGATGTATTTCATTAACTATATTGAATGGAGGTGACCACAATATATATCAAGGCAATTTGAATTAGGTTATGATATTATTCAAATCTCTGATTAAGTTCTTGGAGACTAGTTATGATTAACTAGAGGAAAATACCCTTAGTTATCCATGCACACTCACCTAGATTGAGTTTAACTGACCTTGTGAATCAAGGAGCACTAGCTCTAACTAAAGAAGTACATGAAAATCCATAAAATATCTTAACTAGGGTGCTACTTTAAAAACTAGAGAACTAATTAAAGAAGAGGGTTAGTTGGGGTCAGTTAGTACCTAGATTACTAGAGTGAATCTAGTCCTTAACTAAGAAATGAATCAATCACATATAAAATCAAGGAGAAGTCCCCCAAATGAGGGAATGAACCCAAAATCAAGGAAGATGCCCTAGAATATAGGAAACCAACTCATGGTTGACTCAAGCGATTAATTTGGACGACGTTTGGCCCAGTGGAGTCATTAGGTCAAGGTCTAGGTTGATATGTAGAAGGTTATTTATCTAACACTCCCCATAAGCCTAAATATGTGAAAAATAAAAAACGAAAAATGGGTCCCAACATTTTGTAGCCATATTATGTACCCATGCACAAAATATTCTCTATAGTTTGTGTAAGAGGGAATAAAACACATGGGAACCCCCCCATATAAAAGAATGTAAAAAAAGTTTCAAATTTCATAAATTTTTGTGCAGAAATTGGTGAGCAGGAGAAAAATATATAGCTCTAGAGACTGAAGAGACATGCTCAAGGTATTATTCAATGAGAAATTTATTTGGGTCAAGTTCTCCAATCAATTCTTCACATATAACTTGAATTAGTAAAATTTCTTCAAAGTCTTCTAAATCAAGAATGGATGGAATATAAACTATTGAAAGCGCATACATGCAGTTGGATTTAATGTTGTGCTCCTTTTGTTCCTTTTCCTCAAAACACTTTTTGTACCTTTCATATTCTTATTTATGCAATCCTTTATCATATTTAGGACACAATTGATGGTCCTCTTAATTATTTCCATCATCCGAGTCAAAATATTTATGAGAAATCCATGGATTTTGTTCCTTTTTTTCCTTTAAATGGGGGATTTTTCTTGCTTACGCACTTCTTCCTCTCATTAGATGCAAGTGTGTAAATATTTGAGGTATTTTGGAGGCCTATTTGTGAGATATCATCTCTCTATTGAAGGAGGGAGGAATCAACTGAATCCAAAAAAGGCATTTTGTAGGAAGCTCCAAGAGCTAATTTAGTAGAATGGAAAGAAAAAATAAATATATTGTAATCAATACTCAATTTGGAGATAATAAATTTGTAGATAACCTCTTCTTTTGGCCTATAAAAGGGTTTTACTTAGCTAAGTAATGGAAGGTGGATGTGCATATGTCCTTATAGTCCATATGTTGCAAATCTCTTGGGGCCTCTCTCATCCTTTCAATGTATGTGAATATGTTCTCATAGGACATATGTTGTGAAGCTTCTGGGTCCTCCTTCAATAAGATTGGATCTAGCATACCAACTATGAAGAAACTAAGATGGGGAGATAGGATATCCATGTCTAAAAATGGGCTCTATAATGGATGCAAATGATCTCTCTAATGGCTGCAAATAATGATCTTTTTTATGGCTGTAAAATCCTAGCTTCAACCTTCAACAAGACTGGATATAGCATACCAACTATGCAAACATTGAGCTAGGGAGATAAGAGATCCATGTATGCGATTGAGATGTATAATGAATGAAAATTATATCTTTTATGGTTTTAAATGAGCTCTCTAATGGATGCAATTGAGCTTCTTTGATGGCTACAAAATATCTTCTTTAACCTTTAAAAACTTGATCCCTGACAAAAAAATCACTACTACACTAACTAGTTTAGTACCCTTGCAGCTATGATACAATATTATTTTTCAGAATATATATATATATAAGCACATAAAGTAAAGAAATATACTATGAAAATCCAATCAAAAAATATTTAATCATGCAACAAATGATATATCATAGATCATTACACAAAAACTAGAAGCATATAAGAAGGAAAGAATGATGTATTTCATAAACTATAATTAATGGAGGTAAGAACAATATATATGAAGGAAATTGGAATTAGGTCAACGACCTATTGAAATTGCTCATGTAGAGATTAAATACTAATTAGGATTATCTAGAGAAAAATACCCTAAGTTATCTATGCAAAGTCACCTCAACTAAGTTTAACTGACCTTATGACTTACTAAGAACTAATTATAATTGAAGAAGTAAATTAAAATCCCTAAAATATATCAAATGAGGAGTTACATACTGAACTAGAGTGCTAATGATAGTAGATGGTTATTTAGGGTCAGTTAGGACCTACATTAGTGGAGTGCATCTAGTCCTTAACTAACAATTGACTGAAAAACACCTAAAATCAACAAGAATTCCCACAAATAAGGGAATGTCCCCCCCAGTCAAGGAGGAAACCCCCAAATATAGGAAACTAAGTCGTGGTTGAAAAAGGTGATCAATTTGGATGAGGTTTGTCCCACTGGAGTCTTGAGGTCAAGGTCTGGGTGGATAGGTAGAGGGTTATTTTCTCTAACACGATTATGTACAACTAGGTTTAGATATCTCAGATTGTGTTTAAGAGTTGAATTTATTTTTTCTGTAAGTATGTTATCAAAGTCCTACAAATTTGCATTTGACCATACATTTCATTTTTGTAGGACACATATATGCAATTTTTTCTCAAAAACACAATGAATGAGGCACTGCTTACTAGTTGGCATGATGCATACAAGGGAAGAAAAACCTCAATAACTCTTTAACTAGTGATGAAGGAAAACGTTTTCCAATTATCTTGATGGTTGTTAATTGTAAATATCTAACACATGATGAAAATGCAATAACGACCAATGGTTGTGTATTCATGGATTGAATACCATGTGTAGCAGTGTATCACTTTACAAACTTGGTCATTGGTACAAACATCCAACTACAACCAATGTATAGAAAGATATAACAAAAGGTACACTAATTTCTAACTCATTTAGAGCTCAAGAGATTGATGAAGACCATTAACAATGGAGAGGATCCTTATGGTATACTTGAATGAAACTACGTAATTATGCATAAGGGGCAGAATGACATATGGCTAGATTTATTCCAATGCATTCACATGGGAATAAATGGTTTCCCCTCTATGTTCCCAAGTTATGTAAACATTCATCCCATCTATTTCCTTTCTTCTGTCACTTGAGGTTTGTATGATAATAGGTATGCTAACATGATGAGGTATGCTATTTAATGGTTATGTTCGTTTATTAATTTCTAGTCCAAATTCAATATTTTTCACTTATGCAAATTCCTATTTTGAATGTAATGTATGAGGACACTAATAGTACCATCGTTTTGCAGTCCAAAGTTTTAAAAATAATATACATAAAGAACATGAAGGAGAGAATAAAAACCCGACGTATTTAGACACTACCATGACATGCTCAAGAATTTGTATATCCTTAAAGGCTTGTATATGTATTGCAATTAATAGGATTCCATGTGAAACTTATGTATATGCAATTCTTATTAGAATATTCCAATAAAAAAATTTAGCAACAAACTTCTCAACCTGCTTATTATTTGTTAGATGTTCTTAAGGAATATAAGATCTTGCATCATTGTGAAACTTAGTATCTCTACTTACAACTATCTTGCATTGAGATGGAATGTAGGCTGCGTAATCCTTAGCAGTCTCATTGTATCCAATGAAATATATATAGGAATATGAAGGCTATGTAAGGTCTTCTCCTTATTATATATATATATATATATATATATATATATAAACTAAAAACATGAAAATGCCATACGTATTATTTCTTAATAGTAAAATATTGTTTTGGTGTCTTTTCATTCAATATTTTATTTGGAAACTTGTTTAAAGAATGTATATTCATATTTAAGACCTTATCGTTGGTCTTTATGTAGTCACGATCTAGTTATTTTAAGGGACATCATCAATAAATTAAACATAGTAAGTGAAAAGAGCCAAGCATTCATTCAATGTGACAGGTCAAATAGCTCCACCAAATAGCTCCGCGACAAGAGGCAATGCCAGTCGGGTAAGAAATCTCAGGCGGGTAAAGTGACTCAAGCTCGCTACTCCCTCAAGCAGGTCCATTCAGGTATTTATTATCCTAAAAGCCCTTTAAGGTCTAACCATAAAATGGGCTCACAGTTGTTTCTTTGAGGGGAAAGGATAGTTAATTTGATGTCATGCCATCCACATGTATATAAGGGTTTAGTTCAACAATCACTCTTTACTTATGCCTATTTCATGGGAAGGAAACATTAACATTCTTGTTGAGTGCACTACTCTTTCACAAATTTGTCTTCTCAATCTTGGATAATTGAAATGCCTAAATACACCATATCTTTCAATGTTGATAATTACCAATAGTGAATATGATCTATCCCCTTACTTCAAAGACTTCACAAGTTGTAACTTAATAATACATACTAGGTCTAACATAAATTAAATTAGAAGTGCATTAATAGTTAAAAAAATTAGTATGTATAAAACACCACCAAGCTCAAGATATGTGGCATGATCAACAATATTCACCTATATACCTTCCTATTACTCATAAACAACACTCTCCATCTATATCCATTTTTGTAAAATGTCATATGTTTGGATGCAACACTATCCACATACCATGAGATGCCAAACATTGTGTTAGATAAAAGGTATGAAATGCAAGCTCATCCATTAGTAGAGGATTCTACATTTAAAACAATTTTTTTATGCAATTATTGTTTTCCCTTACACTTCTTATTCTCACGAAAAAAAAGAATAATGGCCAAGCTTATATAAATTCAAGAACTCGATGTTTCTCATGTCCTTCTTACCCTAATTTAATGAACCTAATTTTTATACTTGTCTCATCCTAGATGAAATTATCCAATAAATTTGAAAATCTTGGAATCATATATTGGGAATAAAATCCAATTTTATGTGATTGGTATGTTGTACAATCTAATATACGTGCAATCCCAAAGATCATAATCCTGCAAAAAGGTTTGTACTTGACACTTCAAATGAAACGATTTGGAGGGGATTTCCAATATATTATCATATTTGATATTGAATGTAGCAATGCTACTGCTCCTACAATATCATTAGAGGAAATTTCAACTCAAAATGGGCCTCCTAAAAAAATTAATAAAATAATAGTTAAAATAATTAAATAATATTTATTAATTTTGGAAGAAGAAAAGAAAAAACTACTTTTTTGTTTGTTTTTTGACATATCTTTCTATTTTCAAGTATTCTTATTGGTATTATTACCAAAATCATGAATACAATAATTAAGCAACTTGTGGATAGGTTTATATTTAATTACATCTTCTAGCTTGTCATATACTAAACCAAAAGCTGACAATCTTTCATCATATGTATGAAACCCATAAATACATTTTTTTTGTGTCGACGACATTGAATTTTCTCCATATCTCTTCTTGAATTCCGAGCTTGGAAAAGTTTCCTTTCCTAGGATGGAGAACATATGATTTGGAATCGACGCGTCAACCTTGCTCGATCTATAATATGTTTACTGGTGACAGTTGGATTGTGGTTGAATTTTTTAACATCTATTTTTATTTGTATTTAAAGTGAAGCTTATGAAAAAAACCATATATTGTATCATGAATTTCAACATCACCATAAGAAAATAATAATCTCAAGAACAATGAAGGAAATGTCTCATTGCAAATAAAAGTAGAACATTTTAATAATAATTCAATGATACAAAAATGGAAAAAATTTAAATTGAATATCATATACAACTGTTACATGTATGATAATTGTTTTATTTATTCATATCATTGTCATATCCTCTATTAATCTGTCACCCAATAATATATTTGAAAAGAGGGTCCCAATAACTTCTTTAGTATATGCCTTTTGGTTTTTTACATTTAGACACATCTATTTCAAAAATAAAACTTGTTTACGAGTTACATTTATACTCAACATTTCAGTTGTATACCTCATAAACATGTGATTTTCCAATCTGATATCCAATAATGGATGTACAAGGTAGGCCTCACCAATTCATTTACCACATGTCCCTTGAATTCTAACATTTATACATGTATATTTGAATGAAAGGACTCATTTAGTAGTTAAATTTATAGTACTAAGAGTTTTTGTTGTTGAGGTTACGTCCATCAACTCGTGTCATTGGAATACATCTACCTCAAAGACAAAATTCATTTGGAAATTGCATTTACATTTATGGTTTTTGTTGTTCAAGTGATTGACATGTCCTCTGTCAGTATAACATCCAATAATGGATGTGCAAGGGGGGGATTACTAATTGGTTTAGCACATGTCCCTTAACTTCTGACATTGGGACAAGTTTATCTAAAACAGAAAAGTTTTTAATAGTATAAAATTCATAAACAATCTAAATGTACTTTTATTAAATGTAAAAATGGATTTGTCTAATATACATTTAAAATTTATGTTTATTAATATATTTAATAATATACATTTAAATTTTATTTTTATTAATCATGTTCATAGATTATAAAAAAAAAGAAAAAATCATATCAAAATATGTATAAGAACTATTAAGAAGCAAATGCATATCTGATTATCTTACAAAGATAACATAAATAATTCTAAATGAAATCATGCCAATAGTTCATTTTCTTTTCTAAAATGATGCTAATTAGTAAACTTAACAAATAAGTATGTGTTTTACTATCAATGATTGTTATAATTAAAGAAAAATTGCTGAAAATTGCAGATTTCAACGTCAGCACTAAATAATATGTCTTTTAATTATTTATTATAATTATTTAGGAAGAAATTGATAATTGTTGATAGAATTGTAACAGTTAAATTGTTATTATGAAACCTACCATGCTTCATATTTGGTCTCGAGAGCACATTTTTTGTACAAAACTTTTATATATAAAAGCTTCATTTTGCGTCTTACAAGGAAATTTTGAAATGGGATGTGTTTACATGAATCTTGTCTCTTACACTACTTAATTTACAAATTTACATGTTATTTCAATTATCAAAATTTAAATAATGGGAAATATGCCAATCCATAATGTAATTTTCAAGTGAATAAGCAATTGAATTAAAATTTCTTAATACATGTTGATAAGTAATGGAATCAAATGATCGTTCAAGTAGATATACTCTTCGAAAGAGACAAAGGAACATGGGGTTGGTGATGGCATAAACTTGGTTTGATTGAGATTCTAGGTAGACAATAATGTGATTAACATCATGGGAGGAAGCTTTAGTCAACAATCCTATCACTATGTGATATTCAACAATCTTATTAGTAGTTGGGCATAGGAAAACTCCACCTGAACTAACTAGGTCATTAGCTTGAGAATAAAGTACCCAAGCCACTGAAGCAATATGCATGGTATGACGACTATAACCATCCATAAATCTATAGAAATAATCCATCTGTAGAGTCAAAACATGATAGGAGATAAGAAGTCATGGATGGGACACGACTCAAACCACACCAAAATAAACAATCACACCACACTAAAAGTTAACTATACATAAATGTAAAAGGTAGGTCAATGAAAAATTGGTTAAGAATAGTAACTCTTTAGGTAAATCCCATTGCAGGGATTCCAAAAAGGAATACCATCATAATATACAAGCTCATAGGCCCTTTTCTCCAAGACTTGACTTACGACATAGGGACCATACCACATGGAATCGAATTTTCCTTTTCACAACTTGTCATGTTTCTGATAATAATTCAAAAAACAAGGTCACCTTCATTAAACACACGATGTTGAACCGAATTATTGTATTGGTCCTTGATACAGTTCTTATTTTCCTCGTTAGCAAGAGCAGCATCTCGACACATTTCATCAAGGCTAGTGAGATAAATGAATCATTCTTCCTCAACAAAGGTGTTGGGTAAAAGTTTGACAACTAGTTTCAAAGATGGGATTCCACATTCGATAGGTTAAACCACTTCTATGCCATACACTAGTTAAAATGTTATGAATCGAGTTGTTTTTTTTACAATGGTTCTATAGGCACATAGTGTTGAAAACTGAGTCAAATTCCAATTTGACCTATGATCTCCCACCGTCCTATGATACATAGTTTTCAAAACCTTGTTAATGGCTTCAGCCTGGCCATTAGCTTGTGGATAGTAGGGACTTGATTTTTCATGGAGAAAACCCAATTGGGCACTCATTCGACCGTCATTTGATTACATAAATGATATCCATGACCAATGACTATGGTCTAAGGAACCCCAAACCTAGAAATGACGTGATTTAATAAGAAGAGAGAGGTAGTCTTATCGTCCTCAGCATATGTAGGCATCACATCATCCCATTTTGTGAAGTAATCAATGGCTACAATGACGTAACAATGCCCCTCATCTAAGGTAGGCTTAAAATGCATAAAATCTATCCCCCATTTGGAAAAACGACCAACAAAAATGGCGTGGTGTAAGGAAGTTGGGTGGGTGCACTTTTTTCGGATAAAAAAGTTGACAGAGTGGGAATTTCTTGACAGCCTCATGACAATATTTGAAGATTGAAGGCCATAAATAGCCGTCGCAAAAGATATTCTAGGATGTATATATCCCAAAAAGATGACCACCACATGCTTCGGAGTGGAAATAATTCAGGATTTGTTCATCCTCTTCGTGGGTCAAGCATCGTCATAATATGGATTCGATACCACGTTGGCACATAGTGTCATTGATATAAGATAGTATTTCGTGTGATTTTGGATATGATGATGATTATCTCGATACAAATCAGAATAAAAGCATTGATTTTGGAGATACACTATTAGATCGCCATACAAAAAACCAGTTGTGCTAATAAGGAACAAAAACTCATCTACATGTGAGTAAATGGGCTTAGTATCCATAGTAGCACGAGGAAGGTCACACATCAATTCTGCAAAGACCAAATACTTTTTCGAGGTAGATTTTGTGAATTCAAGGTCAAATTCTTGCAGGATGACTGTCCAGTGAGAATACTTCCTCCCAGTTCCTGACGAGTCAGAATATAGTACATGTGATTCAAGTCCGCAAGAACAGTAGTTGTGCAAAGAAAAATGTAGTTTTTGAAACATTGAACGACTATGGCGGTGGCCAAATCCAACTTCTCAACATGTGAATATCGAGTTTTAGAATCTAATAGACTCTTACTTAGATAATAAATCACATGTTCCTGGTTGTTTTGATCCTCTTGCACTAAGACCATACCAATGATAGTAGTGGGAGCCGCGGGATATAACAGATATTCTTTCGAATAGTTGGGAGGATGCAACATAGGAAAATGTGTGATTGCATGTTTCAAGTTATTGAAAGAATGTTGATCTAGGTCATCCCAAATGAAGGGAGTGTTCTTTTTCAAAAATTACATGTATGCATGCATTTTCTCAGTGAAATTGCACACAAAATGACGCAAAAGGTTTTCCTTCCCTTGCAATCTTTGAAGTTCAATTATATTTGTGGGTGGGGGTAAGGCCACAATGATCAGGATTTTAAAAGGATCAATCCGAATACTATCCTTAGAAATAACAAATCCAAGAAATCTCGATCTCCACACAAAAAACAAATTTATGCGGATTGAGACGAATGTTATAGAGGTAAAATCGAAGGAAAACAACTCTGAGATACCCATAATGATCTACTGGCTGTTATGAATTGGTGAGTAAGGCATCCGAATATGGTTCCACTATATGCTTAATATCATGAAAAGCATATGACATGGCTAGTTGGAATGTGGCTCCATCATTCTTTAAACCAAAGGGTAGTTTGCAATATGTAAAGGTTCCCCATGGGAAGATGAAAGGCGTCTTCTGTTGATCGGCAGGAAATATCTCAATATGATTATAGCTGGAAAATCCATCCATAAAGGAAAAAATGACGCTTTCAACATATTTATTGATAATCTAGTCGATTAAGGGGGTAGGACAATTGTCTTTGGGAGAAGCCTTATTCAGGTCCCAAAAATAAACACATACTCTAATAGTTCCATGTTTCTTGGTGACATGAACAATATTAGACACCCATTTATTCAATGGCATGGGGTAGATAAAACCAACCTTTAGAAATTTTTCAACTTCTACTTTGATCGTTGAAGCTTCCCTAGGGTGGATTTGATGAATTTTATGCCTAACAGGTTTTGTAACTGTATAAGTCTTGATCCATGGACAACGATCAATGAATCAATTCTAGGAATTTCCTCATAGCTACGACCAAAAACATATCAAAATTATTTAAAATGGGCCATATAAATTTCAATTCCAGTCATTGCACAGTTCTGGCCTATGTGAACATGTTCAACAACTCCAAGATTCACAAATATGCCTGTAGGGATAGTTTGAGTAATATTACATAGGTTACCTTCAGAATCATTACGATGCATGAACATAAGTGACTGAATATTATTGACAATATCGAAAGTAATGAACGATACAAAATTAGATTATGCGAAATTGGAATTGGGAAGGAAAGAGGATTTATGGTGATGATCTTCCCATTGAGTTTCATCCAAACTCATAATTTCCATGATCGACTCATTCGAAGGAAAATTATGCGAGAGATCATCAAGAGTAGGGGGAGGAGAATCTAACCAATAAGGAAGACAATATGGATCCGATGCTACCAAATTATGGTAATCGATATAGGCATCATAATTAGATTGAATGGAATCATATAATGCTTCAAGAGGACTCAGATATGGTACAACAACAATTGTTTTACCTTTCATCATGTTATCATAAGAGGAAGGTATCATGTTCACCAAGGAAAATTGAGATGTAAGGGGGGGGGGAATTAGATGGAAAGACTCCCATAAGGGTATAGTCTTTGAGAAGCTCGAGACCTACACTCAGATATTGAGGATTTGAACTCTCCAAGATTGGAACATTGTTTTTCGTGGTGGATGTAACATCCAGGGAACAAAAGTCAAGTTGGTTAATAGTTACAATCTTCCCTTAGTGGGGAAATTGGAGGAATAAAAACACCGATGAAGTGACTGCAGTCATGGCGTAGAACCAATTCCTTCCCAAGAAAAGGTTGTAACATAAAGGACATTCTACCGCATCTACCTGAATAGAGACGATTTCCCCCCCTAGTTCAATGGATAAATCTAGTAACAAACTGTAGGGTTGAAAGCCTCATCCGTCAAAAGCTTCTAACATAGTGGGATAATGGTTAAATTCATGAGAGCCAATGGCTCTCCAAAAATATGTAGATATGGCTCCTTTGTCCAATATTGTGTGATTAACCTTCCTACCAATGACCTTGGTCACAATCTTAACAGCGAGTTGGTTAAATAAACTCGATTTAAATTTCTCCAGGTTAAAGGTACTAGTGTTTGAATTCTCCGAATCTACAGCCTCAGGAGCTAACAACAAGTTTTTACGTTGAGTAGGAAAAGTCTATAGTACTTCGAAAGTGCACATATCCCATGGTTCCTGAGCCAGATCTTTGACAATATTATAAAACTGGGAAGATCAAGCGCTAGGATTAAACATTGATTTACGGATCATATATGGAGAATGTAAAATTGCATTAGGAATTATTTTTTCAATGGTAAGAGGGCTAGTAGAAGGATAAGGGGAAAAGGAAGGAGCTTTATCAGAAGAAGCACCTTCATTCTTTTTCTCTGGAGTTTTTTCATAAGTTTTTTCTCTTGTAGTCAACTGAACTATTTCGGCAGAAATAATTATGATTTTTTCTATGGAAGAAGAGGCACCATGTAAATATGCATGGTCTATTAATTGTTTTTGTGACGGGAAAGTGTTAGTCAATACCGTCGGTGCAGGATTTTGTTTTAAATTTGTTAATCTATTCATGTCTAGGACACTCTTTAGTGAAGTGATCTTCACCACACAAAAGTAAGGGATTTTTTTGTTTGTTTGGGTTTTGAATCATTCTTTGTAATCGAAGCCTTTGGATTATCTTGCTTATTTATGGGTTTCTTGGATTTACCTTTACCCTTTTTCTTATTTCCGGGTGATTGCGAGGATTGAACCACATTCACCTCGATGGAAATAGTAGGAGGAGTTGCAATGGTTTTTGGGAAGAAGAACTTTATTCCTAGGTGGGTTTCACTACATATTGGGGTTGAATCAAACCTATAACACCATCTATAGTAGGTTCATAAGATCATTTGGAAGGATCAATGTTGTGACAAGGAGCATGAGGGATCAAGTCATACAAGGTTTCTGGATTGGGAACAAACCAATTCCAAGTATTGTGCATGAATGATATCCTTCTCTTTGGTAGAAACACCTCCCATGGCCACATCTCTAGTGATAGGGGGAAACAATGATTTATTGAACCAATCAACCAACAACTAATCTAGAATAGAAGCTTTCATCAACCTCTATTTCCTCTTCCACTCATGAATGTGATCAAATATGTTGGTGAGGTGGTATGGCGAAGAGAATTAAAAAGGTCAGTACCAGTTTCATAACAAATAGGTAGATGAAAAATGTGTAAGGAATTTCGTCGCCAAAGAGTTGAAGTCCACAAACGAATGTTGTGGAAGTTCGATATACTACTTAGCAGTTGTACCAGTTAAATTTCCTTGGAAGAGATGTAAACTAATATAATCATCCATCAAGGACTTGGATGAACACCATAGATGGAAGGTAATTACATGATTCTTGGGATCTTCTTCTTGATTCCCATCAAAATTTGAAATGTATGATGACAAATTCATCGGAATAGTTGGTCGAAAAAGGTCATTTAAGATGTGATCTTTTATCAATTTGGACAAGTATGGAAAATACAATGTCGCAAAAAAGGGGATTTTCCTATTGGGATGTGGGTAGTTATAATATTGATATGGCATGGAAATCCTAGTAGGGCCTTAAGACATTTGAGCTTATCCAGGGTAACCCCCATATTGTTGATAGTTGGGAATGTTTTCTCCTACGAAAGGTTGACCAGGTTTAGGTCTGACTTGGGGTCCACAAGAAGGTTTTGTCCATTGATTGGTAACACCTCCTGGTTAAGGTACATACAGAGGGTTATTGTATTGAACCCCACTGTAGTATTGGTTACCAATATTGGGATGTTGAGGTTGAACCCAAGTTGATGCAGGCGGCTATGAAATAGGACCATAACCATCGATTCCACTAGATCCTACAACTGGAGGTGTGGGTCTTAAAATACTGTGCAAAATGGGTACATAAGGACCTCTATTTGTATGGGATGTAGAAGGAAAATAATGACTTCCAACTACATTAGGAAAAATCATGAAAGGAATATAAGTACTCTTCAATGAAGTATTTGGAGTCATATTTGGGGCAGACTGTGAGATCTCCACCATAGTGGTGTGTGTTAAAGAGTGTGCACTAAGTCTACTAACCGTGGGAGTAGGAGGTGCATTAGCCATAAGTTGAATAGAAGGCATGTTTAAGGATATGCTAAGAAGGTGGCTTGGTAGAAGATAAGGGAAACCCCTTCTAGTGGTAGGAGTTAACCCCATTGAAGAGACACTATTAGTATTAGTAGAACCAAATTTAGAGATAACTTGCCCTAAATTGGTTCCCCAAAATGAAGGAGTTGGAGAAAACATAGTAGCAACTAGATCATCAAGGTGAGGTTGGTTGAACATTGACATGGTCGGGGTATGTATTGCAAAATATGGGTTTCAACAAGAGGGTTGTTCCATTATTGGTGGTATTTAATAATCAGTAATGGGAACATTGGCAGGGAGATCAAACTCACCCCCCTCTTATGTCACAGGAACTCCTTCCAAATTAGGAAGAGATCCACTTCCTACTTTAGAATTAACATACATCTCTTGATCCATAAGATATTGACTCGTAGGATTCAAAGGATATTTATGTCTAAATAAGTAAAAAAAACAAGTACTACTCAAACTAAGGCAATAAGAAAACCCTGTGAGAGGAGAGAATTAAAGGTCTGGATCCTCACGGTATTTTCAAACCATCACGACTCACAAAATATCTCATAGTCCAAGAGTACCCTTTCTTGAATACCCGAGTACCTAGATGGTATGTGCGTAGTATCTCCTGGAGTGTTTTTCTCGATGTATTGCGATGATAAGACGACAAATTTTTTTTTCTCATATTCTCTTATCATCCATAATGGTCTCTCCCTGTATACACAAGGTACGTGGGAGATCAAATCTGTAGTAGTGTTCTCTAATGGACAACCTGTTGTAGCTACAACCTTTTCCCATATTTTTTAAAATTTTGGGACCCTCCTTTTATTTTTATCTAGCCTGGGATTGTTTGGTTTCCTAAAATTTGTCTTTCCTCTGCTATAAATTTTGATATTTTGAAGTCAGAAGTAAGGCCAATTTTTTTTCTTTCATTTCGGGATATGAATAATCTAGCACTGCTGTTGTCTAGCCAATGCATAAAGACTATGGAGTTTTGTTTTATTGTTCGGAGCTTAAGATCTGATTTTTGATGATTTTATTTATCGTCGTCGGAAGTCGGTTGAAGAATGAATCGGGGCATTAGTCTTATACATTATCGCCATTTCGGAGGGCATATAATGAACGTCCCGACAGACAATTTTTTTTCTCGCCGAATCTGTGGCCTTTATTTTTCTGATTTTAGTGTTCAAGCCTTTTGATTTTCGATGACTTTGTTTTTCGCTATCAGAATGTTTTTTGACTTTGATCGGAGGGTTTTTCCGTTGCATTGCCGACACTGCAGAGACATTCAGGTTTAAAGTTCTGACCCTTAATAGTTAGAACTTTTGATCGCTGACGGGTTGTATTTTGGCGCGGAACCATAGTTGTTTGTGAGTCTACCGTTACGGCTGTCGATTAGACTATATTCCTGATGTTTAGTGTTTTCAACTACCGACGCATTAATGGTTAGTGGTTTCGATCTCCGATGCAAAACCATCGCGACGTTAGTGCTTGGAATTGCCGACACTACGGCAACATTGAGCTTTGAATCACTGACACATAGTCTTTAGAGCTTCCGACTGTCGACGAGTTTTTGATCCGCGAAACCCATAGCTGGTTTGTTTCCCGTCGTTGTGGCTTCCTATGGAACTATGCACCCGAAGAATAGTGTTTCCTCGTCGATGCTGTAGTGGTTAATGGTTCCAATCATCGATACACAATCACCGTGATAATAGTCGTTGGCATCACCGACACTGCGGAGATGTTAAGGTTTAAAGCTCTGATACTTCGCATTACGACTCTTCGACGCTGACAGACTTATTAGTGTCACGAAAATCGTAGTATGTCTGTAGCCCACCATTGCGGCTGTCTAGTGAACTATCTGCTCGACGTCTAGTGTTTTCGCCCCTCGATATGATTTTTTCCCGTCGATGAGCATTTTTCCCACTGATATATTTTACCGAGGGTTATATATAGAGGTGGATCATTTTTTTATTATTATCCTGGATTGAAAACCGTGTCTGCTCCATCCTTGTCGAATTGAGTTGTATTACCGTTGCTCAGCTATCCAGATTCCATTCATTGGCGTGCTTCCGTGGAGGTTTTGGGTCAACCCGCCGACTGCACAATGTTTTTCTAGGTAGGCCAACCACGGTCTCCTTCTTTTTTATTTCTTATTGGTTGTTTTGAGAACCACGGTCTTCCCTAGTTAGGTTTTCCTGTAGATTGTGTCGTTGGCCGTTAGAAAGAATATTTATCCTCGTGGTAGGCTGGTTTGACAGTCTTCTTTGGCAGTAGGGGTTTTTTTTTAGCCTGATTTTTGAGCCATTATTATTATTTCATCCCTTTCTGAAATATTAGGTAGTTGGTGCAGACAAGCGTTAAGCTATCTGCACCACCTATTTTGGGGTTGTTTATGGTCGTCCAGGGGGGGGTTCAGTTTTCATATGCGTTTATCCTATTTTCTTGGGTGGCAGAGGTCTTGATTTTTGTACCAGTTGGGGTTTTCCGCGATGAGGATCAGTATAGGTTCTAGCGGTCTGAGTTTTAGTAGTAGCAGCAATGCATTCCACGTTTTATTGAGGAGTTAAATTATTGCGAATGCAGTCGGGGTTAAATAATGAGTTTTCTATCGAGGTTGTGTTCTTAGTTGCAGACGATGGACTTAAAAGATTTTAAGACACAACTTGCCGTATTTCTTTGCCTTGTCATTTTTCTTTTCATGCATTGATGCTCTGTATAGTTTATTTTTAAGAATGCATATGGAAGAGGTAAATATTTTGATACAATTTTTCTTCATTATTAAAACACTTACTAAAGCTCAAATGGTCTAAGAACATACTGTGTTGATGACAGCGTGATTGTTACCAAGGAGATATTTCTAAAAGAGAAAAGAAGAAGGATCATGTTGCCGAGGGAGAACCAGAGGTAGAAATCATCACCAAGGTGGAATACATATATGAAGATACCAAGGCTACTACCAGGGTAGAGCAAAATTATAAATGGGGTGAAATATACAGGATGATTGTAAATCAGAATGTACCTGATGCAGGATTTGAAGAGCTGACTATTTATGCAAACATCAAGAAATCGACTCTTATGAAAGTAGCCACAAGACCTGAGTTGTTCCCATGCTTAGAGATGATCGGCTGGATTCTTCCCAGGGCAGATGTAACTATGATGATCATTGAGAATATTGCTAAACAAGGATATGCTGCATAAATCCCTGCTTATGTCTCCATGGCATATCAACTACCTCCTGCTTAGATTTACTTAACAGAAAGTTGGTTGAAAGAGATAGATTTGGACCTGGTAGAAACAATAAAAAGAATGATGATACCGGGGAAGAAATTTTGAACCAGGCCATCAAGAGAATATGATACATCCACTCATCGGGCCCCTTATAGATTTATATCACTGATGTTGAATAGAATTTTTGGGAGAGCTCACGAAAAAAGCTTCAAATTGGGATGGATACCAATTATTTTCTTTGTGGCCACTCAAGGAACCATATTCAATTGGGAAAACATAGTGTCCAATAGACTCTCAGCATGCATATATTCAGCTTTGCGAGGGGTGTCACAGAAGAAGTCAGAGTTCTACATGAGCTCTATCTTAGTTGATTGTATACTATGTACCCAATCTTTTCAAGCCTTGAGGTGTAATTGGGATAGGGACAGGACCCCGGTATATAATGTATATAAATTATTTTGGGCACACAAATACCATGGATACTATGTTAAATTTTCATATGATAAGATAGATCATTAGTATTTCATTTTGAATTCATAACAAAATCATATAAACAAGATCACTGAAAGATAGACAAGCACAACCATACAAAAGGAACACAAAGATTTATCCTGGGAAAACCCTAAAGGGAAAAACCCAGCAAAAGCTTCCTCAATATAGATTCCCCAAAAAGATAAAAGGTACAACCAACAAGGAGATCAAAGCCTAATCCTCCTCCTTCTCCGGCTACTCTTCTCTTCTCCACTAATGCGCTACACAAGTGAGAGTGTGTGTGTCTCAAATGAGGAGCACTACAACTCTATTTATATTCATCCGTTCACTTAAGTTAACTCATTCGACATGTAGGCTCGAGTTAAATCATGTAGGCTCGAGTTACACATGTAGGCTCAAGTAACCACACTGGGGTGCTGATGACCCACCTTTACAATTAGAGGGGACTACCTCATTACTCTTATTAGTTCTTTCGATTAGGAGCATCGAGGTACAATGTAATACAAGTGGTTCTCCCAGTAGGACCATTGGGGACCACAAAAAGATACATATAGAATATTCTTCGAAGTTACAATATTTCAACACTCCCCCTTAATGAGAAGGGTATTATACAACAACATCAACAACAACAAGAGTAGAGATAGGGGAAATCATCAACATCAGCAGGGTAACACATCTATAAATCATTGGAAGCTTTTCAACATCATGTAGTCTTCATCTTCAATCTTCAGTCTTCATTATCATTAATTCTTTGACTGCTTTGATCAGCAACATCTTCAGCATTTTGATCTTTCAATCAACAACGACATCTTTAGCACTTGGACCTTTCGATCAGCAACATCTTCAACACTTTGACTGTTCGATCAGCAACAAAATCTTCAGCATTTTTGACCTTTCGATCAGCAACATATTCAGCACTTTGATTGTTCGATTAGCAACAACATCTTCAGCAGTTTTTACCTTTCGATCAGCAACATCTTCAGCACTTTTACTTTTCGATCAGCAACAACACCTTCAGCACCTTGACCTTTCAATCAGCAGCAACATCTTCAACACTTTGACCTCTCGATCAGCAATATCATCATCAACACTTTTACCTTTTGATCAGCAGCAACATCATCATCATCATATTCTGATCTGTCGATCATAATCATCATCACATTCTGATATTTCGATTAGAAACATCATCATCATACTTTGATCTTTCGATCAGAAACATCATCAACATACTCTGATCTTTCGATCAGAAACATCATCATCATATTTTGATCTTTCGATCAAAAACATCACCAACATATTCTGATCTTTAGATCAGTACGTCATCATCATCATACTCTGATCTTTCGATCAGTATGTCATCATCATCATACTCTGATATTTTGATCAGTATGGCATCATCATCATCAGCAACAACCTGCAATCCACAACTCAAAGACAAAAAAGTCTTTGGATCACTTTTGGACTTAAATTCCAGGGATGATAGAATCCCACCACATTCTCAACAACCGAAGTTACCGAATTGATTACGGGAGAATCAGTCCCTATCACTTTAGGACTAATTCCAAGGACGATGCAATCCTACCACATTCTCGAGGACCGAAGCCACCAGATTGATTACGGGAGAATCAGTCCCTATCACTTTAGGACTATGTCCAAGGATGATGCAATCCTACCACATTATCGAGGACCGAAGCCACCGTATTGATTATAGGAGAATCAGTCCATACCACTTTAGGACTATGTCCAAGGATGATGCAATCCTACCACATTCTCGAGGACTGAAGCCACCGGATTGATTACGGGAGAATCAATCCCTATCACTTTAGGACTATGTCCAAGGATGATGCAATCCTACCACATTCTCGAGGACCGAAGCCATCAGATTGATTATGGGAGAATCAGTCCCTATCACTTTACGACGATGCCAAAGGATGATGCAATCCCACCACATTCTCGAGGACCAAGGTCACCAGATCTATTATGGACATATGTCCTTGGATGATACAATCCCTCTTCATTCTCGAAGACCGAGGTCTCCGGATCACTTTAGGGCAAGTTCCCAGGGATGATACAATCCCGCCACGTTCTCAAGGACCGAGGTCACCGGATCTATTATGGACAGATGTCCTGGGATGATACAATCCCTATTCATTCTCGAAGATTGAGGTCTCCGGATCACTTTAGGGAAAGTTCCCAGGGATGATAGAATCCCACCACGTTCTCAAGGACCGAGGTCACCAGATCTATTATGGACAGATGTCCCGGGATGATACAATCCCTCTTCATTCTCAAATACGGAGGTCTCCGGATCACTTTAGGGAAAATTCCCAGGGATGATACAATCCTACTGCAACATCACTACTCCCCCTTTCGAGGAAGGTCTTTCTGAACAACACCAAGCTTGTCTCGAAAGTGTTCGAACTCTACTCGAGGCAGAGGATTCGTTAGTACATCATCATCCAAACCATCATCATCTACATCTTCAGTATGTGAATACTAAACTATCACCATCTGTATCTCCAGTATGTGAATACTGAAAGCATCATCATCTATATCTTCAGTATAGAAATACTGAAAGCATCATCATCTATATATTCAGTATAGAAATACGGAATCACCATCATCTGTAAATACTGAAATATCATCTATATCTTCAGTATGGGAATACTAAAATCATCATCATCTATATCTTCAGTATGGGAATACTGAAATCATCATCATCTATATCTTCAGTATGGGAATACTAAAATCATCATCATCTATATCTTCAGTATGGGAATACTGAAATCATCATCATCTATATCTTCAGTATGGGAATACTAAAATCATCATCATCTATATCTTCAGTATGGGAATACTGAAATCATCATCATCTATATCTTCAGTATGGGAATACTAAAATCATCATCATCTATATCTTCAGTATGGGAATACTGAAATCATCATCATCTATATCTTCAGTATGGGAATACTAAAATCATCATCATCTATATCTTCAGTATGGGAATACTGAAATCATCATCATCTATATCTTCAGTATGGGAATACTAAAATCATCATCATCTATATCTTCAGTATGGGAATACTGAAATCATCATCATCTATATCTTCAGTATGGGAATACTAAAATCTATAGAAATACGGAATCACCATCATCTGTAAATACTGAAATATCATCTATATCTTCAGTATGGGAATACTAAAATCATCATCATCTATATCTTCAGTATGGGAATACTGAAATCATCATCATCTATATCTTCAGTATGGGAATACTGAAACATCATCATCTCTATATTCAGTATACAAATACTGAATCACCATCATCTGCATCTACAATATCATCATTTACATCTTATCTTGTATGTAGAAATACCGGATTTCTACGTGTTACATCGAAACACAGGGTTCTTTGTCATCACAACTGTGGTTATCACATAGAATCATTGTAGTGTCCATCTTTAGGTCAAAGAGACCTGATATCAGCTTCTGAAGCCATATGGCTTCACAACTTAGTAGAGCAATCTGCTATGTATTCTGCTTCAACCATGCTAAGAGAAACACAAGACTGTTTCCTGCTAAACCATGAACTCATAGTAGAACTCAAACAAAAACATCTACCTGATGTGATTTTCCTATCTGAGATACTTCTAGCCCAATCTGTATCTATGTAGCCATACAATCTATACTCATGGCTACCATCATAGTATAGACCAAAGTCTATAGTCTCTTTCAGATATCTCATCACATGTTTTGCAGCTACTAGGTGAACCCGTCTTGGTTGAACAAGATATTGACTTAAGGTGTCCACAACAAAACAAATGTCTGGTCTGGTATTTGTTAAGTACATCAATGACCCAATGATCTGTCTGTAGTGAGTCACATCCACTAACTCTAATGAGTCATCAGCTAACAGCTTCAGGTTGGAGTCCATGGGTGTGGCCATGAATTTGCATTCCAACATATTGAATCTCTTCAAGATCTCTACCGCATACTTTCCTTGGTTGAGAAAGATTCCTTTTGAAATTTTCCATACTTCCAGACCTAGGAAATAATGCATTAACCCAAGGTATTTCATCTCAAATTCTTCTGCTAGTTTCTTCTTGCTTTCCATGATCTG
>LPNX010571091.1:174505-226570 GCA_001517045.1 Pseudotsuga menziesii
CTTGTAGTGGAGTATCATCTTCCCTCTTCATTATGTATAGGTGGTTCTATGCTTGATATATACTGGTCAATAGAGTATGTCATGTCATAGTCTATTATTTCTAGGGAAAATCACGAACCTTGCTTTGTACACTTGTTCTTGTATATCCATCATATCGTATACATCATTTCCCATGATCAACTGTTATTCTTTGATCATAGCTTCTTTCATAGCATTCTTTTCTTCATCTTGAGTTATCTCTTGTACCCATGGTGGTCTTCATCCTTCAAGGTGGATCTACCACTCTCTAAAGCTCTTTCTTCCGTCATGGTGTATCTGACCCTGGGAGCTTCAGATTCATGTTTATTGGAGTGAATCTTGAATTGTCATCACTTGTTCTTCGGAACAAGTCTCATCCTTCTTTTCTTGTAGGAGGTTGTACAGGACTTTTCCTACAATTCAAATGCACCAGTTGCATGGTTAGAACTATTTCATAAAATATCTGCATAACGACAAATTCTTATGCATCATGCAATTGTTTAGTCAATACACCATTCATCCATATATCACATAAACTTTCTAGATGCCTTCCATCTCTACCATGACATAATTGAGATTGTGCACTAATCCAATATGTCAGCAAGGAGGTTTGATAAGTAGCAATGGAGAGTTGTATAGCACCATGAGCTACTTACCCATCACATGCATATTAGTAGTATACAGTCATTGATGCAAACAATCTATCATGCATAACACATCAACTGAATATAATCAAATGTATAACAAAACAATATTATGAAATGACAATTGAATACTTATCTTTTATTTGTTTCATGGGTAGACTCCATCTTGATCATTCTGCTTTATCATCTTCTTCATTCATGAAATCATCATTTCTTATCCAAATGATAAGATGAATAAGAGGTTCTTCAAGAATTGAGTTCTTCATATTCCTCATCGTTTGAGGGATCTTCTTTGAATGGTGAGAGCTTGATCTTCAATTGCTCCCATCTTCTTCTTCTCTTCTTATGAGTCGAGCTGAAAGCAATTACTTCCTTCTTGTAATGTACCCACTTTTTACCCCGTTTGCATGATGTATATATTGTAATTAATTGTGGTGAGGAGCTCAAGGCAAAAGCCCCACCATTGATTTGGTTGTGTGTGTGTTTCAGCAATGGGGATAGTTGCCGATGGTTTATCATGCCATTTGGCACATTATAATTCGACATCATGTAAATACTCACATCAATTAAAACTAAAACCACAACCAGCTATGGCAGTGCAACGTTGAATGAAAAGGGCATGGTTCCAAAGGATAAGGGGTGGGGGATGTCAAACCTTGGTTTATGGGGGAAAAACCCATGTGTTTCCACCTTGTTTGTTTTTCCACCTTTCTTGTTTCACCAACCTCTTCAATGACTTGGCTTTGTTGTTGGGGGCAGTTATGGCTGGTGGTTGAGGTAGTTATTGCTTTTGGGAGTGGGGTGGCAAGAATGTCAGTCCCTTGCCCACGCGCCCACTCCACCCATGACTGCATCCACTCCTTTCTTCCACGATTTCCCCATTCTCCCATGGTCGGTTGGTGCCACACGACTGTCTGTTCTCCCTCACGCACTCTCCATTACGCAGGTTCTCTGTGGTCTGTTCGTCTTTCTCTGGGATTGCTTGTTCATCCATGCACTGAGGAAGTGGTCTGTTCATCTTCCTCATGTAGAGGTCGGTTCTGTCATCCTCACGCGCTGGTCAGGGGTTCCCTCTCTGGTTTTGCGCATGCAGCGAGTTGGGAGAGCAGCCTCGTGGGCATGAATTTCTATTGTGTATGCGGCTTGCTGTTGATTTCACCCATGTTTTGGGTTGTTGTTGTTCTTCCCGCGATTTTCGGATGTGGCGGTGAGTCCAATTTCTTCTTCAATTGTAGACTAAGTGTGTGTTTTTCCATGTTGTGAGCCGTGCTCACTGAATTCGTTTTGGGACTGTTGTCTTCCCTGTGTTTTGTTGGCTGTGGTGTTCAATTTCATTTTGAGCCGCCGTGGATTTCCAATCCGTTGGTTGAGTTTTCTTCTGTGCACGCTGGGAGTTGGCTTCTCCTCTGTTTTGTGGACTGTGTGATTTTTCCCTCATTCACTATGAAGTTGGGCTACTGTGGATTGTTGGAGTTTGACTTCTCTTTCGTTTGAGACTGTCTGAGTTGTTTTGGCCACGTCAGGGCCAAGAACAACTCTGTGTCGCCTTATCGGCTTGAGCTCTGCTCATCTTTTGTTTGGGATTATCCCCGGTTTCCTTTGCTTCTTCACAGGGCTGTGAAGGGATGGTTTTGTTGCATGTAAGCAGTGGTTGGTCTTTGGACTGTGCTGGCTTGGCCGGTCTATTGATGGCCTGATAAACCCAGCTGTGTTGGTTTGTTGAGTGTGTCCCCTGGCTATGTGTAAGCCTGCATTGACCCTTATCCTTGGAGGAATCATGCCCAGCTCGGGGGTGGTAGCATTGTTGAGAGATTGATGAGCAAGTTGGCCTATGGTTGGGTGGAACGTTGCAGTGACGTAGCTGGTTGCGGGATTCTTCATCAAAAGATGAGTACCGTTTCTATTCCATCTCTGCAATTATATTGATGTTTAATGAGTTATGATGAACATGTTGAATGCTGGTTTATGAATATGTTTGCTTCCGCTGAATGATTGAGGAATTATGCATCTTTTATGATGTTTTATGCACTCTGTTATGCATGTTGTTTAAGCTTTTAATATCAGCATTTTTCTTGTTTATGTTCATGGGGCTGTTTTCCCGGTTGAGTGATTGGTGTTGGTTGCATCCTCTTCGCCGGTTGAAGGGTCAGGGATGTGATAGTATGGTATCAGAGCCAAGGTTGCAACAGTGGCCCTCTATGGGCCATGAAGGATGCAGTGATAGAAGGTAGAATTACCTTCTATGTCCAGCAGAACAGCAGCAAACGTCAAAAAAAAATCTTGCTGAAGTGTTAGACAGTCGGAAGAATTAACGGAACTTACTTCCGCTATGGCGGAAGGATTAGTGAAACGGACTTCCGCCGTTGTGGAAGGCTAGACGGAAGCACGTCCGATGGAGCACAGTTGGAGGGAAAAATTTTGGAAAATTTCTAAGTGTCCGGTGTCCGTCGGAAGAAAATAGTGGATCGACGCTCACCGTTGCGGATGAAGAAGCGATTAGGCGTCCGACGGAAAATGGTCCCGACCGCTGACAGGTGTTATATTTGGCGGAAAGAAGAAAGACAAATTTTTGAAAAAAAAATTGAAAAATTTGTCTAAGTGTTCCCCAATCGGAACAATTAGCGGAATTAACTTCCATCGTTGCGGAAGAGTTAATGAAGTGGACTTCCGCCATTGCGGAAGAGTTAGCGAAGTGGACTTCCGCCGTTGCGGAAGAGTTAGCGAAGTGGACTTCCGCCATTGCGGAAGAGTTAATGAAGTGGAATTCCGCCGTTGCGGAAGAGTTAGTGAAGTTGACTTCAGACGTAGCGGAAGAGCTAGTGGAATGGACTTCCGTCGTTGCTGATGACGAAGCAACTACGCACCCGACGGAAAAGTCCTCCGATCGTCGACGCCGCAAGAAAGTTAAAAATTTCTATAAGTAAAGGGGGCCGCCGTCGGAGGGAGTTCGTCTTGGTGTGCCGCCGTTGCAGAAGCCAAAGGCGCTAGCCTTCCGATGAGAAAGACAACCGACGCAGCAGAAAAGTTTAAAATTGTTCCAAGTAAACAGCTACCAATCGGAAGAGAAAGTGGTTCGTGTGCCGCCGTTGCGGAAGCAAAAGGCACTAGCCTTCCGATGTGGAAAGACCACCAAAACGTCGAAACGACTAGTGGTTTCGGGAGCCGATTCTGCGGAATGGTTAGTTGTCCGGGATCCGATTGTGCGGAACGGTTAGTTGTTCGAGAGACGATTTTGTGGAACGGTTGATCAATACAAGGGGGCAAGCCCCCTTGACCCCCTTCGTCCCCAAAGACAGTCCTTCTGGAGAAAAGAAGATTCTATGTTTTGGGCAATTTAGTAGAACCCAGAATTCATAAAAGATGGATGATGCATCAGAAATGAGATCCGCAAGTTAATGAGTGTTCCTCATTGTATGCACTGACTTCGCTCAATAGAAAGGTTTTCCTGAATCTTCCTAGACTTGCTCCTACAAATGGCTGAAGTTGGCACCTAGACCAAAAAATAGTTGTGTGTAAAAATGCAGAAATTTAGTGAAAATCTTCATTCTTGGAAGTGGTGTGGTTTTCATAGCTGAGGTCGGAATGAAGCATATGGATAGGTGTTGGAAATCTTATCCAGTAGGGAACAAGGGAAAGTCATCGAAATCTGAGCATGAAGCAGGAAAGTGCTAGTGATGGCCGCTGCTATCGAACGGAAAAATATGGACAGTTGCATTGCCAGGGGTAGCAAGGACTATGAAGTCAATCAACTACTGTATGGAAGAGTAGTTCCATGCCAGGATGAAAGACTTGAAAAGGGAAGTTTCCTTAAAACCCTGTCTTGCTGATTATAACTACATTCCTAAGTTTCATGCTTGAAATGCATAAGGATATGTATCGTATATATAGGATATTAAAGATTTTACGTTTATAATGAACCACTAATGATAATCATTTCTTGATGTTGGCATTAGTGGAAAAACCAACGACGACATGGACCTACCTGAATATGTTGCTGATGCTGATGGAATGTGACCAACAACCCTCTGGAGAAAGGGATAAAGCAACAAGTCCAGGATAAAAGTTGGTGAGCAAACGCTGCAATCTCCTGCAAACGACCAATCAAATTGGTCATGTCAAGGGTGTAAGTAAGACCCATGCAGGTAAGAGTTTGCTTATGACAAATTCCATGGAGTGGTAAAGGTAAGAGACCTCATACCATGTGGATGCCTATATATGTTGATGATATTGATTATAATAATGCATCCTATATGAATTAGTCATGGTTAGGCCATGCACAATATATTGAATGCAAGATAGCATGAATGGATAGGCATTGGAAATATTTTATGAACCTTGTAGTTATGCAATGGATGTATGCCTATGAAGGGTGTGAATGATTGATTGCATAAGTGTAGGTGTAATGTTGTGATGTATTGCATGAATGCATTGAGATGAATGCATGTGATATGCAGACTAACTAATGACTGAAATGGTGAATTGATGATAATTCAGGAATCATTTCAGAGGTTGTTATGAATGCAGGATAGTCATGATCAGTTGGCTGCCAGAAATGCTCTATTGAAGAGCAAGGTGGTATGAATGATACGCCTGTGAAGTAAGGAGTATCTAAACATTTCATTTAATTGCATGAATGATGTGACTATGCCTTGCAAATGTTAATACGATAATGATTGCATGAAGTAAATGAGTTTTGGTAATATTGATGTGACTAACAACTGGAAGTATTTGAATGTTATATTCTAAAAATGCTTCAGTGATGGTTGTAGCAATGAAAAGGTTATATGCATCCAGACTTACCAAGTGTTTGGTTGATTGAAACTCAGGTTTCAGGTTGATTATTTCGAGCATGGCAGTGAGAGGTAAGACCCTGACCACTGCCATAATTTACCATATGGTATGCATAATAGGTTGTTAAAAAGAAAAAATCGAATTGTGAATTTCGGATTTAAGAAATTGCTGACAACTACTAGCCACTATTTGGCTTGCACAAGATTGTGTTTGGTTGATTGAAACTTAGGTAGATTATTTCGAGCATGGCAGTGAGAGGTAAGACCCTGACCAATGCTAGAATCTACCATGTAAAAAGAGCCAAACTTTATGAGAAGAGTCTCATGGTTGTGAAAATAGTTGATGTGCATAATAGTTGGATTGTTAAATTTGAATTGTGAATTTTGAATTTAAAGGAATTGCTGACGACTACTAATCACTGTTGGCTTGTGTAATATTGTGTCAGGAGGGACGCATGGTAAGTGGGTATTCATGTTATGATAGTAAGCATAAAATTGTAATGGGCATAGTAGTGCTTCTTACAAGAAACCCACAATTGAACAAGTCAATTTCTGTAGTAGATAGAATTGCAAATTCCTAATGAATTTGATTTCTAATGTCATTGCTTGGTTATGGAACAATCAATTTGGATTGTAGTATCAGGTAATGATTGACTGTTTGGATATTTGATGGATGTGTCAGGGGTACACACTACAGGAAGATCATGTGTGATGACCTGCAAGAGCCAAACGTCATGGGAAGGTTTTCCCTTGAAAATGTGTTTCGGGTGAAACGCCATTAGACATTTTGAAATGTCTCATCTGCACTGCATGTTTGGTAAATAACATGAGTGAGATGGTATGGGTTATGTCGGTAAGACATGTGTGAATGTGAAATATAAAAAGGAGATTGGGGTGGCTAACTGAGGGACTGTTAACTCAGGAAAGGAGCCTCCATTCCTCCTTAACAAAGGCATACTGCGACGGCAAATGGATAAGTGTTCTGTGACCCTTGCTAAGAATATGCATGTTTAATTATTAAATTCCATATGCAGAACATGTTTTGATTTAATATCCATTATGACCGATTGCTTGAGTATGCATAGGGCCTGCATGGCACACACCGGGAATGGGTGCACACTTTTCCGATGTTGGATCATGAAAGGGTTTTCAATATTGATTACACTCTAGGGAGTGGACACACTCCTGGTGTCTCAATACTTGATAGTGAATGATATGAAATGTGATTACAGTTTTTAGAGCAATAACGCTGATGAGTTCGCTTGTATTGCTTATGTTGCTTGTGTTAACAGGCTAAAGGTAAAGGTAAAGGTAAATGGTTGGTATAAGTGTATGTTGGTATAAGCGTATTGTTGATATAAGTGTATGGTGGTATAAGTGTATGGTTGGTATAAGTGTATGTGTTATTGTTGATATAAGTGTATGATGGGCTGTGATATGCCTGAGGATCCATAGTAGATCCTAGACCTGGAAACGGTCATGATAAAGTTCCAAGCCCAGTCGACATAAGGATGTACTGGCTGGACATTTAAAAAAAATTGATGTTATGGAGCAGCCGGCGTGCTGACCTAACATCTAAGTCCATAGGCGATCCCAAGGCTTGCAAAGAGAAGCAGGATCCTGTGGATGAATGAGGAAATGCACAATACAGATAAGTATTGGATTATTTTGCTTATGAATATACATGTGTATATGATTTGGTTAGGATGTTTTAAGCTCTTCTTCTAGAGATAAAACCGATGAGAATAAACTAAACATGTGAATTCATTCAATATTTGGATATAGGTGTCGCTGGAAGCGAGGACTAATAGAACATACTAGAGATGCATGTGGACATGTGACTGTCCTGGAAAGCTCGGGTTGAGCGGTAATGAAAAAGGTGCTAGTAAGACGGGGGAGTCCTAGCAGCTGAGACAAACCATGTGGAGAGACTCCATGGTTTAGAGGTCTGGAATAGACCAAAGACACTAAGTGTCATGACCAAGAAGGATTGGTCCAGCATTCATGGTGAAGTGAAAGAGGCTGAGAGCATGAAAAGCCACAGTGATGGTGTGGGTTCTAGGATGGAACAAAATAAAGAGGGGAAAAACTCTTACTGCTCTCTATTGCCTTTTGATTATATATATACATATACATTTATGCATTGTGAAAAGAAAGGATTGTTTAATGCATGTATGATTGAAATGAAATGTGTGTATTTGCTTAAAGTAAATTGTGAATGCTGGAATGGTTAATTCCCTGCCCAAGAATGGACATGAATGAGCTCGTGTGCCTATTGGGAAGGCATGAAAACTATGAAAGTCTCCTTGATGAGGCTTGGACTGTCATGCCAATTGGGTAATTAACTGACTGATTTTAATGTCTATATTATGCTTGGTCTGATAAAATTTCAATGGTGCATTTCATAGGTGAGAAAAGTGAAACCAAGTGGTGCACATTGAATATGGCAGCAGATCAAAAGTTGTTGGACTTAGCTGGAAGTCTCCTTCAAATGATTGCCAAGACCCAAGAGAATCTTGGGGAGATGCTCAAGATACAGAGAAGGTAGAGTGAGATGAACCACCAGATTTTGCAAGACTCTATTGGTTTGCAAAGGGAGGTGAAAAGCCTTCTAGGAGAAATCGTCAAAGGAAAGGAAGGTGGATCAGCAACAAGACAATTGTCCAAGCGACCCAATAGGAAAAGGTCCAGGCATGAAGACTCAAAGGAAATTGAGCAGGTAAAGATGAAGCAGCCAGTGAAATGCTGGAGATGCGGAGTACATCATTTACGTCAGGACTGTCCGATGAGGGAACATGATGAGGGAAATAGCCACAAAGTTCCTAGACTTCGGGATCAGCTGGAAGCTGAGAACTAGCAGGAGAAGTCCATGGAAGCCGAGGGGCTTGATCTTGAACGTTCAACATAAATGATTGAACGTGGGACAGATCTGCAATTTTGAAATTTTGATGTGCAATTATATATGTATTGTATATATATGTAATGGAACACCGAGGACGGTGTTACTCCAAGGGGGAGGGGAATGTAATGTCCCCAATTTTGACCCCGTTTGCATGATGTATATATTGTAATTAATCGCGGTGAGGAGCTCAAGGAAAAATCCACACCATCGATTTGGTTATGTGTGTGTTTCGGCAATGGGGATAGTTGCCGATGGTTTATCATGCCATTTGACACATTATAATTCGGCATCATGTAAATGCGCACATCAATTAAAACTAAAACCACAACCAGCTATGACATTGCAACGTTGAATGAAAATGGCATGGTTCCAAAGGATAAGGGGTGGGGGATGTCAAACCTTGGTTTATGGGGAAAAACCCATGTGTTTCCACCTTGTTTGTTTTTCCACCTTTCTTGTTTCACCAACCTCTTCAATGACTTGGTTTTTTTGTTGGGGGCAGTTATGGCTGGTGGTTGAGGTAGTTATTGCTTTTGGGAGTGGGGTGGCAGGACTGTCAGTCCCTTGCCCACGCGCCCACTCCACCCACGACTGCATCCACTCCTTTCTTCCACGATTTCCCCATTCTCCCATGGTCGGTTGGTGCCACACGACTGTTTGTTCTCCCTCATGCACTCTCCATTATGCAGGTTCTCTGTGGTCTGTTCGTCTTTCTCTAGGATTGCATGTTCATCCGTGCGTTGAGGAAGTGGTATGTTCATCTTCCTCACGCAGAGGTCAGTTCTGTCTTCCTCACGTGCTGGTCGGGGGTTCCCTCTCTGGTTTTGCGCATGCAGCGAGTTGGGAGAGCAGCTTCGTGGGCATGAATTTCTGCTGTGTATGCAGCTTGCTGTTGATTTCACCCATGTTTTGGGTTGTTGTTGTTCTTCCCACAATTTTTGGATGTGGCGATGAGTCCAATTTATTCTTCAATTGTGGACTGAGTGTGCGTTTTTCCATGTTGTGAGCCATGCTCACTGAATTCATTTTGGGACTGTTGTTTTCCCTATGTTTTGTTGGCTATGGTGTTCAATTTCGTTTTGAGCCACTGTGGATTTCCAATCCATTGGTTGAGTTTTCCTCTATTCACGCTGGGAGTTGGCTTCTCCTCTGTTTTGTGGACTGTGTGATGTTGTCCTCATTCACTATGAAGTTGGGATGCTGCGGATTGTTGGAGTTTGACTTCTCTTTCATTTGAGACTGTCTGAGTTGTTTTGGCCACGTCAGGGCCAAGAACAACTCTATGTCGCCTTATGGGCTTGAGTTGTGCTCATCTTTTGTTTGGGATTATTCCCGGTTGCCTTTGCTTCTTCACAGGGCTGTGAAGGGATGGTTTTGCTGCATGTAAGTAGTGGTTGGTCTTTGGACTATGCTGGCTTGGCTGATCTGTTGATGACCTGATAAACCCAGCTGTGTTGGTTTGTTGAGTGTGTCCCCTGGCTATGTGTAAGCCTGCATCGACCCTTATCCTTGGAGGAATCATTCCCAGCTCAGGGGTGGCAGCATTGCTGAGAGATTGATGAGCAAGATGGCCTATGGTTGGGTGGAACGTTGCAGCAACATAGCTGGTTGTGGGATTCTTCATCAAAAGATAAGTACCGTTGCTATTCCATCTCTGCAATTATATTAATGTTTAATGAGTTATGATGAACATGTTGAATGCTGGTTTATGAATATGTTTGCTTCCGCTGAATGATTAAGGAATTATGCATCTTGTATGATGTTTTATGCACTCTGTTATGCATGCTGTTTAAGCTTTTAATATCAGCATTTTTCCTGTTTATGTTCATGGGGCTGTTTGCTCAGTTGAGTGATTGGTGTTGGTTGCGTCCTCTTCGTCGGTCGGAGGGTCGGGGACGTGGCACTTCTAGCATACATTCTTTGCATGAATGAATCCCATGATCCTGGGAGGCCATTCAAGGCGGCTATCACCACTTCTGCATTCTTCACTTCTTCTTCTACCACTTCAAGTTGTTCTGCATTCTAGATCTTCACATTCTTCAACTGTTTTCTCAAAGGCATCTTTTGATTTAAGTTCTTATCTTCAAATAGCTTGATCAAGGAATCAAACATCTTTGGTGTCTTTAGGGAAGACACTTGTGGTACAATTTGATCTGTGATTGAATCAACAATGATCTTTTTTGCCTTGATCAAGTTCTTCTTGTGTAAGGCTTTGAGCCTCACCTCTGTATGGAATTGGAACCTCTCTACTCATGTAGGTGTCCAATTCATTTTCTCCATAGAGATAAAATACTTCCATTCTTGGAAGTTATAAAATTTACCAAGATTATCATCAAGCTGATGTGATAGATCACTTTGAAATGAGAACCTCAAATACAAATAGCAAAAGATTAGATCTTACCGATTTGAGGTGTCTGTCCTGCTTCTAGAGCTAGCTGATATAGGGTTTTTCAGAGAAACCCTAATTTTCAAAACATGGAATATTTTAGATATAACTAGATAGAAAGATATATCTCTTCAAATGGAGCTATCCAATGTACTCATTTTCTGAAAACAGTGGAGGGAAGCTCTCGTAATAGGAAGCCCTAGTTTTCCAATTTCTTCTGCAGAAATGCCTGTCACTGTCTCTGTGATATCTCTGAAATTAATGATCCTTTGTTTCTAAAATTTTGTACTGGTGTATCCTCGCATGTACCTGATCCAAAACCATATGTTTCATCAGAATTGGTTTCACCAATTTGGATTTATGATCCTTTTCCCAAGGTGACCTGTTACAGGACTGTTTAGAACAGCGAAGTTGTACGACATGCCACGTGTCACTGGTTCATCTTATGAGTCTAATATTCATATCATAGGAATTAAAGTCTGTGATATTTCTGGAACATCTTCAGGAATTCCATTTGGAATTCTGTAGCACAAGATATAGTAATTTTTCCCAGGTGTCCTGTTTAGGGATGAATTCTGGAAGAGGCTTCAACCCTAACTTAGAGGGATCATATCTCCCAGAATATAGCGAATATGAGGAGGAATTTTTGACACAGTGTACATTAGGATTGTTTCTTTGGACTTTGCAATTTTCAACTTCTGAGCCTTTGCTAATATCCGAATATAGCGAAAGTACCAAAACTTAGCAGTTTTAGTATTTAGGGTTTTTCTAGGTCGAGGTCAAACTAGGGTTTGACTTTCCTAGAGTTTCACCCAACCAAATTTATTGATCCAGGTCTCTAAAATTAGATTTTGATGAGGAAAAAAATCCTATGCCAGGCTCACTCAAAAATTCCTCTTATGTAGAAAGCCCTAATTTTCCACACCAAAACTGAAAATGCTCGGAATCGAATTCCGCTTCGACAGAAAGATGCGCCCTTCAATGGAGAGTTAGTCTAGCCTTCTTTTGCTGATAGATTGTGGATAGGGACCCAAAAATTAAGAAGCCCTATATTTTGTAGCTGCACAATGTCTTCTTTCAGGGTGGCTTTGATACCATGTGAAATTTTCATATGCTAAGCTAGATCATTAGTATTTCATTTCGAATTCATAACAAAAGCATATAAACAGGATCACTGAAAGATAGACAAGAAAAACCATACAAAAGGAACACAAATATTTATTGTGGGAAAACCCTAAAGGAAAAAACCCAACAAAATCTTCCTCAATATAGATGCCCCAAAAAGATTAAAGGTAAAACCAACAAGGAGATCAAATCCTGATCCTCCTCCTTCTCCAGCTACTCTTCTCTTCTCCACTAATGCGCTACACAAGTGAGAGTGTGTGTGTCTCAAATGAGGAGCACTACACCTCTATTTATATTCATTCATTCACTTAAGTTAACTTATAGGCTCGAGTTAAATCATGTAGGCTCGAGTTACACATGTAGGCTCAAGTAACCACACTGGGGTGCTGATGACCCACCTTTACAATTAGAGGGGACTACCTCATGACTCTTATTAGTTATTCCGATTAGGAGCATTAGGGTATAATGTAATACAAGTGGTTCTCCCAGTAGGACCATGGGGGACCACAAAAAGATACATATAGAATATTCTTGGAAGTTACAATATTTCAACATACTACAGAGAAATATGTGAACACTTCATCATGTCGTTGTACACTCTAATTTTCCTGACCGAATGTAATTGCATGTCCAAAGAGGCGTTCAAGGTCATTGAGGAATATGAAGACTAATATTTAACTGAGGAAGGTATGTATATCAGAATGTATGGGGGTTTCAGAGCACCTTCTCTACTCCCTAAATATGCCACTGATTATGTACTACATAAAGAGGCAGTCAGGCAGGTATATCTTGATGGTGTGGGGAGTTTTTTGTTCGTGCATAAAAAGGCATCATTTCTTGCCATACCTTTCTAGCTAGGGAGTTATAAGTTCTCAAAGGTAAAACAGACTGTAGAATTTGTGCATGAGCTAGAGCACTTCCATTTTGGTGAGATGAACTTTCACAGGAATGACTCCCGGAATAAGGTAGCAGAACACTGCAAAGAGGCAAACATTCATTTTGAGTATACTAACTTCTGGGACAAGGACGAAGAAATGTTCAGGAGTGCAAAGAATATGACTTCCTTAAAGAAGAGATTTAAACAAGAAGATCACTACTATGGGTGGAAAAGGAAAAACTATATAGAAGACTAAGATAGCTGAAGAAGATGAGGCCAGCAGAAAGAGAGAAGAAGATGCTAGAAGGCTAGCACAAGAGGCAGAGGGTTGGATGAAAAATTAAGAAGTAGAAAGAAAGAAAGCTACAGAGGAAGCAGTAAATAAAGAAGAGGAGGGGAGAAAGAGAAAGGAAGAAGCAGAGATAAATAAAAGACAAGAAGTGAAGGTCTAAGATTAACAGGATCTCAAACAAACCAACAGACTACTAAACAAATGGATACACAGGGGGAACATGATCATACATATCAAGAGCATGGACAAGATAATCCTGATCCCCAGGAGCCTACTGCAACTTCTGGTAGCACTCAAGAGCAAGATGTGTTTTCTGGAATGAATTTGATCCCTTTCATGCAGAAAGAAGGAGAAGAGGTCCCTGATTTCGGTACCATTTTTTTATGACAAGGAAAAGAAAAGGATTGTTAGAAGGATCGAGAAAAAGGTTGAAACAGGAGGACAATCGGGAAAAATGATAACTGACAAGAATTTGGTGTATGGGACAGATGCATAACCAAGATTGACAGCAAGAGTTGGGGTGGTGTTAACCCAAGATACTATAGCTAATGTAGATAGGCTGATGACGGATCTCGAACAATCAAGAAAGAACACATCTCAGTTAAAAGAAACACTGAAGAAAGAGAGGGATGAAGGTCATAAGTTGAAGAGGAAATATGAGGACATGCAGAATGAAGTGAGGACTTCAAAGAAAGAACTCTAGACTCTACAGGAAAATAAAATGGCTTTAGAAGTTTCTGTAGAGAAAATAGAAAAGGATGCTCAGAACAGCTTAGCATAATTACAGAGGCTACAGCTAGAGCATCAAGTGTTGAAAGCTAAGAAAAATGACCTTCAGGTGTCCTATGAAACTCTAAGTGCAGAGAAGGTCCAGTTGCAGAACAAGGTCATTGACTTAGAATCAGAGAAGGCTGTCACTAAAGAAAAAGAGAAACAGTATCAAATGCAGGCAGCAATTTTGGAGGAACAGAATGCTTCATTGATAGCATCACTAAAGGATGCTATAGAATAGAAGAGATATTTCCAACCTTTAAAACAACATGTTCTCACTCAGAAAAGGAAAATACACAATTTACAAATGTGTGTTGAGGAAGAAAGATGTAAGATTTTGCAAATAGATAGCATATTATAAGAGATTTTGGATTCTACATCTTATTTTTTGGACATATCTAAAGAGATTTTGGAGATTCTGATGGGAAGAATAGTGTCGATAGAAACAAATGAGGACCCCCCTGCGGAGCTACCAATTAAAGATCGACAGAGTTTAAAGCAGGATTATGATTTGTTGGAGTTTGCAATCAACATTATGGAAGAATTCAAGAAAACTATAAAGAAAATGAGAGGAGCATGTGCAGAATACTGCAGAAGAGTGTTGGTCACATACAATAGATGCCAGGTTTCTGTAAAAAAAAGTTGGAGGCGATGCCAGAACATGAGTTGTTCATAGAACATCTAAAGAACACGTACCAGGAATGCGAGCAGGAGATCCAACAAGTCAAAGATCTAGATGAATATATTCTGAAGAATGCAGTGGCTTAGGCAGCAGTAAGTATCCACTTACTAAAAGAACAGCTGCGCCTGAGTCCGGCGAGAATAGAAGTAGTCAAGAATCATGCTACTAAGTATGAGATAAATATCTGTTTTCTTGAACCCTCCGATTTTGAGGGCATAACAGCAGAGGCCCAGGAAAGGAAAAAGTTCATAAATGATGAAGCGGGCCCCTCTTCATAAAATGGTCTATTAAATTTTGATTTAATATGTAATATATTGTAAAAATTATGAGCACTTAGTACAAGACAAAATTTTGGGATTGAAAGGTTGGGGAAGCCCAAAAGTCATTTGGGGGTAGCCCAAAGGGTTTGCTTTTTTATATAAATATAGGAGAGTTTAGATGTAGAGGGACTTATTTCCCAAGCAATTTTTGAGAATATATTGTAAGAAGAACTACTTCCTTTTGCAATAAAGAATTACAAGTTTCTGCTGGAGAAAGTTTGGTGGAATGTTTCAAATGCTTTGCTATGGATCAGTTGAATGTGAAATATTTAATTTTCAACTTATGTCCATTAACTATGATATCGTTCTAACTGTGAGTAATGAAGGTTGTCATAAACAATACGTTATCTTGTTGTTCATGTGTTCTGAAATAAGTAAGAGCTATCTATAATTTTTCTTAATACATGCATAGAAATACATTACTCATTGATAACTGATAATTTTTGCTCCCTGCGGGTAGGTTAGTTAGTTGTATTTATTTTCTAGTTGTTTGTGATTTAGATCCGAGAGAGGTAAGACGAGAGGTAATAACATGTACATCACATTGTGACAGTCCTCTTTATCTCTATCAAAATTGCATTTTTAGATAGGCACTTGCACAACATAACTTAAACACAAAAAACTAAAAATATATAAGGTGGACCGGGCTGTAACCGGTAAAACGTTTTAATTTGTTACTTGACCTACAGTAGTCGGACCATAAACCAGATGGATTCCCCATACCAAACAGTAATGGGCTAGTTGGGAACGTTTATTGGGGAGAATCCCTAACTGTTGTTACCTATGATTTTCTAGGCCTCAACGGTTTTTGCCGCTAGAAGGATGGCCGCCAGGGCATTGCTGGCCGAGGAAACCTATTTCCTCAAAATTACTCCACTTGTGATAGTTCTGAAGGCAGTTTGTTTCACAATACAACCCCTGAAGATAGAGGGTATCTTTATCCTGTCAATAACGAAGTAGTTGATGATATGAGAAGAATTACTAGGGAATATGTGAAGAAGATTGGAGGATTATTAATTATTCTTGTCTTACCCAGAAGAGAATATCAGAAGAAAGATCGCCCTAAGTTAGAAGATTCAGTGTTGGTAGAAGATCTTGAAGAACTGGTAGAAGTAGCCTTACAAGAAGTTGACCAACCTTTGAATTGATTGGACCCATGTTCACCTTACTGTTCACCTTTCCATACCCCTGTTCAGTCACGACATCATTCTCCACTCAGAATTATGGCTAATGCAAATGCAAACCCACCACCTCCACCACCTGCTTGGAGGTCTAGGTCACCTTTAAACCTGACACCTACCTTGCATGATTTGCCTCAATATTTTGACAAAATGTTTCCTAAGTTTGACCCAAGTGAAAAAATTATGGTAGATGATCATTTACAAAGTTTTTACTTAGCTATAGAAGGGCTTCGAGCAGGAGAGCATGAAGATGTGTTCTGTAGATTGTTTCCACACACCCTGAAAGGAATAGCAACTTCTTGGTATTTTTCCCTTCCTGCAAATTCAATCACATACTGGGACAAATTTGAGAGAATATTTAGAACTAAATATGTAGTCCAGAAAACTCATGCAGCTTTAATGAAAGGGTTATGTGCTTTAAAGAAAGAAAGAAAGAAAAAAGTGCATAAATTCACTCAAACATTTGCTGCTTATCTAAAAAAATTTACTGCAGATGATAAGACATCTGAAAAAACTCTGATTGAATACTATACTTCATCTCTAGGGCCTGACTTGGCCATGTTTTCCAAGATATCAGTCAAACCTACATTAGCGGAAACTTATGAAGAAGCTAAGAAGGTGGAGCCTGAGATGGAAAGCATAGAAAATTATCCTGCACAGTAAGAAGAAAAGAATTTTGGAAGTAAGAAACCTTTATTACTGACTAAGCCTAAGGATGAGCAGTCACAAGATTTTGAAGGGATGTTGAAGATGATGCAAAAATTATCCAGCAGAGTGATAGATTTAGAGAAGGAAAAAGAAGCTCATAAATCATATAAGCCTTATTATAAGAAAAGGGAAGACAACAGTCAACCTAAGCCTCCTCCACACAGTCCTGCAGCAATGAATTTAATTGATGTAGGCATGGATCATTTTTGCACCTTTCATCAGCAGCCTCATTGTGAGAAGAATTCCCCCCAATGGATAAATTTTATGACGTTGGTAATGAATCAGTTACTGGAATCCAAATTAACAGAAACTTATGAGGAAGAAATGGACAATCAATCCGCACAAAATGAAGACGAGGATACTCTGGTTTTATGGGACTATGTCTCAATGTTTGATATAGAAGAGAAGGATTCTCTTAAACAAGAGGAAACATCAGAAACACATGTGACAACAAGAAGTCAGAGTTTGTTAAAAGAATACAATTCAATAATTCCGAAGATCAAGAAACTTCAAGAAAATATGAAGAACGTACAAAAGAACACTACAACTGTTAAAATACCTGAATTTACCATTTCAAGTCAAAATCCAAAGAAAATTAACATGTCTGTTAAGCCTATTGAAGACAAGATTGATAATGTCAAGAAGAATCTCAAAGAACCTGAGATGGGGTATTATATTGTGGAATACATTAAAAGGGCTAAGGCAAATATCTCATTGTTTGAAATGTCTAATGTACCTCAGCAAAAAGAGAAATTGTTACAAGCACTTGAAGTACCAGAAGAAGAGATTCCCACTGACAACCAACCCTGAAGAAGAAATTGGTGAAGCAAGTGTGGGAGGTAAGTCTAAGTATAAAACCCCAGCATTTCTCCTAACTCTTGAGATTTTCAACTATAATGTGCACAACTGTTTGGTAGACTCATGAGCATCAGTTAATGTTATGCCACTGTCAGTCTACAAGAAAATCAATGGAAAACCTAAACTATCTACTTGGCAAGTTCTTCAGTTAGATAGGACAGCTGTGAAAGTAATAGAGGAAATGGAAGATGTTCTAATTCGCTTATCTGCATGTGAGAGGGTATGTTAGTACATCGACATTGTAGTGGCAGACATACCTGATGCTTATGGACTTGTTTTGAGTCAAGACTGGTCAGCAAGGCTAGATGGATATTTCACATTAGATTGGTCACATGTATGGTTTCCTCATAACGGAATCCCCAATCAAATAAAATTGGTAACAGAGCCTCAAATGAAATACAATGTTACTCAATTCGAGGGAAAGAACGAGCCCATAAACTCCGTGTTGGGGAATTACTTCATTCAATTGGAACTGAGAAATTACCAAGCTAAAGAAGCCAATAGTACACTTGACACCCAGCCCGATCTCCTTTGATTTTCATGGGCTGATGAGATTGACTGTAAAATAGTAGATTTAGTTTCAAATGTATTTTCTATTTCAAGTTCAGTAGAAGTAGATAGTTTTTGGGCCCTTTATTTTGATAGGTCTAAAACATTGGAAGGATCAAGAGCTGGCTATGTCCTTATTGATCCAAGAAAAAATAAATATTTTATTTCTTGTAGATTAGAGTTTGAATGTACAAATAATACAACCGAGTATGAAGCACTAGTTCAGGGATTGAAAAGGCAATAGAACTAAAAGCAAAAAATCTGAAAGCATATGGATACTCTGAAATTGTTGTTAAGTAGATTCGAAATACGATACACTGCATTTCACCACATTTAAAAGCCTATCAAAATGAATTTTGGGATTTGCTTATAAACTTTCATGCATTCAATATTGTATCCATTCCCAGATTAAAGAATGCAACAGCTAATCTATTAGCTAATTTAGCTACAAGGCTAGTACCTTCTAATAATAGATGCTCTATTGAATTACTTTTCAGGCCTTTTGTTCTAGATATGATCACCAATCTATGGGTTTTTGACGATGATCAACAAATTTTGGAATTCTTAATGAATGATGAGACTTTTAAAGGAGCAATACTAGATGATGAATAACATCAAGCAGAATTAAAATTTGGGAATTTTATTCCTAAGATAGTCAAAACCTTGGAATGAATGTTTGACATAAACAACAAATTCAGAAATCCAACGAATGTCAAGACTCATAGCTCATCCTTGCAATTTGAGCTAATAAATTTGGGGACTGAAGCTGAACCTAGATATGTAAATTTGGGAAAGTGTTCTTCTCCGGGCGAGAGGAGTAAGTTCATTAGTCTGTTCAAATAGTACAAAGATGTGTTTTCCTAGACATATGAGGAGCTTAAAACATACGACAAAAAAATTATACAACATGTCATCTTGATTAAAGCTGGACTCAAGCCTTACCAACACCCTTTAAGGAAGATGCATCCAAAGCTGGAAGCTTTGATTCAGAGTGAAGTGAAAAAATTGTTGGATGCTAAAACTATATTCAAAGTCAGAAATTCGGAATGGGTTTCGAATTTGGTTCCAGTAAGAAAAAAATAAGGAGAAATCAAGCTCTGTGTAGATTTCAGAAACCTCAATCGTGCATCGGATAAAGGTAACTATCCAGTCCCATATATGGAGAAAATATTGCAGATGGTTTCATGTTCTAAATTATTTTCATTATTAGATGGATTCTTTGGCTACAATCAAGTATTAGTAGCTGAAGAGGATAGGCTAAAAACCACATTCAAAACCAAGTGGGGAAATTTTGCTTATAGGAGAATGCCCTTTGGACTCATAAATGTTGGAGCTACTTTCTAGAGGGCCATGGATATAGATTTCTGTGGTCTGATTGGCCATAGTATTTTCGCATATATTGATGATGTCACAATATTTTCAAAAAAGAGAGAGGAACATGCATTCCATATGAGACAAATTTTCGAGCATTGTTGAAAATATGGTATTTCACTGAATCCTAAGAAATGCATGTTTGCGGTCATAGAAGGAAAGCTACTAGGTCACGTTGTTTCTAAGAAAAGGATCTCCATAGATCCAGAAAAGATTAAAGCCATAGAACAAATCCCTTTACGCCATAATAAAAAAGGTATGCAATCATTCATGGGGACAATTAATTTTGTGCGAAGTTTTGTACCAGATTTTTCTCAAATTGTCAAACCTTTGCAGCAGATGGTTAAACAAAGTGTAAAATTTAAATGGACTGATGGGGAAAAGAATTCATTCAGTAAGATAAAAACATCTATTGCTCATGCACCATCACTCAAAAGTCTGAATATTGAAAATATTTTATCCTGTACACTTTTGCATCCGATGATTCATTGGTAGCGGTGATTACGTAGAAGGAAGATTGGGGAGATGAATACCCCATATCATTTATGAGCATTGGTCTGTAGGGAGATGAATTGAATTATCTAGCTGTTGATAAACAAGCTTATGTGGTTTTTAAAGCAGTAAAGCAATTCAGGCCATACATACTTAAGAACCATACTAAGGTAATAGTTCCACACCCTGCTGTAAGATCTCTTTTCGTACAAAAGGAGTTAGGAGAAAGAAGAGGCAATTGGGTAACAACTTTACAAGAATATGATCTTGAGTTCAAACCAGCATCCATAGTAAAAGGGAAAGGATTGTGAATAATGGCTGAAGGTAAAGACAATGAAGCCGAATTACATTTGGTGGATGTATGTCCTCTATTCACAGCTCGAGATTCCTGGTACCGGGACCTAGTTCATTACCTTCAAGAAGGATATTTTCTGGAACATTGGAATTCCAAACAACGAAGAGCATTACGTCTAAAATCAGCCTCATATCAGATCATTGATGGAGTATTATTCAGAAACAATTATGACATAGTTTTTCTCAGATGCTTAGAGCAAGAAGATGCAAAGAAGGTCATAACAGAATTACATGAAGGGCTTGTTGGAGGTCATTTTTCCAGAGATACAATAGCCCATAAGATTCTTAGAGTCGGGTATTACTGGCATACACTATTTAAGGACGCTGATGCTCATGTTAGAAAATGTGATGTCTACCAGAGGTGTGTTGGAAGACAAGCCAAAGCAGCAGGGCCTTTAAAACCAGTGATGATAATAGAACCATTCGAACAATGGGGGATTGGTATCATTGGAGAGATAAACCCCAATTCTTCCCTGCAGCACAAGTACATTTTGACGGCAACTGATTACTTCACCAGATGGGTCGAGGCCATTCCGTTACGTAAAGTAAATGAAGATGCAGTCATGGATTTCTTACAAGATCACATCATGACCGGGTTTGGGGTTCCAATTTCCCTGGTTTTTTATAATACTACTTAATTTTCTTCTATTAGATTAACTGCATTTGCTAATGAAAGAGGAATTAAGTTGCATTATTCTGCAAACTATTACCCACAAGGAAATGGTTTGGCAGAATCTACAAATAAGAATTTGATTAGAATTCTAAATAAAACCGTGATGGAAAATCAGAGAAGTTGGCACTTAGTGTTACCTAACTCTCTTTGGGCTGATAGAGTCACACCCAAGAATTCCTTAGGTGTGTCACCATGCACTCTTGTTTACAGAAAAGAAGCTATTCTTTTCTCCAACATTCTGTTACCATCTTCCATAATAGCTCAGGAATCTATAGGTACCGATAATGAAATCCTACAGATTAGAATCTATAATCTTTTGAAGTTAGAAGAGTCTAGGTCAAAAGCCAAAGAATGATTTAAGCATCAAGAGGAAGTAGTGAAACGTTGGTTTGATAAGCATAAAGTTGGAAACAAGGAATTCAAAGTGGGAGATCTGGTTCTTAAGTGGGATCATCCACATGATGAAAAGGAGAAGCACACCAAATTTCAACAGTTATGGGTAGGCCCTTTTCAAATTGCAGCCAAGCTTGGCCCCTCAACTTATAAGTTGCAAGATTTATCGGGGTGGGAGGAGAACTTACCAGTTAATGGTTTAGTTCTCAAACCTTATTTTTCTTGATTTTATTTCTTGGTTATCTTGTACATAAATAAACTGATTGGTTTGTTTTAATTTTGATTTATTTTATTTTGTTTGTTAGCTAGAGTCTGATTGGTTTTAATAAAGAAGCACAACCTTTTGGTTGCATGGAGTTCATCAGAATTCTGGATTAACTAAAATCCTTGATTATAAGACTGTGTACTTTTGATTTATTTGCAAGAACTTCTTCTAGTTTAGCATTTTTCCTAAATGGCTATGAACACATTGAGGTCCTACTTAATCCTTGTAAAATAATTTAGGATCAAAAGGTCTGGAATACTATTTCGAGGCTCCATCCATATCACATTAAAAATGTCTTAGGGGGTGACAACAAAAGACCCATGGAGAGGAAGCATGGTAAACAGTATATTATATTTAAATGATCCCATGCCAGGAATTGAAATCCAAAAGGAAAATAAGAGTCAAAATCTCCTAAGAAAAACAATATGTATCAAAACAAAGTACTGGACCATATTAGTACAAGATTGCAAAAGTTATTCTCTGTCCGTGAGCTCAAAACTAAATACATCTCTCACACAAATGGACATTATGTATAGAGGATCCTGAATTAAAAATTTCGGAAAGAAGGCATGCAGGAGGACTCAAAAGAAAGGAAAAAAGTCCAAAAGCACAAAAGTGCAAAATGGCATGGGAATGAGGAACAAATGAATATTTTTTGTTTACCATATGTTACAATCCTGTGGTGTCCAAGCTGGGACCTACCTGAAGACAGAGGTGAAAAATGAAACTCATATCCCTAGCCTCAAAAAAGTTATCTAGACTTTGAAGTCTTAGTTTCCATTTTCCTTAAATTGGAATACCATCAATGATTAAAAAGTACATACATCTGCCATTTGGGAAATCCAGACATCTATAATAATGTAGCATGTTGGTATTATCAAAATAGTCTGTTGCTCAAAGAAGAAATTGTCCAGAGATCTGTGTTCACCAGTTAGTCGCCAATTGTTGCAGCTGCAACCTTTTCCCAAATTTTTTAAAATTTTGGGACCCTTCTTTTATTTTTATCTAGCCTGGGATAGTTTGGTTTCCTGAAATTTGCCTTTCCTCTGCTATAAATTTTGATCTTTTGAAGTCAGAAGTAAGGCCAATTGTTTTTCTTTCATTTCAGGATTTGAATAATCTAGCACTACCGTTGTCTAGCCAATGCATAAAGACTGTGGAGTTTTGTTTTATTGTTCGAAGCTTAAGGTCTGATTTTTGATGATTTTATTTATTGTCGTCGAAAGTCGGTTGAAGAATGAATTGGGGCATTAGTATTCTACGTCGCCACCATTTCGGAGGGCATATAGTGAACGTCCCGACGGACAGTTCTTTTTCTTGCCGAATTCATGGCCTTTATTTTTCTTGTTTTATTGTTCAAACCTTTTGATTGTCGATGACTTTGTTTTTCGCTATCGAAACATTTTTTTACTTTGATCGGAGGGTTTGTCCTTTGCATTGCCAACGTTGTGGAGACGTTTAGGTTTAAAGTTCCGAACTTTAACAGTTAGAACTTTCCATCACCGACAAGTTGTATTTTGTTGGGGAACCGTATTTGTTTGTGAGTTCGTCGTTACAGTTGTCGATCAGACTATCTTCCCGATGTTTAGTGTTTTCAACTACCGACGCATTAGTGGGTAGTGGTTCCGATCTCTGATGCAAAACCATCACAACGTTAGCGCTCGGAATTTCCAACACTACGGCAGCGTTGAGGTTTGAATCGTCGACACATAGTGTTTAGAGCTTCTGACTGCCGACGATTTTTTGATCCGCGGAACCCAGAGTTGGTTTGTTGCCCGCCGTTGTGGCTGCCTATGGAACTATTCACCCGAAGAATAGTGTTTCCTCACTGATGCTGTAGTGGTTAATGGTTTCAATCACCGATACACAATCACCGCGATAATAGTCGTTGCCATCACCGACATTGCAGAGATGTTAAGGTTTAAAGCTCTGATACTTAGCCTTAAGAGTCTCCGATGCTGACAGACTTATTAGCATCATGAAACCTGTAGTCTATCTATAGCCCACCATTACAGCTGTCTAGTGAACTATCCTCCCGAGTTCTAGTGTTTCTGCCCGTTGATAGGGTTTTTTCCCGTCGATGAGGGTTTTTCCCGCTGATATCTTTTACCGAGGATTATATATAGAGGTGGAGCATTTTTTTATTAGTATCCTAGATTGAAAACCATGTCTGCTCCGTCCTTGTCAAATTGAGTTGTCCAACTGTTGCTTAGCTGTCCGGATTCCATTCATTGGCATGCTACCGTGGAGGTTTCGGGTCATCCCGCTGACTGCACATCATTTTTTCAAGTAGGCCAACCACGATCTCCTTATTTTTTATTTCTTATCGGTCATTTTGAGAACAATGGTCTGCCCTGGTTAGGTTTTCCCGTAGATTGTGCCGTTGTCCGTTAGAAAGAATATTTATCCTCACGGTAGGCTGGTTTGACAATCTTCTTTGGCAGTAGGGGTTTTTTTTTAGCCTGATTTTTGATCCATTATGATTATTTCATCCCTATCTGAAAGATTAGGTATTCGGTGCAGACAAGCATTACACTGTCTGCACCACCTATTTTGGGGTTATTTATGGCCGTCTGGGGGGAGGGGGGGGCGGGGGTTTCAGTTTTCATATGCATTTATCCTATTTTCTTGGGTGGTGGAGGTCTTAATTTTTGTACCAGTTGGGGTTTTCTGCGATGAGGATCAGTATAGGGTCTAGCAGTCTGAGTTTTAGCAGTAGCAGCAATGCAGTCCACGTTTTATTGAGTTAAATTATTGTGAATGCAATCCGGGTTAAATAATGAGTTTTTTATCAGGGTTGTGTTCTTAGTTGTAGACGATGGACTTAAAAGATTTTAAGACACAACTTGTAGGAGTTCTTTGCCTTGTCATTTTTATTTTCATGCATTAATGCTCTGTATAGTTTATTTTTAAGAATGCATATGGAAGAGGTAAATATTTTGATACAGTTTTTCTTCATTATTAAAACGCTTACTAAAGCTCAAATGGTCTAAGAACATGTTATGTTGATGACAGGGTGACTGTTACAAAAGAGATATGTCTAAAGGACAAAAGAAGAAGGCTCCTATTGCCAAAGGAGAACCAAAGGTAGAAATCATCACCAAGGTGGAATACATATATGAAGATACCAAGGCTACTACCAAGGTAGATCGAGATTATAAATGGGGTAAAATATACAGGATGATTGTAAATCAGAATGTGCCTGATGTAGGATTTGAAGAGCTGACTATTTATGCAAATATCGAGAAATCGACTCTTATGAAAGTGCCACAAGACCTGAGTTGTTCCCATGCTCAGAGGTGATCACCTAGATTCTGCCTGGGGAAAATGTAACTACGATGATCCTTGAGAATACTACTAAACATGGATATGCTACATACATCCCTGCTTATGTCTCCATGGCATATCACCTACCTCCTGCTCAGATTTACCTAACAGAAAGCTGGTTGAAAGAGACAGATTTGGACCTGCTAGAAACAATAAAAAGAATGATGATACCAGGGAAAAATTTTTGAACCCAGCCATCAGGAGAATATGATACATCCACTCTCTAGACCCCGTTTATATTTATAGCACTGATACTGAATAGAATTTCTAGGAGAGCTCACGGAAAAAGCTTCAAATTGGGATGGATATCAATTATTTTCTATGTGGTCATTCAAGGAACCATATTCAATTGGGAAAACATAGTGTCCAATAGCCTCTTAGCATGCATATCTTTAGCTTTTGGAGGGGTGTCACATAAGAAGTCAGAGTTCTACATGAGCTCTATCTTAGTTGATTGTATACTATGTACCCAATATTTTCCAGCCTTGATATGTAATTGGGATAGGGACAGGACCTCAGTATACACTGCATATAAATTATTTTGGGCACACAAATACCATGGATACTACAAAGAAATATGTGAACACTTCATCATGCCGTTGTACACTCTAATTTTCCTGACCGAATGCAATTGCATTTCCAAAGAGGCATTCAAGGTCATTGAGGAATATGGAGACTACTATTTAACTGAGGAAGGTATGTATATCAGAATGTATGGGGGTTCCAGAGAACCTTCTCTACTCCCTAAATATGCTACTAATTATGTACTGCATAAAGAGGTAGTCAGGAAGCTATATCTTGATGGTTTGGGGAGTTTTTTGTTCGAGCATAAAAAGGCAGCATTTCCTGCCATACCTTTCTGGCTAGGGAGTTATAAGTTCTCAAAGGTAAAACAGACTGTAGAATTTGTGCAGGAGCTAGAGCACTTCCATTTTGGTGAGATGAACTTTCATAGGAATTACTCCCGGAATAAGGTAGAAGAACACTGCAAAGAGGCAAACATTAATTTTGATTATACTAACTTCTGGGACAAGGATGTAGAAATGTTCAGGAGTGCAAAGAATATGACTTCCTTAAAGAAGAGATTTAAACAAGAAGATCACTACTGTGGGCAGAAAAGGAAAAACTATACAGAAGACTAAGACAACTAAAGAAGAAGAGGCCAGAAAGAGAGAAGAAGATGCTAGAAGGCTAGCATAAGAGGCAGAGAGTTGGATGAAAAATGAAGAAGCAGAAAGAAAGAAAGCTGCAGAGGAAGCAGCAAAGGAAGAAGAGGAGGAGAGAAAGAGAAAGGAAGAAGCAGAGATAAAGAAAAGGCAAGAAGAAAGTGAAGGTATGAGATTTACAGGATCTCAAACAGACCAACAGATTACTGAACAGATGGATACAAAGGGGGAACATGATCATATAGATCAAGAGCATGGACAAGATAATCCTGATCCCCAGGAGTCTGCTACAACTTCTGGCAGCACTCAAGAGCAAGCTGTGTTTTCTGGAATGAATTTGATCTCTTTCATGCAGAACGAAGTTTAAGAGGTCCCTGATTTCAGGACCATTTTTTATGACATGGAAAAGAAAAGGATTGTTAAAAGGACAGAGAAAAAGGTTGAAACAGGTGGACAATCAAGAAAAATGATAGCTAACAAAACTTTGGTGTATGGGACAGATGCAGATCCAAGATTGACAGCAAGAGCTGGGGTGGCGCTAACCCAAGCTGCTGAAGATAGTGTAGATAGGCTGATGACGGATCTTGAACAATCAAGAAATAAAAAAGATCAGTTAAAAGAAACACTGAAGAAAGAGAGGGATGAAGGTAATAAGTTGAAGAGGAAATATGAGGACATGCGGAATGAAGTGAGGACTTCAAAGACAGGACTCCAGAATCTGCAGGTAAATAAAATGGCTTTAGAAGTTTCTGTAGAGAAAACATAAAAGGATGCTCATAACAACTTAGCAGAATTATAGAGGCTATAGCTAGAGCATCAAGTGCTGAAAGCTGAGAAAAATGACCTTCAGGTGTCAAAACTCTAAGTGCAAAGAAGGTCCAGTTGCAGAACAAGGTCATTGAGTTAGAATCAGAGAAGGCTGCCACTGAAGAAAAAGAGAAACAATATCAAATGCAGGCAACAGTTTTGGAGGAACAAAATGCTTCATTGGCAGCATCACTGAAGGATGTTATAAAACAGAAGAAAAATTTCCAACCTTTAAAAGAACATGTTCTCACTCAGAGAAGGAAAATACACCATTTACAAATGTGTGTTGAGGAAGAAAGATGTAAGATTTTGCAAATAGATAGCAGATTAGAAGAGATTTTGGATACTAAGTCTTATTTTTTGGACAGATCTCAAGAGATTCTGGAGATTCTGATGGGAATAATAGTGTGGATAGAAACAAATGAGGAACCCCCTGTGGAGCTACCAGTTAAATATCGATAGAGTTTAAAAGCAGGATTATGATTTGTTGGTGTTTGCAATCAACACTGGGGAAGAATTCAAGAAAACCGTAAAGAAAACGGGAGGAGCATGTGCAGAATACTGCAGAAGAGTGTTGGTCACATACAATAGATGCCAGGTTTCTGCAGAAAAAAGATTGGAGGCGATGCCAGAACATGAGTTGTTCATAGAACATCTACAGAACAGGTACCAGGAAGATGAGCAGAAGATCCAACAAGTCAAAGATCTATATGAACAAATTATGAAGAATGCAGTGACTCAGGAAGCCGTAAGTATCCACTTACTAGAAGAATAGCCGCGCCTGAGTTCGGCGAGAATAGAAGTAGTCAAGAATCAGGCTGCTAAGTATGAGATAAATATTTGTTTTCTTGAACCCTCCGATTTTGAAGGCATAGCAGCAGAGGCCCAGGCATGGAAAAAGTTCATAAATGACCAAGGGGGCCCCTCTTCATAAAGTGTTCTATTAAATTTTAATTTAAAATGTAATATATTGTATAAATTATGAGCACTTACTACAAGACAAAATTTTGGGATTGAAAGGTTGGGGAAGCCCAAAATTCATTTGGGGGCAGCCCAAAGGTTTTTCTTTTTTGTATAAATATAGGAGAGTTTAGATGTAGAGGGACTTCTTTCCCAAGCAATTTTTGAGAGTATATTGTAAGAAGAACTACTTCCTTTTGTAATAAAGAATTACAAGTTTCTGCTGGAGAAAGTTTGGTGGAATGTTTCAAATGATTTGCTATGGATTAGTTGAATGTGAACTATTTTGTTTTCAGCTTATGCCCATTAACTGTGAGATCATTCTAACTCATTGCATTTCTATTTCTGTTATGAATATCTTATAGTTTATTATGTGAAATTTCCATGTAAGTAATGAAGGTTTTCATAAACAATAAGCTATATTGTTGTTCATATTTCTCTTAATGTTCATGTGTTCTGAAATAAGTAACAACTATCTGTAATTTTTCTTAATACATGCACAAAAATACATTACTCATTGATAACTGATAATTTTTGCTCCCTAGGGATAGGTTAGTTAGTTGTATTTATTTTCTAGTTGTTTGTGATTTAGATCCGAGAGAGGTAATACAAGAGGTAAGAACCTACGCATCACATTGTGACACTCCTCATTATCTCTATCAAAATTGCATTTTTAGATAGGAACTTGCACAACATAACTTAAACACAAAAATCTAAAAATATATATGGTGGACCAGGCCGTAACTGGTAAAACCTTTTAATTTGTTACTTGACCTACAGTAGCCGGACCGTAAACCAGACGAATTCCCCATACCAAACAGTAACGGGCTAGTTGGGAATGTTTATTGGGGAGAATCTCTAACTTTTGTTCCCTGCGATTTTCTAGGCCTCAATAGTTTTTGGCGCTAGAAGGAGGGCCGCCAGTGCATGGCTTGCTGAGGAAACCTATTTCCTCGAAAGTACTCCACTTGTGATAGTTCTGAAGGCAGTTTGTTTCACAATACAACCCCTGAAGATAGAGGGTATCTTTATCCTGTCAATAACGAAGTAGTTGATGATCTGAGAAGAATTACTAGGGAATATGTGAAGAAGATTGAAGGATTATTAATTATTCTTGTCTTACCCAGAAGAGAATATCAGAATAAATATCGCCCTAAGTTAGAAGATTCAGTGTTGGTAGAAGATCTTGAAGAACTGGTAGAAGTAGCCTTACAAGAAGTTGACCAACCTTTGAATTGATTGGACCCAGGTTCACCTTACTGTTCACCTTTCCATACCCCTGTTTAGTCACGACATCATTCTCCACTCAGAATTATGGCTAATGCAAATGCAGAACCACCACCTCCACCACCTGCTTGGAGGTCTAGGTCACCTTTAAACCTGACACCTACCTTGCATGATTTGCCTCAATATTTTGACAAAATGTTGCCTAAGTTTGACCCAAGTGAAAAAATTATGGTAGATGATCATTTACAAAGTTTTTACTTAGCTATAGAAGGACTACGAGCAGGAGAGCATGAAGATGTGTTCTGTAGATTGTTTCCACACACCCTGAAAGGAATAGCAACTTCTTGGTATTTTTCCCTTCCTGCAAATTCAATCACATACTGGGACAAATTTGAGAGAATATTTAGAACTAAATATGCAGTCCAGAAAACTCATGCAGCTTTAATGAAAGGGTTATGTGCTTTAAAGAAAGAAAGAAAGAAAAAAGTGCATAAATTCACTCAAACATTTGCTGCTTATCTAAAAAAATTTACTGCAAATGATAAGACATCTGAAAAAACTCTGATTGAATACTATACTTCAGCTCTAGGGCCTGAATTGGCCATGTTTTCCAAGATATCAGTCAAACCTACATTAGCGGAAACTTATGAAGAAGCTGAGAAGGTGGAGGCTGAGATGGAAAGCATAGAAAATTATCTTGCACAGTTGGAAGAAAAGAATTTTGGAAGTAAGAAACCTTTATTACTGACTAAGCCTAAGGACAAGTAGTCACAGGATTTTGAAGGGATGTTGAAGATGATGCAAAAGTTATCCAACATAGTGATAGATTTAGAGAAGGAAAAAGAAGCTCATAAATCATATAAGCCTTATTATAAGAAAAGGGAAGACAACAGTCAACCTAAGCCTCCTCCACATAGTCCTGCAACAATGAATTTAACTGATGTAGGCATGGATAATTTTTGTACCTTTCATCAGTAGCCTCAATCTGAGAAGAATCCCCCCCAATGGATAAATTCTATGACGTTGGTAATGAATCAGTTATTGGACTCCAAATTAATAGAAACTGATAAGGAGGAAGAGAAGGACAATCAATCCACAGAAAAAGAAGACAAGGATAGTCTGGTTTTATGGGATTGTGTCTCAATGTTTGATACAGAAGAGGAGGATTCTCTTAAACAAGAGGAAACATCAAAAACACATGTGACAACAAGACGTCAGAGTTTGTTAAAAGAAGACAATTCAATACTTCTGAAGATCAAGAAACTTCAAGAAAATATGAAGAAGGTACAAAATAACACTACAATTGTTAAAATACCTGAATTTACCATTTCAAGTCAAAATCCGAAGAAAATTAACATGCCTACTAAGCCTGTTGAAGACAAGATTGATAATGTCAAGAAGAATCTCAAAGAACCTGACATGGGGTATTATATTGTGGAAGACATTAAAAAGGCTAGGGAAAATATCTCATTGTTTGAAATGTGTAATGTACCTCAGCAGAAAGAGAAATTGTTAAAATCACTTGAAGTACCAGAAGAAGAGCTTCCCACTGACAACCAACCTGAAGAAGAAATTGGTGAAGCAAGTGTGGGAGGTAAGTCTAAGTATAAAACCCCAGCATTTCTCCTAACTTTTGAGATTTTCAACTATAATGTGCACAACTGTTTAGTAGACTCAGGAGCATCAGTTAATGTTATGCCACTGTCAGTATGCAAGAAAATCAATGGAAAACCTAAACCATCTACTTGGAAGGTTCTTCAGTTAGATAGGACAGCTGTGAAAGTAATAGGGGAAATGGAAGATGTTATGATTCTCTTATCTACAGATGAGAGGGTATGTCAGTACATCAACATTGCAGTAGCAGAAATACCTGATACTTATGGACTTATTTTGAGTCGAGACTGGTCAGAAAGGATAGATGGATATTTCGCATTAGATTGGTCACATGTATGGTTGCCTCATAAGGGAAGTTGCAATCAGATAAAAGTATTAAGAGAGCCTCAAATGAAATACAATGTTACTCAATTAGAGGGAAAGAACGATCCAGTAAACTCCATGTTGGGGAATTACTTCATTAAATTGGAACTAGGAAATTATCAAGATGAAGAAGCCAGCAGTACACCTAACACCCAGCTCGATCTCCTTCGATTTTCAAAGGCTGATGAGATTGACTGTAAAATAGTAGATTTAGTTTCAGATGTAGTTTCTATTTTAAGTTCAGTAGAAGTAGATAGTTTTTGGGCTCTTTATTTTGATGGATCTAAAACATTGGAAGGATCCGGAGTTGGCTGTGTCCTGATTGATCCAAGAAAAAATAAACATTTTCTTTCTTGTAGATTAGAGTTTGAATGTACAAATAATATAGCTGAGTATGAAGCACTAGTTCAGGGATTGAAAAAGGCAACAGAACTAAAGGAAAAATATATGAAAGTATATGGAGACTCTTAAATTATTGTTAAGTAAATTCGAAATAAGATACACTGCATTTCACCACATTTAAAAGCATATCAAAATGAAGTTTGGGATTTGCTTATAAACTTTCATGCATTCAATATTGTATCCATTCCTAGATTAAAGAATGCAGCAACTGATTTATTAGCTACCTTAGCTGCAAGGATAGTACCTTCTAATAATAGATGCTTTATTGAATTACTTTTCAGGCCTTCTATTCCAGATATAATCACCAATTTACGAGTTTTTGACGATGATCAAGAAATTTTGGAATGCTTGATGAATGATGAGACTTTTAAAGGAGCAATAATAGATGATGAAGAACATCAAGCAGAATCAAAATTTGGGAATTTTATTCTTAAGGGAGTCAGAACCTTGGAACGGATTTTTGACATAAACAACAAATTCAGAAAGCCAGTGAATGTCAAGACTCATAGCTCATCCTTGCAATTTGAGCTAATAAATTTGGGGACTGAAGTTGAACCTAGATATCTAAATTTGGGAAAGTGTTGTTCACCGAGCGAGAGGAGTAAGTTCAATAGTCTATTCAAATAGTACAAATATGTGTTTTCCTGGACACATGAGGAGCTTAAAACATATGACACAAAAATTATACAACATGTCATTCCGATTAAAGCTGGAGTTAAGCCTTACTAATATCCTTTAAGGAAGATGCATCTAAAGCTGGAACCTTTGATTCAGAGTGAAGTGAAAGATTGTTGGATGCTAAAATTATATTCAAAGTGAGATATTCAAAATGGGTTTCGAATTTGGTGCTAGTAAGAAAAAAATCAGGAGAAATCAGGCTTTGTGTAGATTTCAGAAACCTCAATCATGCGCCGGATAAAGATAAATATCCAGTCCCACCCATGGAGCAAATATTGCAGATGGTTTCAGGTTTTGAATTATTTTCATTATTAGATGGATTCTCTGGCTACAATCAAGTATTAGTAGCTGAAGACGACAGGCTAAAAACCACATTCAGAACCAAGTGGGGAACTTTTGCTTATAGGAGAATGCCCTTTGGACTCATAAATGCTGGAGCTACTTTCCAGACGGCCATGGATATAGCTTTCCGTGGTCTGATTGGCCATAGTGTTATCATATATCTTGATGATGTCACAATATTTTCAAAAAAGAGAGAGGAATATACATTCCATCTGAGACAAATTTTCAAGCATTGTCGAAGATATGGTATTTCACTAAATCCTAAGAAATGCATGTTTGCGGTCATAGAAGGAAAGCTACTAGGTCAAGTTGTTTCTAAGAAAGGGATATCCATAGATCCAAAAATTATTAAGGCCATAGAACAAATCCCTTTACCCCATAACAAAAAAGGTATGCAATCATTCATGGGGACAATTAATTTTGTGCGAAGGTTTGTACCAGATTTTGCTCAAATTGTCAAAACTTTGTAGTAGATGGTTAAACAAATTGTACAATTTAAATGGAATGATGGGGAAAAGAACGCATTCAGTAAAATAAAAACATCTATTGCTCATGCACCATCACTCAAATGTCTGAATTTCGAAAAATATTTTATCCTGTACACTTTTGCATCCGATGATTCATTGGCAGTGGTGCTTACACAGAAGGAGGATGGGAGAGATGAGTACCCCATATCATTTATGAGCACTAGTCTGCAGGGAGATGAATTGAATTATCCAGCTGTTGAAAAACAAGCTTATGCATTTTTTAAAGCAGTAAAGCAATTCAGGCCATACATAGTTAAGAACCGTACTAAGGTAATAGTTCCACACCCAGCTATAAGATCTCTTTTTGTACAAAAGGAGTTAGGAGAAAGAAGCGGCAATTGGGTAACAGCTTTACAAGAATATGAGCTTGAGTTCAAACCAGCATCCATAGTAAAAGGGCAAGGAAGGATTGTGCAAACTAATGGCTGAAGGTAAAGACAATGAAGAAAACAATTGGGACAATGAAGTTGAATTACATATGGTGGATGTATGTCCTCTATTCATAGCTCCAGATTTCTGGTACTGGGAACTCGTTCATTACCTTCAAGAAGGATATTTTCCAGAACATTGGAATTCTAAACAAAGAAGAGCATTACGTCTAAAATCATCCTCATATCAGATCATTGATGGAGTATTATTCAAAAAGAATTATGACAGAGTTTTTCTCAGATGCTTAGAGCAAGAAGATGCAAAGAAGGTCATAACATAATTACATGATGGGCCTGCTGGAGGTCATTTTTTTGGAGATACAACAGCCCATAAGATTCTTAGAGCCAGGTATTACTGGCCTACACTATTTAAGGATGCTCATGCTCATGTCAGAAAATGTGATGTCTGCCAGAGGTGTGTTGGAAGACAAACCAAAGCAGCAGGGCCTTAAAAACCAGTGATTATAATAGAACCATTCAAACAATGGGGGATTGATATCATTGGAGAGATAAACCCAAATTCTTCCCTGCAGCACAAGTACATTTTGACGGCAACTAATTACTTCACCAGATGGGTCGAGGCCATTCAATTACAGAAAGTAAATGAAGATACAGTCATGTATTTCTTACAAGATCACATCATGACCAGGTTTGGGGTTCCAATTTCCCTAGTTTTTTATAATGCTACTTACTTTTCTTCTATTATATTAACTGCATTTGCTAATGAAAGAAGAATTAAGTTGCATTATTCTGAAAACTATTACCCACAAGGAAATGGTTTGGCAGAATCTACAAATAATAATTTGATTAGAATTCTAAAGAAAACCGTGATAGAAAATCAGAGAAGTTGGCACTTAGCATTACCTAATTCTCTTTGGGCTGATAGAGTCACACCCAAGAATTCCTTAGGTGTGTCACCATACACTCTTGTTTACGGAAAAGAAGCTATTCTTCCGCCAAACATTTTTTTACCATTTTCCATAATAGATCAGGAATCTAGAGGTATCGATAACGAAATCCTACAGATTAGAATCTATAATATTTTGAAGTTAGAAGAGTCTAGGTCAAAATCCAAAGAACAATTTAAGCATCAACAGGAAGTAGTGAAACGTTGGTTTGATAAGCATAAATCTAGAAACAATGAATTCGAAGTGGGAGATCTAGTTCTTAAGTGGGATCATCCGCATGATGGAAAGGGGAAGCACACCAAATTCCAACAGTTATGGGAGGCCCTTTTCAAATTGCATCCAAGCTTGGCCCCTCAACTTACAAGTTGCAAGATTTACCAGGGCGGGAGGAGAACTTACCAGTTAATGGTTTAGTTCTCAAACCTTATTTTTCTTGATTTTATTTCTTGGTTATCTTGTACATAAATAAACTGATTGGTTTGTTTTATTTTTGATTTATTTTATTTTGTTTGTTAGTTAGAGTCTGATTGGTTTTAATAAAGAAGCACAACCTTTTGGTTGCATGGAGTTCATCAGAATTCTGGATTAACTAAAATCCTTGATTATAAGACTATGTACTTTTGATTTATTTGAAATAACTTCTTCTAGTTTAGTAGTTTTCCTAAATGGCTATGAACACATTGAGGTCCTACTTAATCCTTGTAAATCAATTCAGTATCAAAAGGTCTAGAATACTATTTCGAGGCTCCATCCATCTCACATTAAAAATGTCTTAGGGGGTGACATCAAATGACCCATGGAGAGGAAGCATGGTAAACAATATATTATATTTAAATGATCCCATGCTAGGAATTGAAATCCAAAAGGAAAATAAGAGTCAAAATATCCTAAGAAAAGCAATATGTATCAAAAAAAAGTACTGAACCATATTAATACAAGATTGCCAAAGTTCTTCTCCATCCATGAGCTGAAAACTAAATACATCTCTCACACAAAAGGATACTATGGATAGAGGAGCCTGAATTAAAAATTTCAGAAAGAAGGCATGCAGGAGGACTCAAAATAAAGGACAAAAGTCCAAAAGCCCAAAAGTGCAAAATGGCATGGGAATGACTCAACAAACGAATATTTATGTTTACCATATGTTACAATCCTGTGGTGTCCAAGATGGGAGCTACCCGAAGACAGAGGTAAAAAATGAAACTCATATCCCTAGCCTCAAAAGAGTTATCTAGACTTTGAAATCTTAGTTTCCATTTTCCCTAAATTGGACTATCATCAATGATTAAAAGTACATACATCTGCCATTTGGGAAATCCAGAAATCTAGAAGAATGCAACATGTTGGTATTATCAAAACAGTCTATCGATCAAAGAAGAAATTTTCCAGAGATCTCTGTTCACCAGGTAGTCGCCAGTTGTTGCAGCTGCAACCTTTTCCCAATTTTTTTAAAATTTTGGGACCCTCCTTTTATTTTTATCTATCCTGGGATTGTTTGGTTTCCTGAAATTTGTCTTTCCTCTGCTATAAATTTTGATCTTTTGAAGTCAGAAGTAAGGCCAATTGTTTTTCTTTTATTTTGGGGTTTGAATAATCTAGCACTATCGTTGTCTAGTCAATGCATAAAGACTGTGGAGTTTTGTTTTATTGTTCGGAGCTTAAGGTCTGATTTTTGATGATTTTATTTATCACCGTCGGAAGTCGGTTGAAGAATGAATTGGGGCATTAGTCTTCTATGTCGTCGCCGTTTCGGAGGGCATATAGTGAACGTCCCAATGGACAGTTCTTTTTGTTACCAAATCCATGGCCTTTCTTTTTCTGGTTTTATTGTTCAAACCTTTTGATTGTCGATGACTTTGTTTTTAGCTATCAGAACGTTTTTTGACTTTGATCGGAGGGTTTGTCCTTTGCATTGCCGACACTGCGGAGACGTTCAGGTTTAAAGTTTTGACCTTTAACAGTTAGAACTTTCGATCGTTGACGGGTTGTATTTTGTCGCAGAACTGTAGTTGCTTGTGAGTCCACCGTTGCGGCTATCGATCAGACTATCTTCCCAATGTTTAGTGTTTTCAATTGTCGACACATTATTGGTTAGTGATTTCGATCTTCGATGCAAAACCATCACGACGCTAGTACTCGGAATCGCCGACACTACGGCAACATTGAGGTTTGAATCACCGACACATAGTGTTTAGAGCTTCCGACGAGTTTTTGATTTGTGGAACCCACAGTTGGTTTGTTTCCCACCGTTGCGGCTGCCTATGTAACTATCCAACCAAAGAATAGTGTTTCCTCGCCGATTCTGTAGTGGTTAATGGTTTCGATCGCCGATACACAATCACCATGATAATAGTCCTTGGCATCACCAACACTGCGAAGATGTTAAGGTTTAAAGCTCCGATACTTAGTGTTAAGAGTCTCTGACACTGACAGGATTATTAGTGTCGCAAAACCCGTATTCTGTCTATAGCCTGCCGTTGCGGCTATCTAGTGAACTATCCTCTCGGCGTCCAATGTTTCCGCCTGTCGATAGGGTTTTTTCCCGTCGATGAGGGTTTTTCCCGCCGATATCTTTTATCGAGGGTTATATATAGAGGTGGAGAATTTTTTTATTATTATCCTGGATCGAAAACCACGTTTTCTCTGTCCTTGTCAAATTGAGCTCTACTACCATTGCTCAACTGTCCAGATTCCATTCGTTGGCGTGCTATCGTGGAGGTTTCGGGTCATCCCACTGACTGCATAGTGTTTTTCCTAGTAGGCCAACCACTGTCTCCTTCTTTTTGATTTCTTATTGGTCATTTTGAGAACCACGATTTTCCTTGGTTAGGTTTTCCCGTAGATTGTGCCGTTGTCAGTTAGAAAGAATATTTATCCTCGTGGTAGGCTAGTTTGACAGTCTTATTTGGAAGTACGGTTTTTTTTTTAGCCCGAGTTTTGATCAATTATGACTATTTTGTCTCTATCTAAAAGATTAGGTAGTTGGTGCAGACGAGCATTATGTTGTCTGCACCACATATTTTGGGGTTGTTTATGGCCGTCCGGGGGGGGTTTTTCAGTTTTCATATGCGTTTATCCTATTTACTTGGGCGATGGAGGTCTTGATTTTTTTACGAGTTGGGGTTTTCCACGATGAGGATTAGTATAGGGTCCAGCGGTCTAAGTTTTAGTAGTATCAGCAATGCAATCCACATTTTATTGAGGAGTTAAATTATTGCGAATGCAGTCTGGGTTAAATAATGAGTTTTCTATCAAGGTTGTCTTCTTAGTTGTAGCCAGTGGACTTAAAATATTTTAAGACACAACTTGTAGGATTTCTTTGCCTTGTCATTTTTCTTTTCATGCATTAATGCTCTGTATAGTTTATTTTTAAGAATGCATATGGAAGAGGTAAATATTTTGATACAGATTTTCTTCATTATTAAAACACTTACTAAAGCTCAAATGGTCTAAGAACATACTATGTTGATGATAGGGTGACTGTTACAAAAGATATATGTCTAAAAGACAAAAGAAGAAGGCTCCTGTTGGCAAGGGAGAACCAGAGGTAGAAATAATCACCAAAGTGGAATACATATATGAAGATACCAAGGCTACTACTGGGGTAGAGCCAGATTATAACTAGGATGAAATATACAGGATGATTGTAAATTAGAATGTGCCTGATGTAGGATTTGAAGAGATGACTATTTATGCAAACATCGAGAAATCGGTTCTTATGAAGGTATCCACAAGACCTGAGTTGTTCCCATGCTCAGAGGTGACCAGCTGGATTCTTCCCAGGGTAGATGTAACTACGACGATTCTTGAGAATACTGCTAAACATGGATATGCTGCATACAACCCTGCTTATGTCTCCATGGAATATCACCTACCTCCTCCTCAGATTTACCTAACAGAAAGCTGGTTGAAAGAGACAGATTTGGACCTGGTAGAAATAGTAAAAAGAATGATGATACCAGGGAAGAACTTTCGAACCAAGCCATCAGGAGAATATCATACATCCACTCTCCAGACCCCTTATATATTTATGGAATTGATACTGAATAGAATTTTTGGGAGAGCTCACGGAAAAAGCTTCAAATTGGGATGGGTACCAATTATTTTCTATGTGGCCATTCAAGAAACCATATTCAATTGGGAAGACATAGTGTCCATTAGCCTCTCAGCATGCATATCTTCGGCTTTGGGAGGGGTGTCACAAAAGAAGTCATAGTTCTACATGAGCTCTATATTAGAGTATTGTATACTATGTACCCAATATTTTCCAGCCTTGAGGTGTAATTGGGATAGGGATAGGACCCCGATATACACTACATATAAATTATTTTGGGCACACAAATACCATGGCTACTACAGAGAAATATGTGAACACTTCATCATGCCATTGTACACTCTAATTTTCCTGACCGAATGCAATTGCATGTCTGAAGAGGTGTTGAAGGTCATTGAGGAATATGGAGACTACTATTTAATTGAGGAAGGTATGTATATCAAAATGTATGGGGGTTCCATAGCACCTTCTCTACTACCTAAATATGCCACTGATTATGTACTACATAAAGAGGCAGTCGGGAAGGTATATCTTGATGGTGTGGGGAGTTTTTTTTTCGAGCATAAAAAGGTAACATTTCCTGCCATACCTTTCTAGCTAGGGATTTATAAGTTCTCAAATGTAAAAAAGACTGCAGAATTTGTGCAGGAGCTAGAGCACTTCCATTTTGGTGAGATGAACTTTCACAGGAATGACTCCCGAAATAAGGTAGAAGAACACTGCAAAGAGGAAAAAATTCACTTTGAGTATACTAACTTCTGTGACAAGGACAAAGAAACGTTCAGGAGTGCAAAGAATATGATTGCCTTAAAGAAGAGATTTAAACAAGAAGATCACTACTGTGGGCGGAAAAGGAAAAACTGTACATAAGACTAAGATAGCTAAAGAAGAAGAGGCCAGAAAGAGAGAAGAAGATGCTAGAAGGATAGCATAAGAGGCAGAGAGTTGGATGAAAAATTAAGAAGCAGAAAGAAAGAAAGCTGCAGATGAAGCAGTAAAGAAAGAAGAGGAGGAGAAAAAGAGAAAGGAATAAGCGGAGATAAAGAAAAGACAAGAAGAAAGTGAAGGTCTGATATTAACAGGATCTCAAACAGACTAATAGACTACTGAACAGATGGATACACAAGGTGAAAATGATCATATAGATCAAGAGCATGGACAAGATAATCCTGATCCCCAGGAGCCTGCTTCAACTTCTGGCAGCACTCAAGAGCAAGCTGTGTTTTCTAGAATGAATTTTATCCCTTTCATGTAGAAAGAAGGAGAAGAGGTCCCTAATTTCAGCACCATTTTTTATGACAAGGAAAAGAAAATTATTGTTAAAAGGACCGAGAAAAAGGTTGAAACAAGGAGACAATCAGGAAAAATGATAACTGACAAGACTTTGGTGTATGGGATGGATGCAGATATAAGATTGACAGCAAGAGCTGGGGTGGCATTAGCCCAAGCTACTGAAGATAATGTAGATAGGATGATGACGGATCTCGAACAATCAAGAAAGAATGCATATCAGTTAAAAGAAACACTGAAGAAAGAGAGGGATGAAGGTCATAAGTTGAAGAGGAAATATGAGGACATGCAGAATGAAGTGAGGACTTCAAAGATAGAACTCCAGACTCTGCAGGCAAATAAAATGGCTTTAGAAGTTTCTATAGCAAAAACATAAAAGGATGCTCATAACAGCTTAGCAGAATTATAGAGGCTACAGCTAGAGCATCAAGTGCTGAAAGCTAAGAAAAATGACCTTCAGGTGTCCTACGAAACTCTAAGTGCAGAGAAGGTCTAGTTGCAGAACAAGGTCAATGAGTTAGAATCAGAGAAGGCTGCCACTGAAGAAAAATAGAAACAATATCAAATGCAGGGAGCATTTTTGGAGGAATAGAATGCTTCATTGACAGCATCACTGAAGGATGCTATAGAACAAAAGACAGATTTCCAACCTTTAAAATAACATGTTCTCACTCAGAGAAGGAAAATACACCATTTACAAATGTGTGTTGATGAAGAAAGATGTAATATTTTTCAAATAGATAGCATATTAGAAGAGATTTTGGATACTACGTCTTATTTTTTGGATAGATCTCAAGAGATTCTGGAGATTCTGACAGGAAGAATAGTGTGGATAGAAACAAATGAGGAACCCCCTGCAGAGCTACCAGTTAAAGATAGACAAAGTTTAAAGTAGGATTATGATTTGTTGGAGTTTGCAATCAACACTGTGAAAGAGTTCAAGAAAACTGTAAAGAAAACAAGAGGATCATGTGTGGAATACTGCAGAAGAGTGTTGGTCACATACAATAGATGCCAGGTTTCTGCAGAAAAAATATTGGAGGCGATGCCAGAACAAGAGCTATTCATAGAACATCTACATAACAGGTACTAGGAAGACGAGAAGGAGATCCAACAAGTCAAAGATATAGATGAACATATTCTGAAGAATGCAGTGGGTCAGGCAGCAGTAAGTATCCACTTAATAGAAGAACAGCTGCGCCTACGTCCAGTGAGAATAGAAGTAGTCAAGAATCAAGCTGCTAAGTATGAGATAAATATCCATTTTCTTGAACCCTCCGATTTTGAAGGCATAGCAGTAGAGAACCAGGAATGGAAAAAGTTCATAAATGACCAAGCAGGCCCCTCTTCATAAATTGTTCTATTAAATTTTGATTTAAAATGTAATATATTGTATAAATTATGAGCACTTACTACAAGACAAAGTTTTGGGATTGAAAGGTTGGGGAAGCCCAAAAGTCATTTGGGGGTAGCCCAAAGGTTTTTCTTTTTTGTATAAATATAGGGGAGTTTAGATGTAGAGGGGCTGCTTTCCCAAGAAAAATTTGAGAGTATATTGTAAGAAGAACTACTTCCTTTTGCAATAAAGAATTACAAGTTTTTGCTGGAGAAAGTTTGGTGGAATGTTTCAAATGCTTTGCTATGGATCAGTTGAATGTGAACTATTTCGTTTTAAGCTTATGTCCATTAACTGTGAGATCGTTCTAACTCATTGCATTTCTGTTTATGTTATGAATGTCTTCTAGTTTATTCTATGAAATTTCTATTGTGAATAATGAAGGTTGTCATAAACAATAAGCTATCTTGTTGTTCATATTTCTCTTAATGTTCATGTGTTCTTAAATAAATAATAGCTATCTGTAATTTTTCTTAATACATGCACATAAATACATTACTCATTGATAACTGATAATTTTGATCCCTGGGGATAGGTTAGTTAGTTGTATTTATTTTCTAGTTTTTTGTGATTTAGATGTGAGAGAGGTAAGACGAGAGGTAAGAACCTGCACATCACATTGTGACACTCCTCGTTATCTCTATCAAAATTACATTTTTAGATAGGCACTTGCACAACATAACTTAAACACAAAAAACTAAAAATATATACGGTGGACGGAGCTGTAACCGGTAAAAACTTTTAATTTGTTACTTGGCCTACAGCCGGACTGTAAACCAGACAGATTACCCATACCAAACAGTAACGGGCTAGTTGGGAACATTTATTGGGGAGAATCCCTAACTGTTGTTACCTGCAATTTTCCAGGCCTCAACAAAACCATACAAAAGGGTCGTTCTAATATACTGTCGAGTATGTGAAGTACCTTTCTATATAACTCAATGGTACGTGAAAGCTCGCTTGATATACCAACGTGTATATGGAAGAAACACACGATCCTCGGGATGCAATGCAGGTAAGTAATGACATCTCCTACACTTAAAGACACTGAAACATGTCTCTAACCTATCACACCTTGCTACAAATTTTAACCTAGAGTAGTACTTTTATTTTATCTGAACGATTAGGTGAATGCATGAGGTGAGAATTTTACTATTAAACCATGCAGGTATGAAAATGTAGATCTTTCACTTTATATTTTGAAGGATGCCATACGTAAGAGAGGTGTATAGGTTTGAGTTCTTTCTCTACAAACTAAACAAATCCCAATCAAAATTAAAACAAACACCAACTTTTTTCGTTCCTACTACAAGAAAAACAAAATTTTCTAATTCAATTGAAAAGAAAATGAGATCTATAATAAGGAACAAGAAAATATTACTACTACCTTTTACCCAAAAAGATTTCAGTTTTTCAACTAAAACAAAGATGAACTAAATGCAAAATTGTTTTGTTCTTTTTTGTTATAATAAGACAGAAAACCACAAAGTGAACGCTTGAGAGTTTGTAAAACTAATCAAGGGTAGATTTCTACAATAATTTTTATGGATTTTTCACAATTTTTGTAATGGTAAAAACAGACAAAAGTATTTTTTTATAACTAATGAAGAAAACAATGAAAAGGATCTTCTTTTTTTCTATCAAAGATAACATATATCAGAGATCTATTAAATCCAACTTCTTTCCAAAACACTAACTTCCTATCAAAGATAAATATGAAGCCTTAAGGACCAAAGTCAATCACAATTCTTAAAAATGAAGCTAAATCAATAATACAATCACTTCCAGAATTGAAACGATGGGTGTACTATCATAATCACACTTTTTAAAGATGAAATATGTATGTAAGAATCAAATACCAAAGTAGGGCTAAAAAACTCACCTAGTACTGCAGGTTGCTGGCTTTAACCAGAGCGTTGGCAATCTAGTACCTCTCCTTGAAAATAAAGACAGATTGGTGGTACCGCTCTCTGTTAATAGGAAAAAGGTGGTGGCACCGCAGGTTTCAATAAAGGAAAGTGTGGAGGTCGCACTTAGTACACAGCCTAGGTGCGGTGGCCCAACTTGAGATTTGAAAAACAAACACGCGAAAAAATAAGTCAGCTAAAGCCTAAAATATGAATCCAAAAGTTGACTGGAAGACCCAAAGAGTCAATAGCATGAATATTTGAAGGTGAGCAGAGGAATATCTATCAAATTCAAATCATAATCATATCTATCAATTTAACATGAAGATGACTATTTTCACTTACTAAAAGACTAGGAATTCGAAATCCCCAGTGTGGTTGCCACTTTTATTAACGAAAAATATCAGTCAACGTGGAAAAATACTATTTCCCTAGTCCAAGTGGTTCATATCTAGAACAAAACGCATTACAATGCAAAGAAACTTTCCCTAGAAATCTATATCAGTTGAATTAAACTGCTCTCATACCTTTTAATGAAAAAAATTGACGGTTTGAACTTGTTGTGTTCGAGTTAAGCGGTGAATGGACCTGCAATATACACAAAAGAAAAAATACCACAGAGTAATAAGATAATCTATATTTCTATGTTAATATCCAAGGAGAGAAACAATAAACAGAGCATTACAGTGAAATAGACAGTGTTTACGAGGAAAAAAAAACAATGCTTATATTAATAATCAGAAAAGGAAAGATCACAACCAAAGCCTTGGTGTTGGGAGCACCTCCCAATGGAACCTTTCCTCAAGCTTCACCTTTCCTCAAGCTTCACCTTTCCTCTAATGAATCCAAGAGGGTCTGGGATTATTTGGCTAGAGTTTTGACATTGTAACACAATGTTTCTCCCCTTTCCCATCGAGGGTGAGCTATTATTTAAAGGCTAGAATCGATAGAATGGGTTAAATATTCAAAGGAGAAGGTTGAGGGATCATCCCAAGGATAGGGGAATTCAAGTTCCACCTGTTCTGATTCTCAGGGATGAGGTTCCATCAGGGTCTCTTTGAAAAACTTCTAGAAACTTCTTTTTTCCTTTTTAGGATGAGCACCACACTTTGGAGAAGAGAAACAAGCGGTGTCATGAGGTAACACTTTTTTCGTGAAGGAAAAAAGTGGCAGCATTGCACATTGTGTTGAAATATTGTAACTTCGAAGAATATTCTATATGTATCTTTTTGTGGTCCCCGATGGTCCTACCGGGAGAACCACTTGTATTACATTGTACCCCGATGCTCCTACTCGGAAGAACTAATAAGAGTCATGAGGTAGTCCCCTCTAATTGTAAAGGTGGGTCATCAGCACCCCAGTGTGGTTACTTGAGCCTACATGTGTAACTCGAGCCTACATGATTTAACTCGAGCCTACATGTCAAATGAGTTAAATTAAGTGAATGGATGAATATAAATAGAGGTGTAGTGCTCCTCATTTGAGACACACACACTCTCACTTGTGTAGCGCATTAGTGGAGAAGAGAAGAGTAGCTGGAGAAGGAGGAGGATCAGGATTTGATCTCCTTGTTGGTTTTACCTTTTATCTTTTTGGGGCATCTATATTGAGGAAGCTTTTGCTGGGTTTTTCCCTTTAGGGTTTTCCCAGGACAAATCTTTGTGTTCCTTTTGTATGGTTGTGCTTGTCTATCTTTCAGTGATCCTGTTTATATGCTTTTGTTATGAATTCGAAATGAAATACTAATGATCTAGCTTAGCATATGAAAATTTAACACATTGCAAGTGTGCAAGGTGCGTTGCTATCTTAGCTAATGCCTCTTGTCAATGGACAAGGTGCAGTGGTGGCTTAAAACATGGAAAATACAAGGGAATAATCCTCCTTCCCTCTTTCTCTACTTAAAACTATGAGGGATTGGAGCAAACAATGGAATACCCATCTCATCACATGACGGGGACGAGATTTAGTTGTAACAATAACTAGATATAGATTGATGCCACTTTGATGTACTCTTTCTCTAGGTTGAGTTTTTTCATCAATATATGAAGGTAGAGGCCCACAAAGTTCAAGAGATGAGGACTATTTTAAAAAACCCATTCCATATCTTCTAGATTTGATGGTTGTAAAAAATCCTTTGGAGCACAATTTGAGATCAACCTAAACCTTGGGATTCTATCTTAACACCATAGTGAGGATTTTTTTAATGGCCAAATTCCCTAAAGTTTGCTATCAATGTGTGATCTTGCATAAAATACATGTATTAACTAATCCTAGTCAAAGTACCTAGGTATATTATCTTTTTTGTGGATGCATTGGCTTGGGTTTCAAGCTATTGCTTTGCTTTCCACTTGTAGGTTCAATTACTAATGATGATTCTTCATTGATCCTTACACCCCCCTCTCTCATTGTATCCATCAAAGAGCTCACATGCTCCTTTCCCATCCTTGAAATCAAAGGGATCTTATTCTTCCTTATAGGGAATACATCTTTGAAGGAAGGAGAACTTCACCCTCCCTGTAACCATTAGAACTTGTCAATATTTACTATGCTAATCCTCAAAGTAGTGATTTATTCTCACCTCATTCCAAATTTACGATTTAATAAAGTAGAGTAAACAAATCAAAACCTATAACAATGTTAACTATACATAATTAATTATGTTTGTATCATTAATACCATTAATATATCTGAACCATGTACCTTTAGTGATTTATTCTCAGCTCATTCCAAATTTACGTTTTAATAAAGCAAATCAAACAGATCAATACCCATAACAATGTTTATACATATTGATTATGTTTGTACCATTAATATATCTCAACCCTGTACCTTTAAAAGATATTGATACTGACATTGTTCAATGTTAATTATGTTTTTACCATTAATATATCTCAACTGTGTACCTTTAAAAGATATTTATATTGACATTGTTCTACTCCATCTTCTTCATTTTTTTTAATTTAAACTTAAATTGTTTGTTCTTATGCATTTTTTTTTTTATAATTTCACAATGATGTCATCATTGTGTAAACTATCTATCCATTCATAACTATCTATTCAATCCTTTTACATTTCATAAACTTATCTTTAAAAAAAAATTATACCCACACACTAAAGAAAATTGTTTACACAAAAACAATTTTTTTATATTCTTTCCCAATAATAAAATGCATTTTTTAATATATACTATTATATATAACATCTATGAATATTATTTTATTCACTATTTGTATATATACGCATCGAAATCCTTAATATTTAAAAAAAACTATTAACCATTTTATTATAAGTAAATGCATATTTTTAATGATATTTATTATGCATAATATTTATGGATATTATTGTATTCACCGTTTATAAATATGTTCCGTAAAGAGATTTAAACTCTGAAATTTTGTATTAATCAATTTATATATTTTTCCGAATTTTAAAAAAATTTAAGTTTATGATTTTTTTATATATATAAAAATTTGAATATTGTTTCATTTATTATATACTTAAATGAAAGGTTTCTGAATCTTTTTACTATTTGCTTTACCCAAATCAAATCTCTAACAAAGCTTAGACATAAATATAATGCAGCAAAGGCTACTTGATTGATTTACAATACAGATTAAAATCTGTATTACATCAAATTTCATTACTTGAACTGCCATTGAGCTCGAACTCCAGCTGGTATCACATTTAGTAAGATTCCAGAAGCACTAATTTACAGACCACAACTACCGTATCACCAGTTGGGTTGTTGAGATTCTAATGAAGCTCCAGTTAATGAATATGGATAGGTTTCACTGATTAAATTCACTCCAATTACCCATTTCACCACAGATATGGTTTGCAAAATACTATATATCCATGCCGCCCCATAAGCATTTTGATTAAAAACATGAAATCCTAAATATCCATATCCTTCTGCTACTGTGCTACACACTACAATACAAAGTATTTCTAAAATAGTCATTCCACCAATCAGAAGAGTATTTATGCAATGATTACTGCTTCGACCGAAACTGTGCATTCTTCTTATCTTCAAACATAAGCTCAAATCAACACCATCCATGACCAAAGCAATACATAAACCTGCCGATATCACAGAACCCCTAGCTGTAGAGGGTGCCATGGAACTAAAGTGTGACAATGTGTCAACAACTACAACTCTAACAAAACATAACAACTACTAGTCTACTACTAGGCCTAAAACGAGCTCAAAAATTTGTGCCTACTACCTATGTGAACCTCACTACCAATGTCCACTCTTTTTTAGTCAAATGAAATTCAAAAGGCCGGTTTGATATGTCCTCTAGAAGAATTCATTTCTTGCATGAATAGCATGGACTCACAACAACTATAAAGAACACTCGATGTCATGTAAACACAAATAATTGCATGTAGCTAGGATCACAAACTGTGCAGAAGTCGATTTATGCATTGCTATAGAGAGGTGTCATTGGGCACACGATATGGAGAAACAATGGTTATTAATGAAATTTAAAAAACAATTGTTGGATCAAGAATAGTCTTCAATTTGATGGGTGCCATGATCGTTATGTAATCTCGCTCAGTCCTTCCAAACATTTGTGGTTTCTCAGAGCATTTGTCCTCAACACTACCAACATACATATAAAACGTACTTGTATTTACATCCTTTTCTCTTTAAATCCTCATCTCATACTCATAACTAAGGATTATTGTGCCTGCACATCCTCACCTTATAATACGAATTGGATCAAGGCCCAAAGACAACCATAAAATATCAAATGTGTCAAGACGCAAAGTGTAAGATACAACTATAAGTCTTATATTAAATTAACCTTATAAGTCTTTAATTAACACTATCAACTCAGATCTGAAACATTGGATGGTTCTGATCTTCTTATCACTCCTTACCAATGTGATTGCAAGGCATTCTTTGAAGGTGAAGTCCATAATTTTAGGTCTTCTTCCTCATTATCATGCCTTTTGGTAAGACAATAAAGAGGGTAGTGGCCTGTTTCAGCATGGAAAATGTTTTAGGAACATAGGTTATACTCATTAATTGTTTTCATTAAATAATTTAAATTCCTACCGATGACTATCGATTTAGTGAACCGTGGACTGGTACAAAACACAACAAATTTTAGAGCCCCAAGCACTTAATTACACACACCTATAACTTTCTCAAATCTAGCCATTAATAAAATTCTTTTGCTATTCTGGTTCAGTTTTAAAGGAGTGTTGAGACTCAGACATACAATGAGTTGCAAGGAGCAAGGATTCAATTGACTTAAGACCCTCCATCACATACATGTATGCTTTGACAACAAGCGCTGAAAAAACAATGTTTGTTTTTTGCATTTTTTTTGGTAAAAAGGTTTAGTTAATTTATACTTGTCAATTAAAGGACAATTATTTATATTGCCCTTTATTGCTGAAGGGTTGAGAAAAAATAAATTCCCTTCCAATTGAAATTAAGACCTACCTTTCAAATTTGATCACTGATTGCAAATATAAATTTAGCATTTGAATTATGCAATTTGAACAATTCAAAACTACAATTAATTATTAAAATAAGAGAAATAAGACTAATTAATCACATAAAAAATATCATTATAAACACGCAATTTATACAATTCCAATTACTAAAAACTACAGTTAATTATTAAAATAAAAAAATAAAACAAATTAATCACATCAAACAATCACCAAAACACACCAATTATATAATTTGGAGAAAGTAGAAGAAGTGACACAATCCAAAACTACAACTAATTATTAAAGTGACACAATTAATCCCATCATGGAAGTTTTGTTTTGTCAGAGTAAAGCATATTTTTACTTGTGGTGGAGGTAAGGAATGTTCAACGTTTCACGGAAAGAAAACTGAGTAGTGGATTTACGTTAGGCGGTGCAGTCTAATCACACGAAAAAGTAGCAGTGTTTAGTGAGTTCAGTGTAAAGGGTTGTACAATAAATAATTTTTTAAAGTATCTAATTCATTCTTCTTTAATAAAGAAGAAGACGTGGAGGTTGTTTATTCGATGTAGTTTGGATGGTTAGAGGAATAATTGTTTTTTATTCTAGACGAGTTCAATTCCTATTTTTTACATTTAAGATTTTTTTTCTAAATTTGAAAATCTTATTTCATTGCAACCAATAAAAAAATCTTAAAAATAAGCATTTATTTTTCTTTAATAAAAAAATAGAAAAATAAACATTTATTTTTCTTTATTAAATTGTTTTTCTTTTGTAAATGTTTTTGTGCAACTTCGAATTTTTACATTTAAGATTTTCCAAACATCTTATTTCATTGCATCCGAAGATAAGCAATTTTTTTCTTTTGCAAATGTTTAATGTGAGAATTTCTACCATAAAAATTCCCCTAGCATTATTGCAGGTGATACAGGACCAGCATTTGTTTTTCTTTAATAAATAGTTTATCCTTAATAAATGGTTTTGGGAGCATTCAAATCTCTTAAAAAAAATTATTTTAGCATCTCATTTCATTGATGTTTCATTCCAAGTAATAAAGAAAGTTTTAAGAATAAAATATTTTTTTTTATAAAATAGATTAAAAATATTAATTTTCAAACTGGTTTACAAATAATAAATTTCAAATTACATTTAAAATATAAATTTTAATTTTAAAAAACAAATTATATTAATCATAATATATATAAGTATAAACTAATTATACTAAATACTAACATATGTTTTACCAATTGCATTTTCATATATTTTAATTTTATAAGGAGACCAAGTACATTTTACTATACTTAAACTCAATTTATATATATGGAAGAGGAGTAGAGTCCAAGTATGAGAGATCTAGGGTTTTTAAAGAGTTATACGTCTACTAAGAGGTGATGCATTCATCTGTTTCGATCAATCAAAGACTTAATTTAGGAGTGGTTGATTGAAAGTATAAAGGTTATCTTCTGAACATAGCTTTCCTTATGTAAATTTGAGGGCTTAAGATAAATCTATTGAAGTTGGTTCCATGACTCTGTGTGGGTGACAATTGCTACAGATAAAGTGCACATTTATTGATAAGAATGTCATCATGAGCACAAGGATGCGTAAGTTTTTTCAAATGGTTGGTTTAGTTTTAGAGTGGTAGACTCACCTAGTTGAAGGGGGCATTGAAGGTGTGCCCCTTGGGATGAGATTTTTTTTATCTAGGTAAGGGTTCTAGATCTTCTAATTAATTTCCTACAATGGAAGGGTATTGAGGGCTATGAGGGAGAAACTATGGGTTTTTTATATTGCCCATTATTGGAAATCCTATTTGTTAAGGGACTCTCAAAGGTCCTTATGTACATACACAATTCAAGAGGCTTTCCAAAGGAGATTATCTTTTTTATTAGCATACAAGAATGCTCTCATATCTTATACTGGTAACAACCACATTAATTTTATTAATGTGTCTCATTACGCTGCTAAGGATAAATTTCTAGGCACATACTATAGGGAAAAACATTAATATAAAAAGTATGTGCCTAATTTATGCCTATCGACGTAATCATACACATTAATTAAATTAATGTGGTTGTTGCTAGTAAGACGTGAGCACGTAGGCATATCTCCATAATAATAATAAATTAATACACAATTCATTATTATAATATTTGTTTTTTATTATAAATAGTAATTACAAATTAATATTGATAAATTAATATTTTAATCAATTATAATATTATAATTGATTATTTAAATAATATCATTAAATAAATACTATTAATTATAATCAAATATAACTATAAATACATTATTAATTATTAATATTAGTGTCACAATAATATTATATATTATAACAACTAGGGTTATATCATAATGAGTAGGTGACATAACCATTAGATTAATTTCTAGATTGTGATAAGTGTAAACATGAGCATTTGATCAATTTTCAATTCATGGTTAATATTTGACTTGACAAAGACTATGGTTGTATATAGAGATGGTTTATATATATATATATATATATATATATATATATATATGGATTTTGAAATTAATGCAGCCTTGTTTTGGATTATGATGTTCATTTAGGTTTATGTTGAATTGTGACATTTCATTGTGGTTATGTTGTATTGTGGTTATGCTTTTTAAAGGATTTTGTTGCATTATGAGATTTGTTACATCGTTTTGCAAGCCTTGCGTTTACTTATATCATTTCAACATTCATCAATGGTTATGATCCATTAGATCGTTTCTCCACTTTTTAGTGGTTTTGGGACAATGCCATGTTAATAAATCATTATGTTGAATGAAATATTCATGAGGGGTTATGTTGGATTATGATGCTCTTGTATGTTTATGATTCAATATGGTTGTGTTGCAAAATGTAATTTGTTGCAATTAATGAAGTGTTATATTGGACTTGGATTATATGTTCGTTGATGCTTTTGTTGAATTGCAAGAAACCTTTGTGGTTATGTTTTATTATGATTATGTCAATTAATGGATTTCAACTTATTATGATAATCATTATAGGGTTTTGCAAGAGTTTTGTTTAACTGTTTATTGGGATTTTTTTTCCATTTTGCGACGTTTATTAACCGCTATGTCTAATTGTGCTATTCATTGAACATTTAGTTGGGTCGTTAGATTTATTGATTGTCATGCTTCATTGTGGTTATGTTCCTTGGACAATTTTGTTCCATTATGCGGTTCATTAAAGTGTTTGTAGCAGTCACGTTTAGCTATATTTTGACTAGATTGTGCAATTTGTGCATGTGTATGTTGTATTATGGTTATGTTTGTTGATGTCTTTTATTTTATTACAATATTTAATGTAACATTTTTTAATGGAGGAGTTTAGTTACGTCAGACTATGACGTTGTTATATGTTTATGATTTAATATGGATGTGCTGCTTAATGTAAATTTCTCCAATTTTACATCAATTTTTAAAAGTTACTCATGATAATCATGATAAAGTGATGTAACGATGCAGGATTTTGGGATTTTGAAAATCATGCTTGAAAATGTTGAATTGCAACATTACCAGTTTTAATAAAATTATATATGTAGTCCAATGTAA
>LPNX010571091.1:228202-238434 GCA_001517045.1 Pseudotsuga menziesii
GTGAGAGAGAAGCATGGAGAGGGAGGGTGAAAAGAGATAGAGAAGGAGGGATATAAGTTGAGAGAGAGAGAGAGAGGGTATGAGAGAGTGATAAATGCACATACGGCTAGTGATTAATGGATAAGGGAGGCAAAGAGTGATGGAAGGAGGAATAGCGAGGGAGGTAAATATAAGGTGGAGAGACATGGAGAGGTAGAGGAAGTTTGTGAGAGAAGGGGAGACACACACCAATGCACACACACACACACATTTTGTGGGAGAGAAAAGGACAGGTGAGTGAGATAGAGAGAATGGGAGGGGTGAGAAATAGAGAGAGAGTGATGGAGGGAAGGATAGTGAGGGAGTTATAGAGAAGGTGGAGAGAGGTTATGAGAGAGGGGGAGTGAGGGAGGGACACACACCCACCCACCCACACACACACACACACACATATATAAGTGGGAGGGACAAACACACACACACACACACATATATATAGAGAGAGAGAGACTAGTACATGTGCACATTTTTCACACACACATCTAGTGTGATGAATGTAATATCAATTTTGTATGGAACAACTTGTAAGTCTAAATAAAATCAAAAGAAAACACATGAACTGACATCATTGAAAATCATGTGGATTGTTAGTATTAGCATTCCATTTCAGAGAAAAAAAAGAAAAAAAACATGTTTGGAGGAACTAATCCCATCAAATAGTAAATAAATGATAAAAACATATTGAATAAGGAAAAACATAACTTTAAACATCATCACGATGAAACAACACAAAGAATAAAAAGTGAATTGTGAGTTTTATACTATGAGCCAATAATGAAACACCTGATATTTAAAAGAGATCAGGTTTACCTTCACAGTTAGAATAACAATATCCCTTATATTGAACACCTTCAACCAAAGGGCACTCAGAAACCCTACCCCGAAAAAGTATCCTACCAAAAATAGCAAACAATTCATATTCATAATGCTACAATTTAATGGTTCAGGTGATTCTTGCCATAGAAACACAACATATTTATATCCTTTGGTTCAAGCATCCAGTATACCTTGCATGTAGTTATGTTTTCCTTCTTATTTTTCCAACAACCACCATTATTTTTCAAACATTCATTTGTTTCCATATCTGGTTTGGGAAAAAAAAAATTTACTCCATGCATTTAATAATGGATTTTAAAATGCCTTATTCTTGAAAATTCAAGGTATATAGCTATGCAACTATAATTAATCCATGCATAAATAAACTCACCTTCACTCAAGCAAATAGTTGGCTTAGTAGTTTCTTGAAAGCTTGCACAAATTTCCTTCAAGACAACCCCCTTGTCAAATTTTCTTGCAATTAGATTTAGAAGGATGTTAGTTTGTCACACTTTATTCTTTCATTTGTAAAATATAGAATGTATGAGAAGAAAGGATGCCAACCTCTATATTATCTGTTGTTAATAATAAGTGTGGGAAAAATAGTGACATCACCTCGAGATCCATGTCCAACCTATGAAAAACATAACACAGTGAACTTTCATTAACATACAACCTCTATAATACTAAGGGAATGAATGATAGCATGGCCACATCATATATGTTTAGAACATAAACCATACCAAGAATATTTAACAAATATGGAACAAATGATAGCAAAAGCTTCTATGATCACAACTCTCAGGTAAAATGGAAAGTAACAAATGGAATACATCTAGATTCTATTCTAACATGTGCATCTTGCTCTTGTTTCAAGATAGGGTTCTCTACATCTGCAGTTGGATCCCGCATGCATTTTTCTATCTTCTTGATATCCAAACCTGGAAAAAAAATGTGCTTCCATTGAACCAATAATCTAATAATGATCATTGGAACCTTTAGGTGTATTCTACAATAGTAAAAAATAATACTCACTAAAGGAAGAGTGGTTATAACTTGTAAGCCTTGAACAACTTTAAAATTACTGTGAATAATAGAAAGAAACACACCTAGAGGCTGCATCACATTTTTTGCACATTCCTTGTTGTACTTTTTATCTTTCATCAGACACCTAATATGGAAATCAATGACGTAATATCACCAAAACCAAGGGTCTATTACTTTCATTTTCAACTTTGAAGACACACAATTGCCTGATATTTTCAAGTACAACATCTTTACCATCATACCCCCGACTGAAATCTTGTTCTGGATCAAGGGTAGAGTATCTTCCTTGATTAATGCATTGAGCCTTGCATTGCTTACTTACAGCAAATGCTTGGGGCCAGTACTAGGTGATGTAGTGAGGGGTGAATTGTGTGTAACCACTTTTCTCAAGAAATTGAGAAGCTCCTTTAAAATTCTTTGCAAAGTCTAGTTGGGTATCAGACTTTTCCTCGCATTCATCATTGTTGTTTGTGCACAACTCATACTCCACCTGATCATATGGGTGAGGAATAGACTCCCTCCAATATATATTAATATTAACCATATCACCCTTGTTGGTAGCTACTTTCAGTTGGTCACCGAACTGTTTCACAATAAGAGCATAAGGAATGGAAATCTTCTGCAGATATTCAAACGTTGAAGTATCTTCTTCATGTGAATCCATAGTTATTAATGGCTCTTCCTAGTCATCAGAAACAAGAACAACCATTGCACCAAAATTCTGAGCGTTCCAAACTTTCAAAGAAAAATAACAATTTGCAAAACAACATATGACTCAATTAACACAAATCAAAGAATTTAAAGATGAAATCATCCAACGTTCAAATATACCAATGTGTAAAAAATGAGTAATAATACTATCCAATATTATAGAATCACAATTGCCAAAATCATTTAGGGTAAAATTCAAAATTGGAGTTATCTTATGGACAAGATTCCTCTCTAAATTTGTGTTTAAAATTTAGAATAAAACATCATAATGAATCCTCTCAACTTTGACCTCAATAATCTAAAGGACAACCACCAAATTAGAAAACACTAGAAACTATTTCATATCATGAGTAATTTCCCAAATTTCTTCCCAAAACTTAAAAATAAACTTTTTTACTTAGAAAAATAACTATTATAGGGACAAATGCTTAAATTTGTTATTTAGAATTGGCTTTGATCAAAGGAACAATGCTTAAATTTGTTTGTTTGCTAAATTTATTCCAACTAACTTTATAGTCTATAGATTATATCTCTATGTAAATCCAAAGCCCATTATTGCAAACACTTGCTGGAAAAATGACACTTGACATCTTTGCAATTGCACAGGGAAATATACATTTAACTTAAGTAACAACTAGTTTAGCTCCCAATCATGTAGTGGTCTGGATGCACAACATAGGTTAAACAAGGAAACTACTACAATTAGAAAGAAAGATAATTTATTTTAGAATAGAGGTTCCAAGACAAGATATTACCATAGTAAGTGCCAAACATTGAAACGTCTCATTCAGCCCAATAATATCATTCCAGACAGTATTTATAACCAATCGTAAGAAGTCATGCTTCTCATTTAATAAGCATAAAGTCACAATGTATCCAACATGTACAAATGCACATCCATTAAATTCATGCATATATTGCAAGGTATTAAGATGTTAGTTAATCATATACAAATAAACATATTAGCAATATAAGGAATTATAGACTGTTGCTCCTTTGTTTAGACTATTGTCCAGTAGTTGACAATAATTTCCTGCCACATCGTTTGTCTGCATACTTCACATATATTGGACAAACACCAACCAGTCATTGTATTTGTAGCATGGACTAACATACTCCATCAATTCAATTTTAGTGCCATATGACAACTTTATGCCATCCATGGAAAATAGCCACAGTCCATGTAAAGAGGATGGAGCAATGCGATAAGTCCTCCCATTGAGGAAGAAATCTGTGTCAACTTGGGGTATCTCCTTTGGTAGCCATCATTTGAAAAGATTTTTTATAACTTAGGGGAAACTCAATGTCACCCATGCACTCGTTATCATAACCAGATGATCCTCCTTCAGAAAACAAATTTCCACGTGTCTATGAAATTTTCTCCTTACCTTTTCACCTCTAGTTGATATGGACCTATTAGATATTGTATTAGACGTCTCGCTTTCAACCTATTCTATTCTATCTTCCTCACTTGAGGAATATAGATCCGACAAATACCTATTTGGTGGTACCTACAGTCATTAAAATTGGGTATTATTTATTGCATCCAAACATTATTTAGGTGCAAAATTGATTATTTTGGGTATTATTTATTGCACCCAATCATTGTTCCTGATAGGTTAGAACTATAGCTTCATACTGTAAAGTATATGTGATCCAAAACATCCTTTGGAAGATAGGATCCATGGTATGAGATAAATCCCAAGACATGAACCTGCTATAGATCAAGGAAAGACATCCATATCCATGCAAAGTATAGCAAAGGAGATAATCACATTTATTTGAAGAGTACCATGGGATGATATAGTAACTCTATGAATTGATTCTGAAATTTGTTTTACTATTTTGCATATGAGATTCATTTAATAGAATACCTGATGGATAGGATTCCATGAATAAATTATTCCTTGGGATTTTGATTTATGAGCATTGCTCAAAGCTAACGTTTGACCTCCAGAAGGTCTTTCAAATTTACTAAATGGAGCAGGTTCCCTTAATTTCAATTTATGTTAATTTTAATTTGTTAGAATTCTGAAAGGTGAGGTTTAACTTGGCTCACAAATAAGGGATCTTTTCTCCCATATTGATTTGAATTTATATTGCTATTTTTAATAAGTAAATAGGATAATTACACGTTCTAGGAGTTGCATTTGATCTTTTCTAAAAATAAGCAAATTTGATCCATCCTTAGTAGATCCAAATCAAATTCATATTACTATATATATATAATCACAACTCAACTTTGTAATAGGGGGGAATTTGAAGGAAATATGAAGAAATAGAATAAATCATCAGACCTTTTGGATTTCATTTGTCTCCTTCTTCTGATTGGGTTGACTATAATCAATGTGATAAAAATATCTATATGCATGTAAGATGAATCCTTATTTATGAAATAATTATTAATATTGCCTTGTTGTAGTTAAAATGGGATTCTATTGAGGAGTCCAATAATCCAAAATCCAAACCAGTGTTTTAGATAAGAGGATTTGTGGCAAGATTACTTATATTTGCATCCATTGGTGGTTTAATAAAAAACACCTCTTCCTCCATTCAAAATAACATAAATTTGATTTGGGTTTCCAACGATACAATAAAAGTGTTAGGCCTGGGTTAAAAGAATGGGTTAAAGCATTGGATTGTATAAAATGGATGTTTATCAATTTAAAAGTTGCAAGTGCTAACAATTGAATCTCATGTGTGGTTTTATTAGGACTTAAAATTTGACATAAGAGTTGGATTGAGGAGAATATTAAGAACCTAAAGTTATCATAATGTCACAAAGGAATTTGTTTGTCATAAAGTCTGCCAACTAGACTACAAGGTAGCAAGGTTTAGGCACCTCATAATTTAAGGATTTTTTTGTTGTTTTTTGGATAACAATAAAAAGCCAAGAACATAAAATCAAGTATAGAAAACAAATAATATGAAAAAATTCAAATAATGTATGTATAAGGACAAGATATAAAAGAAAGAATAAAATTTTCAGGATATAGGAGATAGCTTCAAATCATAATAATACAAAGAAAAAAACAAACAGTTTGTATTCACTGCAACATATGTAAAATTTAGGTGTTCAAAAATACATTTCAAATATCTATAAGAAATAATATTCATTCACCAACACATGCATTCATACAGAAAACATCCATATAAATAAAAAGTGCAGACAAAGGTTCAAACAGAACTAGATAACATTAAAACAATATATAGCTTTAAACCTAGCTCCCATAGATAATAAAGTCATTCATATCAGAAAAGAAGTCTTTACAAGGTCATAGAATTGTTCCGTACATAGGCTCCATGCATATGTCGACCCTCATGTGTCCCCCCACTGTTCAAACAATTTGTTTTACAATATATAGGAAAAGGTAGAACCAAAAGATTGTTTGTAGATCCACCTTTTTAGGATTAAGCTTCCAAAAATAGAAAAGTATCAATATTAAAAGATATAAGTAACTGAATATGACATGTGCCAAATCTATATTAACTTAAACATCAGATCAAAGTCTTCTAGCAGCTTCAACCAGTGTAGCTAGCCCATCCAACGCATGTGACTTCCTTTGTAATCTATTGCACTCTTTATGCATCTAACTCAACCTCCTTTCAAGTTGTTCTTTATCTTTAAGAAGCTGCATATTCTGTTATTGTACCATTTTCCTTCTCTTCGCTCCTTCATCTCTACCTGTATCGCCTCTGAGTAGTTTTTATTTACTTCCTGTTGTTAGATTTTTATCATTTAGTCAATATGATCTTAAGATCTTGTTTGAGAGAATAATATGCACAACGATAATCACCAAAGATAAGAGATACAAAGATTTTTACTCGGGGAAACCATAAAGGAGAAAACGCCACTACTTCCTCAAAGATAGAATGAGAACCAATGGAAAAAGTAAAACTGAAATATAGATCTACAACAATTGTTCTCTCTCTCACTTGTGAGAGAGCTACTCTTCTCTCACTCATGCGCTATAGATGAGTGTCTGTGTGTATCAAATAGATAGGCTCACTCTCTATTTATACTATTTTTCCACTTGGCAACTACTTACAAGAGCCGGCCTCACTAGGAGAGTCTAATAACCCTAGCACCCCTCAACTGTGGGTAATTTTTCCCCGAATTACAAAGGAGGGTTAAAATATATGAATTTACATGACTTGATTACATTAATTATTCTCCCAATAGGAACATCGGGGTAAAAAGGAATACAATATATAAAATATACAAGTGAATACATTATGAAGTTACAAATACATCAACACTACCTCTTTACTAGGAAGGTATTCTCTTGGCACAATTCATTAGCACAAGTCTTCATCAATGGATCATCATGATCACTGCTTCTGCTATCCCAAGAAAATGGTGTTATCTCTCAATTCTACTCGTCATAGGAAGTTCTACAGAGCTATCCCTTTTTCATGATGGTTGTTCACCTAGCCTCCATGTAGGTATTCATCGACATAGCCAACCATTTTTCATGTTGGATATAGTTCTACAAAGCCAACCCTTTTTCATGTTGGTTGTAGCTCTACAGAGGTAGCCCTTTTTCATGTTGGTTGTAGTTGTACAGAGCCAACCCTTTTTCATGATGGTTGTAGTCCTTTCCATCTACAAGGACTTCCTCTATAGAGCTAACCCTTTTTCATGCTGGTTGTATTTCTATAGAGCCAACCCTTTTTTATGCTGGTTGTAGGCATTTCCCTCTGCAAGGAGTTCTTCTACAGAGCCAGCCCTTTTTCATGCTGGTTGTAGGCCTCAACACTTACATCTAATCATGGGAGGAACCAATACTAACAACACATCAGAAAGGCACAAAACTTACATCTGACCATGGGAGGAACCAATCCTATGATCATGTCAGAAAGGCACACCACTTACATCTGACCATGGGAGGAACCAATCCTACCTCCTTGTTGTTGTAAAGGAAAGTATCCTATGGCTAGGGTTTAAGAGGCCATCAACGTACTGGGGTTGAAAGAGAGATGCACAATGTTCAGCAAGCATATATAAGCAATATCAGAGATGAGAAAGGTCCACACCTGACTAACTGAAGGCTGGTCCAAGATTTCTCTTCAATCCTCTTCTTGCTCCTCTCGCTCCAAGAGACCTGCAAAACAAGTTATACCTTCCTCAAACCATTATGACCACATATAAAACAATGATAATCAAATAAACATGGAATAAATGATCTGAATAACATCATCATATGATCATAAACAGATATTCAATCACACATTGAACAATGATTTGGGAAGAAGAAGGACATCACATCTTTATTAATCTTGAAAACAAGTACAAATATACCTTCTCTTCAAGTTTGGCACCTCACGAAACCTTGATCTGGTTCTGCTGTTTCTCTTCTCCAAAGAACTCAGCCTCCAAGCTCTGCAACACAAGGGGAAGACCTCCAGGGCAAAGGTGTGGGCAAAGAGAGTCCCGATTCCTCCAGCATAAAAATGCATAAATTCCAAGTCCCCCTTTCATCGACCTCCCTACCTCTATTTATATGCTTAAAGAAGGGATAGGGGCGAAGACAAAGTGGTTACAACTGAAGGAGTCAGTTGTATAACTACCCAAACTAATCCGAAAAGGCATGTTTTTATGTTTAAATGTTAAGAAACCTATTTGCGACTATGAAGGAGGACAACCCACGAATGACTCGTGAGTTTCAACAAGAGCAACCCGCAAATATAGACATTCGCGACTTGTAAAACACGAAACTCGTGTATGATTCACGACTATTCCTTAAGGAGAGTCATGAATACATAAACAAAACACATTTTAAGGGTATTTATGGGCATTTTCAGAATTTGTTGTCTTCTGGAAAGTTTTATCCAACTAAAATACCTTTCCAACGGTGCAGAAATGAGTTCAAACAGAGTTATAGAACTCAAGATATGGGTCCTCCAAGATAGGCGTTTTTTCAGTGACTTTCAATGACTTTCATGAAGTGTCGTCATGGAAATGTCGACATGCGAAAAAATCATGGGAAAGTGGTCACAGGAAGAGAAGTGTCATTTTGAGCTATAACAGATGCCCCCTAATGTGTGAGGTTAGAGGGGAAGACGATAACCGAAATACATTATAAAGGAAAAACTGAGTATGGAGAGAGCAGAGAATCCAAGATCAAAAGGCTCGAGTGAAGGTACCTGTAAGAGAGATAAATGTCAGAAAAACTGATCTCTGGGACATACACATCCATATACAAAACATCGCCATAAAGATACAGGCGGATCCAACATATGTATAACTGATGAAACTATCATGGTCGCTCAATATGAAAAAAGGCGCCATATCACATCTAAAGGAGCCATGGACACAAATGAACAAGGTGGAGCCATGCTCAACAATCGATCATAGCCACAAAAATACAAGGTGGATCTATGTCTCAGCAAAATGTCATATAAAGTATAACAAGGTCTTGCGCAACTTGGGCAATAGCAAAAGATGACAATGCTACTGTCAGCCCAAGGTCTTCAATCCACACCACCCAAAAAAGGTACGAATCCTAACCATGCGAATAAAGGAGACGACGTCGAACATGGAGGAAACTGTTTGATTACCGGTCAATAATGAAAACCGTTAACAAACACGAGGGAAACCACCATTAATGAAAATGGTCCCCAAGGTACCTAGTACATTCTAACAAGTGTAATTACAAGGACTTGAAGTCGAACACTTGAAGAATCCATCGAGTAGGAGACATTAAGGTATCCCCACTACCCAATAGCGAGGGAAATTGTCATCGAGGACAACAATTCCCAAGGTACTGTCATAAAACATTAAATCTCATCCCCAGAGCAAGATGTCTTGTAGTCGATAGGAAGAGATCCGTTGGAAGGAAGGCATCATGACATCCTTCATCATCCAACATGAGGAATTCAAAGACTAATTGGATCTAGAATTGGTACTGAATTTCACGACAAGGAACGTCGAAGACATGATGTAATGAATTGATACCAGGGAATGGCCGACACAAAAGGTCAAGGAAACTACAGAATGGCCGACAAAGGTTTAATCCTTGAATAGTGAGCACGACACAAAAGTGACTTAGGCAGCTTTTGACACAAAATAGGACCAACGAAACAAATTTGCAATGTAGGAGACATTGACAGATTCCCCATATAATTTGGAAAAGAGACCAACTGGAGGAGTAAGAAACTCTGAATTAGGATAAGGTCAAAATACTAGGACCTAACTGTTGATAGACTCAACACTAGTGCTTTGTTCAAGGAAACAAGACTTGCTGCCATGATGTAAAAAGACATGGAAATAAACCTTCCCCTTCCCCTCTTTCTTGTAAAGGTTTAACGAGTCCAAGAAAGCAAACTCGGGACCATCTTCATTTTTTGACAAGCTCGAAGAAAAGAAAGAAGAATGCTTGATAAAGCACTAATTCGTGGATTTTACGAGCCCGAACTAGTACATGCTCGACGGTGTTTTCATAGTTTAGAGAGTCTAAAAACTCCAAAGAAGACTCCAGGGGGGTCCTTTTTTGTACAATTTAGTCTCCTGAGTCCGAAAAAGTATAAAACATACCAAAGAAGAACTCTCTTAACTTCCGAAGAAGAAAAGGTGCACCTTTTTCGTACTTAGTCAGGAAGGTCCGAAAAAGGTTAAA
>LPNX010571111.1:0-15242 GCA_001517045.1 Pseudotsuga menziesii
TTCCAGTTTACTTTTTGTTTAATCGAACTGCTACTAAGGATTCCAGATTCCTTAGTAGGTGCTCATCAGCACAAGCTAGGGTGAAAACCCTAGCTACAAGTACCTATCTAAATGTTTGGAATGTCAACAAGTGAAGGATGAGCATCAACATCCAACAGGTTTGTTACAACCCTTACCAATTCATGAATGGAAATGGGAGGTAATTTATCTAGATTTTATCACAGGTTTTCCATTAACTCAAAAACAAGATGATTCAATTATGGTTGTAGTCGATAATTTAAGCAAGTCTGCTCATTTTATACCTGTGAAATCGACTTATAAGGATGCCAATGTTGCAGAAATATTGCTGAAGGAAATATTTTGACTTCATGGAGTGCAAAAAATGGTAATTTCTGTTAGGGATGTCAAGTTTACATCAAAATTTTGGAAATCATTGTTTGCAAGGTTGGAAACCAAGATAAACTTCAACACTAGCTATCACCCTGAAACAGATGGACAAACAGAACAAACAAACCAAGTCAATGTAATATCCACCAACACACAAACATTTTATGTAATAGTTATTTTATTATTTTTATTTTTTTGGTTGGTTCACAAAAGCAGTGATGGGTCCATGGAGGAGAAACGTAACTGAAATGCTATGCTTGGAATAAAAATATGAATGATAGGGACATCCACGTTGAATGAGAAATTATGTATGCGAGAGTGGGGGACGTGGCAGGTCATACTCAGGCAGTTGTACCAGGCGTGGGAAGGATAGTATGGCATTAGACCCACTCTAGGGAAACAATAATGCAGTGTAACATAGATCCTGTGGGATAAAAAATACCTAGACAAAGAAAACTATAAAAGGGGAAGGAGCCTGGAAAAAAGGGGGTTGGATGGCTGAGCACTCTATGTTAGGCAAGCTGAAGAAAACACTATGTGTGTAAGACAAGAGATTCCTCACTGGAGAATTGGACTGAGTTTGACTGTCACCACTCTTGGCATGCATAATTAGCTTGGGGGTGATTAAGGATAGAGGAAACCTCTATTCCTAATATATGGTTAGGTGGAACATAGTTGTTCCCTTTTCATTGCGGATTGTGTTCCGAGTAGGTTTGAATATTGGGATTGTTTATGCCCTTCTAATAAATTCATAGTATGATGTTATGGGTAAATATGTGTTTTCAATATCGATGAAATTTTGGTTACTAGTTTTAGGTTATTAATGAAAACATTGCTTACGCGCGAATGTATGCTCATACTATGTTGATTGAATGTGAAATACATTCGGTATGTTTGTTCTATTGGGTTAAAATGTTTAATTATTGCATGCTAATGAGTCCCCATCATAGTGGTTATGTGCTTGGATGTGGTTGATTTTATTGTTTCCCGTGTTTATATTTGGAACATGTATTGTTTGTGGTTGATTTTATTGTTTCTTGTGTTTTAATCTAGAACATGTATTGTTTCCTGTGCATATATCTTGAACATGTATTGTTCCCTATGTTTATATCTCGAAAATATTGGTTTCCTGTGATTGAATAATTGGGAATGTATGGTTGCTATAATGTTGGTTAGCCTGGAGCCAGAGTGTATGCTAGATAGCTTACCAATGCCTCCATGAAGGATTCAATGCATGAAGAGTACCTTGGATAAGTTAGTACTACTAGGTTAAAGACTTGGAGTATGAAAAATGTGATTTATAGCCATTTTGTTGCATGTGTTCATATCTGGAATAGGTACTGGTTGCTCAAAGGATTAGGGTTTTGGGGAATGTTTTTCTTTTTAGTATTCCAGTTTTTATTAGACCTAGAAGGATCTCTGTAGGAAATATCATTTGAACAATGATGCCCTGCATTGGTAAGATGGTAACTTAATTGGTGAAATATTGGTGTCAGTAAAGTGTTAGCTGCATGTAGTAGGAACTCCTTTGATTGATAAGCTCAGGGAATGTCTATAGGTATACCAATGTTTGCTTCCCTATTGATGAAATGATAAAGAATAGTCTTAAGTTTGTTAGTGAAAGTAATGCATAGGTGCTGGTGAAGTTCATGGATAATACTTATAGTTAAGAATGAGATTGCTACACTTGTAATTTTCTCCCTGCAAGTTTCAAGACTGTGGAAATCCCTTATTTTATTTATGAATGGGATGAATGTGTTGAGAACTTGTCATAGACTTCTAGTAGTGTTTATTGTGGTTAAAATTGTTCTTGTATTTTGCATTTGATTATGCCTGGGTTTTTCCCATTGCATTTACTCAAGTTCTAGAAGACCATAAGTCTAGTTTAGAAGTCAAAATGCAGTTAAGTTGAAGTTAAGTCATACTTTCCCTACTTCTTGAATCTGTAGCAGAAGGTGGAAGTCAAAAAGTGGAAATGTAAAGTTAAGTCTTAAGAATGGTAAGACTTCCGCGATCTGCACGATGGAAAGAGGAAAGTGGAAAGGTTAAGTAAGGTCTAAAAGGTGTTAAGTCTTTCACGATCCACAAAAAAAAAATAGAAAGTAAAGTTAAAGTCTTAAGGTTGTTAATACTTCCACAATTTGCATAGCTGAAAGCAGAAAGCAGAAAGAAAGGATTATAGTCTTAAAAGTGTTAAGAATTCCATGATTCGTGATTTACATCGCGGAAAGCAGAAAGAAGAAAGGAAATGTTAAGTCTTAAGGATATTAATACTTCCGTGATCTGCGCAATGGAGAGTGGAAAGAGGAAAGGGTAAGTAAAGTCTTAAAGAATGTTAATAATTCTGTAATCCGTGATCCATGAAGCGAAAAGCAGAAAGCAGAAAGGGTAAGTAAACTCTTAAAGAATGTTAAGACTTCTGTGATCCATGATCTGCACAGTGGAAAGTAGAAAGAAAGGTTAAATTCTTAAGGATGTTAAGACTTCCACATTATGCTATCCATGCAACGGAAAAAATAAAGCAGAGGGAAAAGATTGAATTCTTAAAAAATGTTGAGGCTTCTACAATATGTGATCTTCACAACGGAAAGTGAAATGTAGAAGAGAAAGTTGAAGTTAAGGTGTTGTGTCTGATTTCTGAGTTCCGCAGTAGAAGGTGGAAGCGCATAAAAGCTAATGTTGGATTTTGTTTTTCCCTATTTACAAGTTTTGCAACAAAAGGTGCAAAATGGAAGTGCGGAAGGTGGAAGGAAGAAAGGCCATTAAAAGTTCCTTCGCACGTATGATTTTCCGATTTTTGAGTTCCAAAATGTAGAAGGTGGAAAGTGGAAGTGCGGAATGCGAAAGGCAGAAAGGCAGTTAAAAGTTCCTTCACACATTTGAGTTTTCAATTTTTGAGTTTTGAAGTGCGGAAGGAAAAAAGCGGAAGTGTGGAAGGTAGAAAGGTTGTTAAAATTTCCTTCATGCATTTTAGTTTTCAATTTCTGAATTTCGAAGTGCGGAAGGTGGAAATGCCATTAAAAGGTCCTTCACACATTTGAGTTTTTGATTTCGGAGTTCCGAAGTAAAGAAGGTGGAAAGTGGAAGTGCAAGAGGTGGAAGGCAGAATGGCGTTAAAATATCCTTTTCACATTTGAGTTTTTGATTTCCGAGTTTTGAGGTGTAGCAAGAGGTAAGTGGAAGTGCAGAAGGAGGAAGGCAAAGAGGCCATTAAAAATTCCTTTTCACCTTTGAGTTTCCTATTTCCGAGTTTCGAGGTGCAGAAGGAAGAAAGTAGAAGTGAGGAAGTGGGAGGGTGGAAAGTGGATAAAGAATTTCATTGTTTGTTGTTTTTTCTGATTTCCAAGTTCCACAGTGGAAGCCGGAAGGCAAAGTGTGGAAAGGATAGGTCCAATGCGGAAATGATCATTCTGGTCACCAAATGGATCTGTCAAGGGCAGAAACAACCTCCCTAGTTGCAGAAGTGGATTTAAATGTAGAAGAATGAATTTCCTTGTGGAAATGATTATTGGTTATTTTTCTAAAGCTTAAAGTTGAATATTTATGAAGGTTATAACACAAAATTCCTATGAAAGAATTATACGGATTTTTTTTAATATGCATTTTCAGGTCATATGGGTATGTTACATATGGTATCAGAGCTACAGGTTTCAACCATGTCACCTATTGGGAACATCTAGTTCTGTTGCATTATGGAGAAACTTTGTTCTAACCATAAAAGTTTTGTTTGCAATGTTTAAAACAAAGACACATGTTTCAACCTTGTCTCCTTTTGGGAAAATCTAGTTCCGCTGGAGGGAACCAAGGTAATAACTACCTTTTGCTAAATGATAATCATCTTTTGATCGATGATTCTTGGTTATATACCCTAGTTTTGTATTAAATGGATGAATTCTAACCAAAGTATTCTAATGGGTGTATATGATGGATGAAGAGTTGATTGATATATTATTAGGGATGATTGTATGATAATCAATGCATGTATGGGTGTCCTCTATGGACATTGGATGATGGATACAGGACTAAGGACGTAAAATGCCACAAATTGATAACAGGGTATGCACAGGGGTCACTGTATGAATTATTTTAGTTAATGAATGAGGGCTTCTTGAATGATTTATGAGAAGTATTGTCCCTTGTAATGAAGTGAAAGAGATCTGTTGTTATAACCATTTTTGAGTCTCAGTTAGATGAGGATTATTGCATATAACTTAGCTGTGTATGATGTAGTGTTTTAGGTGATCTATGGAGATATATCCCTTGGGGATGGTATCAAGTGGTTGTACTGAAGATGAACTGCAGGTATGATCATCAGATACAAAAGATGCAGAATGTGGTACTAACACCTTCATTAGGAATATAAAATAGATAGGGCATAGTTCCAAGGAGGATGTGTTTCATACATGCAATAGTACATAATGGAAAAATTAGTAAATTTTTAATTGTACACCAAAACCACCATTGATATTTACTGTTGTCTGTGATATTAGGGTCGATGGCAATAATTGCAGGACCAAGGGCATAGAAGCCTTGTTGGAATGATAGTGATACCATGCAGATGACCAAGATCCTTTTGAAAAAGTTTAGGACAACAACTATGATCAAAATGTTGGTGTAAGGGTTGCATAGCCCTGGTAAGAGACCAATCGATCAAGTAACATCTAGAATTAATGTGATTTGTTATGCTACGATATGATGGCAATATGCTATTATCAATTAAATCTATTGCATTATGGTAGACCATAGTAGACAATTGATAACGTCAAGAGAATTCTATGTAAGTATGAGATTTTCCAGTTCTGAAAACAACATGTATCTGTGATAGATGCAAATATTGATGCTATACAAATCCATGATTTAAAGATGGTGATAGATGTAGGTACCCAGACCTGGTAATGGTAGTGATATGAGAAGGATATTCTACGTATAAAGATGAGGAAATGGCTTATGAAGTAAGTATGTACTTTGGGTACATGGATTCTGGAAGGATGTACCCGAGGTACATAGCTTCCCCCGGCTAGCTAGGCACCAGTATGCATCACTGGGGACGCCCAGGCATAATACATCTGGTTGGAATTCCTTTCGCACACATTCACACAGTGTAAGGGGACTGTCATGGGTGTTGGGACTCCATGTAGAAAATAATCCCTAGATATAATGGTGTCTGGAAATGAAACACTTGAGCTTGGTAAGACAGAGCTTCCATTGACCACCCAAAAGAGGTGTTAGACTCTAGAATGTAGCTACCATGGAGCATCGAAATAGGTGTTTGGTTCTGTAGTATCAGTTGAGTAATATGTATATAGGTTGAGAAGGTATGCATATGAACTTGTAGTTCCATGAGGAGATGACCCTTAGGTATATCTATACTCATATTAGGACTTCTAAAAGAAGAATGCGTCCAAGGAACGCTTGGAGCTTTGAGGCCAAGGTATGTGTGGGTATATACAAGCTGCATTTGGTTAGTCCATGGTTGTGATATACCTACTCCATTTGCAAGTCCTTTAAAATCTAAAATGATATCTTTATTAGCAGTTATGAGATCACTTCATGAACTTCTATGAATACAAGGGAAATAATTGCATGTTAAAAGGTAGTCAGGTTTGATGGAATGCTCCGTTGAAAGGGAAAAATGGTATGGAGCATGATTGCGAAATCACGAGTGTTATATTTTATTTGCATAAATAAGGTAGAAATACCTGTAAATTTTATTTACACATATAAAGTAACTGTATAGTACTGCGTGTTGCAATTTTGAGGATCATTGTAATACCTACGATGAAAGAATGGTATGCATGGATGCTCATAATTGCTTGGATGCTTGGAAGTTTCTGATTGTAGGTAGTATGGGCATGTCCCATAAAGTAAAGACCAAATCTACCATGTGTAAAGACAAAACATTATGAGAAGGGTCTCATGACGGTGGAATCTAATTGTGAGCAGAACATATATGTAAATTTCAGTTATGAAATTTTGCCATTCAAGAAATGTGTTAAGATGACATGTTATGTGTGGATGTCCAGGTTTTGGGAAGCAAAGTGTAAGTGATAGGGGTAAGAGATTCCACTTACCAGAGCCAAACAATATGAGGAAGTGCCAAACGATGAGCCAAAAAATATGAGATCCAACTTGAATCCAACATGTTCCACATATAAACAGAGGCAACAATACATGTTACAGGTATAAATATAGGCAACAATACATGTTCCACACCTAAACATAGGAAACAATACATGTTCCAGATATAAACACAAGAAACAATAAAATTACATGAATCCAACATGTTCCACATATAAACATGTTCCGCTAATACGCTGAGCTCTATGTTCTCCAGGTAGGAAGGTGTTCACAATTTTGTGCACACAATTCTGAAATAAAATAGTAATTCAAATTCACCAGATAGTTTATCGACCACAACTTTACCTGTAAGCGACTATTGGGCCATATCTTCAAATTGCCTATGGTCTTGTCTACACTTGATCAGTCTGTTACGACATTCTTTCTGGGATAACATTGTCCTATTTCTTCCCAAAATAAGGGCAGCCCTCTTTTGACTAGAGGATTAAAAAATGAAGAAAATTCATTAACCTGCTTGTGCATGAAGTTCCACTTTGCTTTGACCATATTCAAGTGACGGTGTTTGTTCACCACTCTCCTAGCCCATGTGATAGACAAAATTATTTCTTGGATATTCCCCCGTCTTATGTATTCTTCAATTAAATTGTTCAGAAAAGTGATTTCCACCTCAGCTGTGTCCGTGGGCCTTTTGTTCAAGTCTTTCTTTGCCATATGAATGTACTTTTTTGCTTCCTGTGTAGCACCATATTTGTCCTGGATAAAATCCAAGTAAGGTCGTAACTTTTTTTCCTTTGCTATTATCATATCCCAGATGAGGTGTTTTACCCCTCGTAAGGATGCTTGGTCAGTGACTTGCTTTGTCAGCTTGTTGTTCTTGTCCTCCAATTATTTACAATGGTCTTCCAGCTTCTTTCTTATTTCTTCCTTGAGATCAACCATATCCATCATATCCTTATTTTTTTTTCTTAGACCGGTGATTTCTAGAGCCTTGATACTTACTTGAGACATGTCTTGAGAAAGAGAGTCTTCACTAGATGCCTAAGAAGATGGGATCATTGATACTGGTTGTCCCTGATTCTTTTCTATCATTTCCTGTAACTCTTTTTATAACTCTGCTTTCTTTTCTCCAAAAATATATTCCTTTTTGGCCTAGAGCTCTACATCTTTCTCCCAATGTTTGTCTTTCTCTTCATATTTGAGTAATATAGAGTTGCAATTGATCAATTTGGTGTCTAGGGATTCCTTCTCTTTCTCAATTTTGGTCAGTTCAATGGTTTGTATGAGTTGGGTAGCTGGGATGTCTAGCTTTCTTTTTAATAGTTCAATTGTGCTCTCCTTGTCTTTTAGTAACTTTTGTGTGGCAACACCTTTGTCTCACTGGTTGTCTGCTACCAATATATCCCCCTGGAGCTTCTCGATCTGGACTTGGTGAGCTGTATTATATACCTTCTCCTTTCAGAGCAGTTCCTCAACCCTTTTCTTACCGGCTGTTAATTTGGATATCTGCAATGTAGCTTGGAGTAGGTCAATATAAATGATATCACATATCCCTCTATGTAAGCGAATCATATCAGTTTTGGGAACCCTCTTTGGATCCACCTTCATCTTTGTAGTAGGGCTTTCACCGTTGCTACAGGAAGGAACAACTCCCTTTTGTATATAGGACAAAAGGGTAGGGTTCCTATGAGGATGGAATGAAAACAAAATAAATCCCTGCAAACAAGGTTAGGGCCTAACTGTAAAAACCTTGCAAAGAACTGTTAGAAGATGAAAGAGATGCAAGAAATTGAAAGCAACCTGCAACAAAACATTAGGAAAATAACCTACAAGAAAAAAATATGTTAGAAAAACTACAATGTAAATGAAGCAAAAGACAAATATACCTTCTCTAGGAGGAAATGGGCCACCATGCCCTAGATTTGGGAGCACCTCTCTTTGGAATCGGAGCTTTGGCTCAATGGAGGAATAGAGGAGAGGGAGGGTGAATGACTTGAGAGGAAAAGGGTCTCAAGTAAATCACATGGGCAGCATAATGATAGGGAGATGAGAAGTGATTTGAGAGTGACCCCCACACCTCTATTTATACTTTTTCTTGAGATTTTTAGGGTTTAAGCCCCTGGTTGGGGCTTTAGCCCCTTTTTTGGGATTTTAGCCCCTTTCGCCCAATTCCTAGCTCCTTTGGGGGTTTTAAGCTCCTTTGAGGGGTTTTAGCCCTTTTTTGAAGGTTTTAGCCCCTATGAGAGCTATTTTGGCTCTTTTTAGGGGTTTTAAAGTTGTTTTGCATATTTTTGAGTCTTTTTGAGGGTGTGGGGGTCAAATGAGGGTCACACATAGATGTATTTGGGTGGTGTAGGTCATGTAGAGCTTACTGAGGGATTAGCACATAGTTGTAGGGGCCCGCTGATGGTGAGTCAGAGTCTCTATGGTACAAATTTGCTGCATCAATCATAAATCTATGTAGAAGCACGGTTGGGGCTTCTGAATACTGTCTCCAATGCAACCCGAAAATCAAAGGGACATGAACATGTTGGGATCCATCAAATAGACTCATCAATGTGCTAGAGTCAGGTGACATCTGGGGTCTTTGACCAAATATTGCATGGACCAATACCCTGTACGAATCTCAACGATGCGATGATTTATCTAGAGTTGAGCACGTGAGAAACAACCATCTCAAGAGGCACTAAGGACTCCTCTCAAGTGTTCCAATGAACTCATCAATGAGGTTAATGAAACCAGGATATAGGGACCTTTGGTTCTATCCTCTGGAATACATGTGTTGTCGTTGGTAGAGGGAGACCTGTCCTTGGTTAAGGAAATGGTGTTTCCTTGATGAGAAGCGCGAGGGAGATAACCGAAAGATGTGAGATAATTTGAGGAATGACCCACTGAATGGGGTGGGGGGGAAGGGGAAGGAGTTGAATAGGGGCAGAGGGAGTGTAGTGGACTCAAACTTCATTTGTTCATAGTATGACGGTAGGGCAGACTAGGAAACAAATGAAATTGAATCATGGGAGAGGGATCATAGCTGTAATACTAGAAATGTAACTACATATGGGAAATACTTGGGGGAGATAGACACTTTTTGATATTGATGGGATCCAAGGAAGACACATTGCAGAGTAATCTGAACAAAGGTGACCCAAAGTGGGAATGTTTCCAAACTGTTATCTGTGGGGTGGTGTCTAAAGAAACCATTGTGGTACGATCTCGTGGGTATTTTGCGAGCCCAAGAAAGTAAATTATTGATGGTGCTTTCAATATTAGAGAGTATGAAAGCATGAATAAGACTCCAGTGGGGGCTCTTTTTTGTTGGTAGTCTCCTGTGCCTAAAAAAGGATAAAAGTATACATAGGAGAGCACACCCATCCTTTAGGGGATGGGAGAATTCTTTATCGTTGGTATTCCAATTAGGATGGAAAAGGTTAAACCTACACTGACTAGACGGTCATTCATATACTTTTAAGAGCATGACCGAAACCAAGTTTGCTCGACAATATTTTCTTGATGAGAAGATTGGAAAAGAGCTTAACAAAAACCCATGGTGATATTTTACGTAAAGTTAGGCCCCTTTTCCTGAGAAAGCATAAAAGGATCCAGAGGGAAATGGTCTTGGCTTGAATGTGCCAAGGTGGTCCTCTTCATTTGATGGTCTACATAGTCCACAAAAGGAGATAAACAAGATGATGTAGACGCCCTTTCCTATACTTTAACGAGCGGGGAAGAAAGAAGCTGCGCTCGACAATATTTTCATTCTTTTAGGAGTCAGAAAATATCTTAAAAGAAACTCCAGTATGGTCAATCGATCGAGAAGGCACTGGTGGTGCCCCCATGTCGGGAGAGTGGACAGTGGTCCAAAGGTCATCCATGTAGTATGGATGGAGTAGGTGGCTCTTAAACATACCAATACATGCATGGGATATATTGCGGCAGAGGCACATGAGTCGGTGTGACAGAGGCATGCAAACCGAGGTGGCTCTTGGATAGAGGTTAGGAGAGTCGTGTGTAAGTTGTGGTGGACAGACTTGACTACATGTGATGTTAGTGCAAGTCTGGAGGCGGTTATGTGCTGAATGCATGCAAAGGAAATGATTCGTCCTCTGGATGATGGTCTGGAAACCCACATAAGGTGTGGAGGGCGGATTAGATAGCTATATGTTGAAATGAAATGACGCACCTTCTAGGAGGTGGCCCGAAGTCCTGCATGAGTTGCAGTAGGCAGGTGTGATGCAAGTATAGGTCTGGAGACACTTACATCACCATGTGGTATGTAAACTGAGGTAACTCTCGGGAAGTAGGCCCAAAAATTAATTCTAAAACATTAGACGATGGTCTCATTAAGAGATAAAGGATGAAATTTTGAGCCCAGAGGTGTGAGGGGTGTCTAGAACAGGTTCTAGGTAACTTTGGATTAGTAGCTAATGGTGCCCCCCTAACTTGTGGGTCTCTTATTTGTGGTAGAAACATTGGAAAACAAAAAAGAAAAACAAAGTGACTCATTGGTGATGTTAAGCGTAAAATCTCTTGAGGTAGAGCCCATTACAGGGGTTCTCCAAGAGTTGTCCATTAGATTCAATAAGGGTGTATGCCCCTTTACCGAGGCAACAGTGGATGACGTATGGGCCGTACCACATTGACTCGAAATTTTCTTTTCCCAACTTGTCATTGGGTTGGTCATAGACCAGAACCATATTGCCTTCACTAAAGGTGCGAGGGTGGACATGGGAGTCATAATGGGCCTTTGACCTTGTTTTCGTTGCTTCGATGGCTTGGAGGGAAGCTTGGCGGTCTTCTATGATTTGCTCAAGTTGGAGGAGTCATTCTTCTAAACGTGAAGTATCAGGGAGGAGTTCTACCATGAGGCAGAGGGATGGGATCTAGCACTCTATAGGGAGTACTGATTCAACACCATGTACTAGGCAGAAAGGGGTGAAACCGGTTGCGGTTTTTGTGAACATGCGATAAGCCCATAGGGCGAAGAACAACATGTGATGCTAGTTGGTTTTATGATTTCCTACCATCCTTTGGAGCATTGTTTTAATGATTTTGTTTACTGCTTTAACTTGGCCATTTCCCTGGGGGTAGTAGGAAGATGAGTACTGGTGTTGGAATTTCAACATGGTTGAAATCTTAGTCCAAAAAACGTCTTCAAAGTGCTTACCATCGTCTGAGACCGACTGTTTAGGAACACCAAATCATGAAATAACATGGCTAAAGAAGAAACGTGTTGCCGTTTCACTTTTGTAATCAAATATGGGCATGGTCTTGACCCACTTAGTGAAGTAATCAACTGCCATAATGATGTATTTATGACCGTTGGCCGAGTCAGGGTTGATTGTCATGAAGTCGATTGCCCATTTGCAGAAGGGACCGACTGTGACTATGGGGTGTGATGGTGCAGGGGGGTTTCTTGCCTTTGGGGTAAAGAGATGACACCTGCGACAATGTTTGAATGCCTCTATGCAATCAACAAAGATAGAAGGCCAGAAGTAGCCAGCTCATAGAATCTTTTTGGCGGTTGTTAGACTAGAAAGGTGTCCTCCACAGGCTCCACTATGGAAGTCATTAAGGATTGTCTTGGACTCATCGTGGGTGAGGCACCGACACAGGATAGTATCGATGCCTTGACAATATAGGAAATATCCAATCAACAGGTGGAAAATGGCTTGATGTAGAATGCATCTCCTATCCTCATGGTTTAAGTGCGTTGCAAACTTCTGTGTTCATATAAATATAGAAGGATTTCCCCATACCATGGGTCCTCCGTGGATATGACGAATAAGAAATCATCAGGGAGGTCATCATTGGGTGGTGGTGACGTGGTTTATGGGGGAAGATATGTCATAAGCATGGCCAGAATGAGTGCCTTTGTTCTTTTTGGGGAAATGAATTCTAAGTCAAATTCTTGGAGGATGACTACCCACTTGGCCACGTGACCTTATAGAAGGCGATGGATTAAGAGGTATCGCATTGGGTTTGAATCAACCATTACACGAGTATGGTTTGCAATGATGCAGTGGTGCAAATTTTGAGATGAGAATACGACAGCGAGGGCCAATTTATCCTCGGGTGATTATCGTAGTGGAGGGCCTGTGAGCCTTTGACTGACGTAATAAATCACGTGCTCATGGAGAGCATCGTCTTCCTGGACCAAGACTCTAGCAATGGAATTTTCTGAGGGTGACACATAGAGAATGAAGTCTTAGGTGAAGTCTGGTGCTGAGAGTAATGGTGTAGAAGCCAGGGCTTGCTTGAGTACATCAAATGATTCATATGCTTGCTGATCCCAAACAAAGGGGATTTTTGTGTAGAGCAGGTGAATGAATCCGTGGGATTTTGTTGCATACTCTAGTACAAAGCAGCAAAGGAAGTTGGCCTTGCCTTGGAGGTTCTGTAGTTGGTGCTGTGTTTTTAGCGGGGGGAGATCAAGGATAGCTTGAAATTTGAGGGGATCAACCATTATCCCTTTGTGGGATGCGATGAAAACCCGAGTAGATGGCCTGCTATGACACAAAAAATGTACTTTAGGGGACTTAGGAGAATTTTTTACTTGCAGCATCACAAAAATACTTGTCGTAATTCATCTATATGTTGTGCTTGTTTTGGTGATCGAGCAGTAAGGTCATCTAGGTAGAACAATATGATATGGATTAGGTCATGGAGACAATATGAAATGGCACACTGGAAGGTGGCTCCAACGTTCTTCAGGCCAAAGGGCATCACTCGACAGGAAAATGTGCCCCACAGGGTTGTGAATGCAGTCTTGTAACGATATTCTTTCCAGTTCTGGATTTGGTTATATCCAAAAAATCCGTCCATGAAGGAAAAGAGCTCATGTCTGACGCATGCATCGATAATATAATCAATGAAGGGTGTTGGGAAGTTGTCTTTGGGACACGCCCCATTTAGATCATGGAAGTCTGTGCAAATGCGGATTGTAACCTATTTTTTATTCATGGGAATAGGATTTGAAACCCAAGTGGTGTACGTAATGGGGTAAATGAAGCCGATAATGCGCAGCTTCTCAATTTCAGCTTTGACTGCGACAAATTTGGAGGGATGGATGGGCCGTTTCTTTTGGCACACAGGGTTAACATTGGGCCATGTGTCAATGTGGTGTTCCACAATGGATGGATCTAACCCAGGCATTTTAGTGTAGGACTAGGAAAAGATGTCACGAAATTCTTGGAAGAGGACTTTGTAGGCAGTAACTTCTTTCAGGGAGCAGGATGCCCCCAGCATGATTTATTCAAAAACCTCAGGATTGGTTGAGATGTTGATTTTGATGGTTGGTGAGATGTTGACCATGTTCTCTTCTTCGAAGGAATCTAGTGTTGGAATGGGATTTTTGAACCAGTCGACTTTCCCATGAATGAAATCTTTGGTTTCCATGGAAAACTAGTCAGACTGCGACACAAGCTCTCCGGGGAGGAAGAACAAGCAATGGTGCATGTCATCCCATGGGTAGTTCGGGGTAGTTAAGGCTTCAAGTATCTCCTCATCATTGCTGAAGCAACAAAGAGACAGGTCTGATGGACCGTCGGTGATGGTGGAGACAAGAGGGTCTATAGAAGTGGACATCATGTAAATGGACATGGTGTTTGAAGAAGGAGGTGGGGGATGGATTTATTCAATCAGAGTGATCTCAGATTCAAGGGAATGTTGTCGAAGGTTGGATATTGCCATTTGAAACTCAGAAAAGTCCTAGCAATGGTGAGAATAGTGTCCATACAATCCACAAAGGGCACAAGCATGGTTTTTTCTCAATGACGTGTTCCTCACTATTGGCCCGCTTGGGAGTTCAACCACGGGGAGGTTTTTCGTTGTATCCATGGCATCCAAATGAACGTGGATTACGGGAATATCAGGGCATTTTTGAGTTGGATGTCCTTGTTCTTCATAGACGTCACAAGGCGGGGTCTATCGAGGTTTACCGGTAGGTTTTGCATTTTCTCCCTTGGTCCTTTTTGGGTGGGGCGGTGTGGGTGCGGGTGTGGTGGTTGGTTTTTGCGGGCCTAGTGGAGGATGAGATTTGAATGCAATGGGTTTCACGGGGGTTAAGACTACCTGGGGCATTAGTGGTTGGGTGGGTGGATCAAGGTACCATAGGGGAATCCCTAATTTGAAATTGGGTAAGTTTAAGGTAGCCATTACTGGCTTACGCATGACTCTAGGCGGGGGAAAGAGGAAGGGAATTGTGTGGAATGGGTTGGAGCTTAGACAACTCCCTGATGGTTGCATGTGGGGATGATGTTGTGGTGGTGGCTTGTTTAAATATTGTATCTTCGAAGAATATTATATATGTATCTTTTTGTGGTCCCCGATGGTCCTACTGGGAGAACCACTTGTATTACATTGTACCCCGATGCTCCTAATCAGAAGAACTAATAAGAGTCATGAGGTAGTCCCCTCTAATTGTAAAGGTGGGTCATCAGTACCCCACTGTGGTTACTTGAGCCTACGTGTGTAACTTGAGCCTACATGATTTAACTTGAGCCTACATGTCAAATGAGTTAACTTAAGTGAATAGATGAATATAAATAGAGGTGTAGTGCTCCTCATTTGTGACACACACACTTTCACTTGTGTAGCGCATTAGTGGAGAAGAGAAGTAGTTGGAGAAGGAGGAGGATCAGGCTTTGATGTCCTTGCTGGTTTTATCTTTTATCTTTTTGTGGCATCTATATTGAGGAAGCTTTTGCTAGGTTTTTCCCTTTAGGGTTTTCCCAGGATAAATCTTTGTGTTCCTTTTTTATGGTTGTGCTTGTCTATCTTTC
>LPNX010571111.1:15434-28104 GCA_001517045.1 Pseudotsuga menziesii
TTTTCGATGCGAGAAATTAGGGCTTCTTGCACAAGAAGAATTTTTGAATGATCCCAGCATAGGATTTCTCTCCTCATCAAAATCGAAATCTAGAGACTTGGATCAATTTTTTTGGTTGGGTGAAACTCCGGGAAAATCAAACCCTAGTTTGACCCTAAGCTAGAAAAACCCTAAATACTAAAACTGCTAAGTTTTGATACATTTGCTATATCCCGATATTGGCGAAGGTTCAGGAGCGAAAAATTGCAAAGGACTAGTATGAAATCTTGATGTACATTGTTTCCAAAATTCAGCCTCAGATGCGCTATATTTTGGGAGATATGATCCCTCCAAGTTAGGGTTCTAGCCTCTTCCAGAATTCATCCCTAAACAAGACACCCGGGGAACATTGCTATATCTTGGGTTACAGAGGTCCAAATTGAATTCCTGAAGATGTTCCAGAAATATCATGGAATTTAATTTACGTGGTCCAAATTTCAGAACCAGAAGATGAAACAGTGACACGTGGCAGTCCGTACAACTTCGCTGTTCTGAACAGTCCTGTAACAGGTCACCGTGGGAAAATGATCATAAATATCAATTGGTGAAACCAATTCTGATGAAATCTATGGTTTTGGATCAGGTACATGCTAGGTTACCTCAATGCAAAATTGCAGACACATAGGAGTATTAATTACAAAGATATTACAGAAACAGTGACAGGTATTTCTGTAGAAGAAATTGGAAAACTAGGGCTTCCTGTTCCAGGAGCTTCCCTCCACTGTTTTTAGAAAAGGAGTACATTAGACAACTCCATTTGAAGAGATCTATATTTCTATAAAATCATATCTTAAATATTCCAAGTTTTGAAAATTATTATTTCTCTGACAAACCCTAAATCAGCTAGCTCTGGAAGCAGGACTGACACCTCATATCGGTAAGATCTAATCTTTTGCTATTTGCATTTGAGGTTCTCATTTCAAAGTGATCTATCACATCAGCTTGATGATAAGCTTGGTAAATTTGAAAAATTACAAGCATGGAATTATATTATCTCTCTAAAGAAAATGAATTGGACACCTACATAAGTAGAGATATTCCAGTTCCATACGAAGATGAGGCTCAAAGCCTTACACAAGAAGAACTTGATCAAGGCCAAGAATATCATTGTTGATTCAATCATGAATCAACTTGTACCAAAAGTGTATTCCCTAAAGACACTGAATATTTTTGATTCCTTGATCAAGATATTTGAAGATAAGAACTTAAATCAGAACATGGATTTGAGAAAACAGTTAAAGAATGTGAAGATCCAGAATGCAGAACAACTTGAAGTAGTAGAAGAAGAAGTGGAGATTGTAGAAGTGGTGATAGCCACCTTGAATGTCCTCCCAGGATCATGGGATTCATGCAAAGAATGTATTCCAGAAGGAAGTAATTGCTTTCAACTCGACTCATAAGAAGAGAAGAAGAAGATGGGAGCAATTTAATATCAAGCTCTCACCATTCAAAGAAGATTCCTCAAGAGATGAGGAATATGAAGAGCTCAATTCTTGTCATTTGGATAAGAAATGATGATTCCATGAGTGAAGAATATGATAAAGAAGAATGATCAAGATGGATTCTACCCACAAAACAAATAAAAGATAAGTATTCAATTGTCATTTCATGATATTGTTTTGTTATACATTTGATTATATTCAGTTGATGTGTTATGCATGATAGATTGTTTGTATTAATGACTATATACTACTAATATGCATGTGATGGGTAAGTAGCTCATGGTTCTATACAACTCTCCATTGCTACTTATCAAACCTCTTTGTTGACATATTGGATTAGTGCACAATCTCAATAATGTCATGGTGGAGATGGAAGGCATCTAGAAAGTTTATGTGAGATATGGATGAATGTTGTATTGACTAAACAGTTGCATGATGCATAAGAATATTTTGTTATGCATATGTTTTATGAAATAGTTCTAACCATGCAACTGGTGCATTTGAATTGTAGGAAAGGTCATGAACAACCTCCTACAAGAAAAGAAGGATGAGACTTATTTCGAAGAACAAGTGATGACAATTCAAGATTCACTCCAATAAACATGAATCTGAAGCTCCCAAGGTCAGAGACACCATGACGGAAGAAAGAGCTTCAGAGAGTGGTAGATCCACCTTGAGGGATGAAGACCACCATGGGTACAAGAGATAACTCAAGATGAAGAAAAGAATGCTATGAAAGAAGCTATGATCAAAGAATAACAGTTGATCATGGGGAATGATGTATATGATATGATGGAACAAGTGTACAAAGCAAGGTTCGTGATTCTCCCCAGAAAGAATAGACTATGACATGACATACTCTATTGACCAGTATATATCAAGCATAGAACCACCTATAAAGAATGAAGAGGGAAGATGATACTCCACTTCAGGGGGAGTGACTGTAGAAAATTATATCTGAGTTCGACATGGTACGACATGATGGACAACTTTGTGATGGATCGAGACTTTACCAAGAGTTAAGTGGGTTCCAACCTTCAAGGTTGAATGCAGAAGACTAGGATATGTTGATGACTTGAGAAGACAAACTCATAGAAGATGTTATGATACTAGAATGGTGTTTGGGACATAGTACTCAAACCAGAAAGCAAGAATGTGGTATCTTCCAAATGGATTTGCAAGATAAGATATGTTGCTGATAGAAGTAAGGTAAGAGTTGTGGCTAGAGGTTTCTATCAGAAAGAGGGAATTAATTCTGAAGAGACACTTACTCCAGGAAGCAAGGTACACTTCCTTCAAAAATATCATGGTAGTTTCTTCCATGATGAAGTAAAGACAAGCCTTCCTTAATGGTATGATTGAGGAAGAGTTTTACATCGAATAGTCACGAGGATTTGAATTTGAAGACAGATGGAATCAAGTATGCAAGTTGAAGAAGGCCCTCTACGGCCTGAAGCAAGCTCCCAGAGCTTGGTATGGAAGAATTGATAGTTTCCTGACGAGCATGGGCTTTTCCAAGAGTAAAGTCAATCCTAACCTTTCCTACAAGGTTGTATAAGATGTACCTGTCATTCTATTACTATATGTGGATGACTTATTTTTGATAGGGAATGAGAAACAGATCATGGAAAGTAAGAAGAAACTAGCAGAAGAATTTGAGATGAAAGACCTTGGGTTAATGCATTATTTCCTAGGTCTGGAAGTATGGCAAAGTTCAGAAGGAATCTTTCTTAACCAAGGAAAGTATGTGGTAGAGATATTGAAGAGATTCAATATGTTGGAATGCAAAGTCATGGCCACACCCATGGAGTCCAACCTGAAGTTGTTAGCTAATGACTCATTAGAGTTAGTGGATGTGACTCACTACAGACAGATCATTGGGTCATTGATGTAATTAACAAATACTAGACCAGACATTTGTTTTGCTGTGAACACCTTAAGTCAATATCTTGTTCAACCAAGATGGGTTCACCTAGTAGCTGCAAAACATGTGATGAGATATCTGAAAGGGACTATAGACTTTGGTCTATACTATGATGGTAGCCATGAGTATAGATTGTATGGCTAAACAGATGTAGATTGGGATGGAAGTATCTCAGATAGGAAAAGCACATTAGGTATATGCTTTTGTTTGAGGTCTGCTATGAGTTCATGGTTTAGCAGGAAACAGTCCAGTGTTTCTATTGGCACGGTTGAAGCAGAATACATAGCAGATTGCTCTACTAAGTTGTAAAGCCATATGGCTTCAGAAGCTGATATCAGGTCTCTTTGACCTGAAGATGGACACTACAATGATTCTATGTGATAACCATAGTTGTGATGACAAAGAACCCTGTGTTTTGATGTAACATGTAGAAATCCAGTATTTCTACATACATGATAAGATGCAGATGATGATACTGTAGATGCAGATGATGGTGATTTAGTATTTCTATACTGAATATAGAGATGATGATGTTTCAGTATTCCCATACTGAAGATATAGATGATGATGATTTCAGTATTCCCATACTGAAGATATAGATGATATTTCAGTATTTACATATTGTAGATATAGATGATGGTGATTATGTATTTCTATACTAAATATAGAGATGATGACGCTTTCAGTATTTCTATACTGAAGATATAGATGATGATGCTTTTAGTATTCACATACTGGAGATACAGATGGTGATAGATCAGTATTCAGATACTGAAGATGTAGATGATGATGGTTTGGATGATGATGTACTGATGAAGCCTCTGCCTCAAGTAGAGTTTGAACACTTTCAAGACAAGCTTGGTGTTGTTTGGAAAGGCCTTCCTCGAAAGGGGGAGTAGTGATGTGGCAGTGGGATTGTATCATCCCTAGGAATTTTCCCTAAAGTGATTCGGAGACCTCAGTCCTTGAGAATGAAGAGGGATTGTATCATCCCGAAACATCTGTCCATAATAGATCCGGTGACCTTGGTCCTTGAGAACATGGTGGGATTGTATCATCCATGGGAACTTTCCCTAAAGTGATCCAAAGACCTTGGTCTTCGAGAATGAACAGGGATTGTACCATCCTGGGACATCTGTCCATAATAGATCCGGTGACCTCGGTCCTCTAGAATGTGGTAGGATTGCATCATCCTTGGACATCGTCCTAAAGTGATAGGGACTGATTCTCCCGTAATCAATCCGGTGGCTTCAGTCCTCAAGAATGTGGTAGGATTGCATCATCCTTGGACATAGTCCTAAAGTGATAGGGACTGATTCTCTTGTAATCAATCCAGTGGCTTCGGTCCTTGAGAATGTGGTAGGATTGCATCATCCTTAGACATAGTCCTAAAGTGGTAGGGACTGATTCTCCCATAATCAATCCGATGGCTTCGGTCCTCGAGAATGTGGTAGGATTGCATTGTCCTTGGACATAGTCCTAAAGTGATAGGGACTGATTCTCCCGTAATCAATCCGGTGGCTTCGGTCCTTGAGAATGTGGTAGGATTGCATTGTCCTTGGACTTAGTCCTAAAATGATAGGGACTGATTCTCCCGTAATCAATTCGGTAACTTTGGTTGTCGAGAATGTGGTGGGATTGTATCATCCCTGGAATTTAAGTCCAAAAATGATCCAAAGACTTTCTGTCTTTGAGTTGTGGATTGCAGGTTGTTGTTGATGATGATGATGCCGTACTGATCGAAATATCAGAGTATGATGATGATGACGTACTGATCGAAAGATCAGAGTATGATGATGACGTACTGATCGAAAGATCAGAGTATGATGATGATGACGTACTGATCTAAAGATCAGAGTATGATGATGATGACGTACTGATCTAAAGATCAGAGTATGATGATAACGCACTATGATTATGATGTTTCTAATCAAAATATTAGAGTATGATGATGATGTTTCTGATCAAAAGATCAGAGTATGTTGATGATGTTTCTGATCGAAATATCAGAGTATGATGATTATGTTTCTGATCGAAAGATCAGAATGTGATGATGATTATGATCAACAGATCAGAATATGATGATGATGATGTTGTTGTTGATCGAAAGGGAAAAGTGTTGATGATGATATTGCTGATCGAGAGATCAAAGTACTGAAGATGTTGCTGCTGATCGAAATTTCAAGGTGCTGAAGATGTTGTTGCTAATCGAAAAGTCAAAATGTTGAAGATGTTGCTGATCGAAAGGAAAAAATGCTGAAGATGTTGTTTCTGATCGAAAAGTCAAAGTGCTGAATATGTTTCTGATCAAAAGGTCAAAATGCTGAAGATGTTGTTGCTGATTGAACAGTCAAAGTGCTGAAGATGTTGCTGATCGAAAGGTCCAAGTGCTGAAGATGTCATTGCTAATTGAAAGATCAAAATGCTGAAGTTGTTGCTGATCAAAGACTGAAGATGTTGCTGATGATGAAGACTGAAGATTGAAAATGAAGACTACATGATGTTGAAAAGCTTCCAATGATTTATAGATGTGTTACCCTGCTGATGTTGATGATGTCCCCTATCTCTATTCTTGTTGTTGTTGATGTTGCTATAGAATACCCTTCTCGTTAAGGGGGAGTGTTGAAATATTGTAACTTCGAATAATATTCTATATGTATCTTTTTGTGGTCCTCGATGGTCCTACCGGGAGAACCACTTGTATTACATTGTACCCCGATGCTCCTAATTGGAAGAACTAATAAGAGTCATGAGGTAGTCCCCTCTAATTGTAAAGGTGGGTCATCAGCACCCCAGTGTGGTTACTTGAGCCTACATGTGTAACTCGATCCTACATGATTTAACTCAAGCATACATGTCAAATGAGTTAACTTAAGTGAATGGATGAATATAAATAGAGGTGTAGTGCTCATCATTTGTGACACACACACTCTCACTTGTGTAGCGCATTAGTGGAGAAGAGAAGTAGCTGGAGAAGGAGGAGGATCAAGATTTGATCTCCTTACTGGTTTTATCTTTTATCTTTTTGGGGCATCTATGTTGAGGAAGCTTTTGCTGGGTTTTTCCCTTTAGGGTTTTCCCAGGATAAATCTTTGTGTTCCTTTTTTATGGTTGTGCTTGTCTATCTTTCAATGATCATGTTTATATGCTTTTGTCATGAAAATGAAATGAAATACTAATGTCTTAGCTAAGCATATGAAAATTTAACATAGCTACGCATAATGCTATGGCTATGGATGATGTTGCAGTTGCTGATGATGTTGCGGCTACTGATGATGTTGCGGCTGCAAATGGTGTTGTGGTTGCGGTTGGGGCTACGGTTGTGGTTTATGTTTGGGTACAGTAGTGTTGGATGAGAGCATGCACAAATCCGCAGTCTCATTGGGCATTGACAGTGGTGAAACTAAGGGGAAAGAAGTCATCATGGTGGTATCGGAAAACAAAACAGGTCCCACATTCAACAATGGGGAGGCTAGTATGTTGTCAACCATGGTGTTGACTGCAAGGATAACATTGGTGGGTGTGGTTAGCTTTTGTGGATCAATGGTTTTGATCATAGGGATGACATTGGTGGGTTCCGTTAGCCCTTATGGATCGTGATAAGTCAGTTGGTCTACCATCACGATTTTCCCTTCATGAGGGAACATCATGAGGTAGAAAACAGTTGATGCTACAGCTCTCATGGCGTACATATAACTTCTTCCGAGGAGAAGGTTATAGTCCAAATGAGAGTTAACAACCTCTATGTCAATCAATACCATTTTCTCGGCCAATGTGATGGGAAAATGAGGGAGGATTCATTGGGCTTTAGTGGGATGGCCATGATAATCCCGCAGAGTGGTAGAGGATGGTTGCAGAATTGGGGATCCAAGCTTCTGCCAGACTAAGGTAGAAATAATGCATGTGGATTCCCCCTCATCCACTATGCATCGGTGCACAACCAAATTCCAAATGGATACCAGGATTTGGAAGGAAATGGTTGATAGAATCTGTGGTTCTCTGTTCTCTGTGTCGAATGTGATCAACTTGGAGTCAGAGGGGTCTACAGTGCCAAGAGTGGCTAGTAAGGCTTTCCGTTGTATTGGGAAAGTTTTGAGTACCTCAAGAGCGGACATGGCTGTAGGTGTTTGGGACAAATCATCCACGATGTTGTAGCTTACAGGAACTCTATTCGTGACATTGTTGGCAACCCGTCGTATGGAGGGGCACGGAGGACAAGGGGGTAAATGAAGAGGTGCATTGGTTTTTCTAGATGTAGATGCCACTGATGTGTTAGCGGGTTCGGTGTTAGTTCCGTACTGATTTCATCTGGTCTATAAATTGACCTCTTCAGTTGTCATGGCTAGCAGCTGGTGAACACCTGTTTCTATTATCGGAGGTGACCTTGGGGTGTTGATATTGGGTTGGGGAGTGGGTGCAGTTGCTACCAGTCCTTGGACTAGAAATGGGTTTTGGAGGACCATGGGTGAAGGCCCTGGTGGTGCCGGGTTGGGTTGAGTTGGGGTTGCAATATTGGTAGCATGCTAAAACTCATTGTGAATGGCCTGCTTAGGGAAACCCATGAAGGGGAAATTGTGTGTATAGTTCTCGTAGACCTCACACAACTTGCATGGCTGATTTGTGTGCAATGGAGCATTATGTCTAGGTATGTTTGGTTGTTGAGGATTTTGGGCTGGCCGGTTTGCCCCAACATTGTTGGGAGGGTTTGGTTGTTGACTGCCTCCCTATGGTTGATTGTTGCCTTGGTTCTGGGATCAGTTATTTCTAGCTTGCCCTTGTTGGTTATTGGGGTTGTCTGGTAGGGACAATTTTGTTGTGCAAACACCTGTCCTAAAGGTGCTGGCAGAGTGGAGGTGGGGGCTTGAGAGGATTGCACTGGTGGTCCATAGTATACTTAGGTGGGTGGAGATGCCACAAATGTGGGCATTTTCCCTGCATATTGTTGTGTCGTCCAAGTTAATGCCTATTGTGGTGGCGCAGGTTGTGCATAAGAAGTTTTGGCTTCAGACTGGGACATCATTCTTGCATAGTACGGAGTTTGGCTTTGGTAGGAAACACTGGGGGTGTTTCTTGGTGGTGGTGGTATTGCAGGTGGTGTTGGACGGTGCTGTGGTTGGTGGGAGACAGAATCTACGATGTCATCTGTGGCATGGGATTCCCCTGATGCATCCTGGTAGGAGGTTCCTGCATGGGGAGCGTCTAGAATGATAGTGTAAAGGTATCCAGACTGTGCGTAGATTAGATCAAACTATTGGGTTTTCAAGATGGCCTCTTCTTCAGATTGGGGACGTTCGGATGTGATGTCCTTTGCTATAGGTGGTAGCAAATTTTTCAGGAACCAATCTAGGAATATCATGTCATCAAGTTGAATCTTGCACAAACTATGACGTCTCCTCCACTCATGGATGTGGTTGATTATGTAGGTCATAGTATTCTGGTGGCAAGATAGAAATATCTCTACGCCTTCATCGTATCTTACGGGGAGTTGGAAATACTGCAGGAACATGAAAGCCAAGGAGTCAAAATCTGGGTACTTGGCTTGTGGTAGCTCAATGTACCACTTGGCTGCAGCACCTGTAAGGGTGCGTTGGAACAGTCTAAGTCTGATTGAATCATCTATGATGCTATTTTATGAGCACCATAGATGAAACGTCATGATATGGTTTTGGGGGAACTCCCTTGCCTTCCCTTCAAACTTGGGAATGTATGAGGGGAGTTTGGTTGGCATGGGAGACCAAAAGGTTTGATGGTAGATAGGGCCATTTGTTAACCAAGCAAATTCAGGCAGGTTGAGGCGTGCCATGAAAGGAAGGTTTGACCCAAGGTTGATGTGTGACGGGGTAGCAATGGTGGTGGGATTTATAGGGATATGATGCATCTGCATGACTGGGGGTACTTGTGGCACCGTTGTGGATAGCCCACTGCCCCCAGGTGTGGTAAACGGAACTGTGTGAGTGGAAGGGATACTGCCCCTATGTATGAAAGAAGGGGTAATGTAGGTGGAAGGACCACTTCCTGCAGGCATGCCAAGTGGTATAGTTTGAGTGGATGAGACACTGCCCCAGGCATGACAGGTGGGACAGTTTGACTAATCAGTATGGTTGGTGGTAGATGACTTATGACAGTTTGCATGACCATGCTAGGGCCACCAGCAGGGGTGTTGGTGGTGGTTTGGGGTATGGATGTGGGTCCAGTACCAATTTAGTAAGCTAGAAAATGGATCCGGGTTTGCACCAGCCATGGGGCTAGATGGTGCAGTATGTAGATCTGGCTTAGACTGGTATGATTATGAGTTTGAATCAGAGGCTGTGTGGCCTTTTGATGGTGTAGAGGGTCATCAAGAATGGTCTTGATGGTGTTGGTTGAAGGACCCAAACTGTGGTGGATCGCCTCTTAGGCGTGAGGAAGAATGTGGGGGATCAATTGTGTGTGGTTGGTATGTAAAGTGGTCAAATATGGTAATGATGTTTTGGACCCCAGTTTTAATGGATTCCTATTGGCTTTCAGGTGGTCACTTGGACACCAAGACTGTCAGGAGACATCGCTTGGATTTTTCCTCATAGGAGTGCTAGTCAATTGGTGGGGGTCATTGCCCGTTTCTCTTAGCAATTTCTCTCAGCAGCCAACTACTTTGGGGTTCTCGTGGTTCTCCTCACAATGAATTTCTGGGCTGAGCCCAAGTACTTCCCACGGTTAAGGTAGTCAGGGAATCATGTCCTCAAAGGCTGCAAGTGTTTGAATTAGAGTAAATCATAAATTTTAATGGCTAGATTAGCGTCATGAACTAAGTTTGGTTGTTTTATGTGGTATAGTTTATGTGCTTCAATTTTGTAATTCTCTTACCTTTGGTGGCTTCTTATATGGTTTATGAATATTTTGCAAAGAGTGTTTGGTTTATTGCAGAATTCATAAATTAGGTAAATTTTTAATGAAAGTAGTATATTGTAAACAAAAGCTTAAACACATGCCATACCTGAATCTGAACTGTGGTAGCCTGACTAGGTGACTGCCTTACACTTGTATTTCTCTTCAACTGGGAAAGATTGTTGGGATCTCAACACAATGGGACTAAGCCCATCTGTAGATCCTCAGGTCACTCTTCAGATGCAAGGTTGGTCAACAAGGAGGATGCGTCCGCCATGAAACCTCCAATGGTCTCCACCCCCTCTACCTTCCAAGCAACTCGTTTTTAGTGGTTTTGAAAAATGACAAATGAAGCACCTATTACTATACAAGCTTCACCCTTTGTCTTATCCTAGAATACCCTGAAGGGTGATGACTGGGTAGAGGAGGAAGGGCTAGGAAAGATATCGATTTCCAATTAAAAATAGAAACCTAATCTATAGTAATTTTGTTCAAGCTTTAATTAGATTCTTTAAACCATTAACCATTTGATTTAACAATGATTTACACAGATTGAAATGAAATAAATACGGACTGAAATTAAATAAACATAGATTGATGGACAGAGGCGGTTGAGCCACACTGACAGTCCCAATAACTTTAAAAATCCAAATATGAGAGATAGATCGCTCTTTTCGGGGGAAATGTGGCAAGGGGGTTGCCAAATTTTCCCCAAATCAGGGGAGGGGGTCACTCAGAAAATGCAGACAGATGCGATATGACTTTTGGGATGAATGCACACCTTTCGGGACTAAATGAGTGACCTAGTCCCACCTTTCATCCCGATAATATCAACCTAGTCCGAAAGATGAAAATTGTTTTAGCCTGAGCTAGGGTCGGCTGACAGTAACCTGTACGGTGGCCGAATGGGCTTGGTTTGGCCTTAAGGAGGCTCGGCTATGAATTAAAATGCATAAAAAGATAGATTTAATATAGATTTGAAAGGAAACTAAACTAAGGAAAAATAAAAACTGAAATGCAGAAATTAAATCCAAGTATCCTGTGGGATCGACCTGGTATGGTTGCTAATTCTGTAGTAGGGCTTTCGTCCTTGCTATAGGTAGGAACAACTCCCTTTCATCTATAGGACAAAAGGGTAGGGTTCCTGAGAGGATGGAATGAAAAAAAAATAAAATCCTGCAAACAAGGTTAGGGCCTAATTGTAAAAACCCTACAAAGAACTGTTAGAAGATGAGAGAGTTGCAAGAAATCGAAAGCAACCTGCAACAAAACATTAGGAAAAGAACCTGTAAGCAAAAAATATGTTAGAAAAACTATAATGTAAATGAAGAAAAATACAAATATGCCTTCTCTAAGTGGAAAAGGGCCACCATGCCTTAGCTTTGGGAGCACCTCTCTTTGGAATGGGAGCTTTGGCTCAATGGAGGAATGGAGGAGAGGGAGGGTGAATGACTTGAGAGGAAAAGGGCCTTAAGGCACTCACATGGGAAGCATAACGATAGGGAGATGAGAAGTGATTTTAGAGTGACCCCCACCCCTCTATTTATACCTTTTCCATAGATTTTTAGGGTTTTAAGCCCTTGGTTGGGCTTTAGCTCCTTTTTTGGGCTTTTAGACCATTTCTCCCAATTCCAAGCTCCTTTGGGGGTTTTAAGCTCCCTTGAGGGGTTTTAGCCCCCTTTTGGAGGTTTTAGCCCCTATGAGAGCTATTTTGGCTCTTTTTAGGGGTTTTTAATCCCTTTTGCATATTTTTGAGCCTTTTTGAGGGTGTGGGGGTCAAATGAGGGTTGTACGTAGATGTCTTTGGGTGGTGTAGGTCATGTAGAGCTTACTGAGGGATTTTTTGGGTTAGAAAGATTGGCTACTTTGTTTCCTGAAATTACAGCCAAGTTCAACATCCCTCTAGCTTGATATCTAACAGTCACTAGGGAGGTGTCCTGGTTGGGTAACTTCCCCACTTGATCACTAATGACCGATAGCCTTGAGAAGAAAGGGTAATTTCCCCACTTGATCACTCATGACTGATAGCCTTTAGAAGAGGTGATATCGTTGCATATGACTGATAGCCTTGAAAAGAAAGGCTAGGACAACAAATCTATGATCAATAAGTTGGTGTAAGGGTTGTGTAGTCCTTGTTAAGAAACCAATTGTTAGGTAACCTATAGAACCAATGTGATTCATTCTATACTATGAAATTATAGCAAGGGTGCTATCATCATTTAAATCCATTGCATTCATGGGAACAATAGTAGATAATTGATAACGCCGAGAGCATGCTATGCAGGAAGTTGGAAAATTATTCTAAAATGATCAAATATGGTGATTATGTTAGTAGGAGAATTGTCGATTCTATAATATATATATATATATATATATATATATATATATATATGTGTGTGTG